>JAPZEB010000014.1:6465237-6487699 GCA_029783705.1 Chaetodon striatus | reverse complement strand
TGAAGAACGTTATGTGTATTAAGGGTTATCATGTCCACCTCATCAGAAACTGGGGAGCTGTTAAGAGGAAGATTGGACTTCTCTGGAACGCTAAATTCTCTGGAACGCATTAGCTAACGTTTGCTTCGTTAGCAAAACAAACCGGACGAAATTGTTCAGGTGCCGTCCTCCTTTGTAAGATTGGCATAGCAACCAACCACAAAGCAGTCCATCTCACAGTCCTCTGAATTTATGAATGGTCCAGTTTGTTTCAGAGTGCGCTTCAACACTAAACATGAGTATTTGTGAATGCACAACTTGTATCATCTTCCTCCATTGTCTAAAACAAGCCAACAGAACTTGCTAGCTAGCACTAGTTAATATGGGCTCCGCCCACCAAAAAAAAAACAACATCATTTTGTTTACTAACAGTAAAAGTGTCTATGCAGCAGAAAGACACAAATACTTTAGAGATGGGTGCTACAGTACGTGTCCAGAGAAAACAGAGGAAAAGGGCTGTGGCATTCGCTTTTGCTCAAGAGGTAGAAAACCTACAACTACCAGAATGCACTGCCCCACACCAGACCAATAAACACATTGGTGGGTGATGTGATGTAAAACTGGACAGTAATATAGTGGACAGCTGGTAACAAATGCTGATATATGTTTCTGAAGACATTTTAGGTAAGAAATAGGCAGCAGTAACAGAAACTTGGTTTAAATCCAATCAGCACTGCTTAGTTTAACTGTTTGATTCCAGTGTGGTCCAAGTTTGAGAGAGGGGCGGGTCTCTAAACTACTTTAATAAATGTAGTTAATTTAAAAATTGCCAATACACAGCCTACTTAAAAAACACTTTCAAACTACATTCTGCAGCTGCACCACTTACATTAACACATAATCCCCAATACTATAGGAACTATCTTCCATCAGTGTGACCAATGACATCATGAGTGATAGATATAATTATTCATTAATCCCACGTGTCTAAAGCTTCATACTGATTTTTACTATTTAAACTGAGATTACACATTATGTGCTATAAACGTTTTAGAGGAAGTTCTCTGACAAACTGACAGCCGTCTCCTGCGCACAAAGACAGTGTTATATATATGTATATAAAAAGGAAAGGACATGCAGAGGTTTTATTCTGAGCTAATATTTACAGTCATACATAAAGTAAACCTCTGCTAATCAATGTACTTTTATCCGCTTTGATCAGACTGAATCAATGAGGAAATGAAACAGCGTGTTCAGCTCTGTGAGAGGGAGATGACAGAGAGAAACTCAGGGTTTGTTGAAGAAATGGTCAGTGACCTCAGAGTTAGCGTTACCTCTGAAAACGCAGAGTTTCCTTAATAAAAACACTCAAAACCAAGACTCTAAAGACACAGGCATGGTTACACACTAAAGCACAAACCCCTCACATCAGGACACAAAAGAGTTTCAGTCATCGACCAATCAGGAAGTTCGGTCTTTCAGAAAAATACTCCTGTCAGTGAAACAAATCGATATCATTCAAATGGCTGTCGCTCCGACCCACCCTCTGCACTCTGTGACATTTCACTTTGATTTTCTCTTTAACGTTTTCTTTCGAGTTCCCAGAGCTATTGGTAGCACAACATCTGGAATAACAGCCATCTTAGTGATCGTTAACAAAAAAAAGTCTTTGATTGCCTAAAAGATGTTATTTTTTCTATTGAAGCACAGTAATTCTCCCCGCTTGTTGCACACGAGTGCAAAACTATAACCCATGTCGTGTACGTTGCAGCCGTGTTCCCGTTTCACAGCTGATGACCTCCTCTTTCTCTGCTCCTTCAATCTAACTCGCTCCACTTCTCCATCCACTTGTTCCTCCATCCTGACCTTCATCTCATCAGTGGGGGGATCTAAGCACCTACTGTGCCTTGTTAAGGGAGCGACAGAGCTGATGAGAGACTGAGGAAAAGAAGGGATTCAAATTGGGATAAAAATGCTCCCAATCACTGAAAATACATACAGGTGTGCACACACATAAAAAAAGCTTCTTGCACTCTCACTGTAGCTCCAGAGAGGCGTGGAGGAAGAGCAGTGGACACAGCACAGAGAGGGATTTAATGCATATAGCTACCTGTGCTGTTAGCGTTTACACTATGATAACTTATGGGATCCATCTTCCTGACTGATTTCTCCGAGCAGTCCCAGCCACTGGGCTCATTTGGGATTCTCCGTGCATGCTGTGACTGAAAACAGTTTTCCTAAAGGGACTGGCAGGCCTCGATGGCTGCAGCTTATGATCTGCGGTAAATATTTAATGCTAGCTTGCTGGAGCGGTGACATCCTGGACGCACGGCCATGAATTATGGATCCCTTCGGGGATGTGGGCAGAACGGAAGTGTCCAAAGCGCTGAATGAATCCCAGGTGGCTTCCTGGGACCTTTCTAAAACGGGGACACAATCCTGGGCTTAACTTCTTTACCTGTCGCTTAAGAAACTCTTGAAGATGAAAATACAGGGCGGTCAGTGATGTTGGTAGGTATGCGTCCTGCGTCCTTGATCCATTAAAATCTAAAGGGAAGCAGTGAACCCTTGATCGATGTGTGCAGGGGATGCACCCTTTTTCTTTCTTTGATACTGCCACATTGTAAACAACAAATATGTGTTGAAATCAGAAGCCCTTTTAACATAAAGGTCGCGCTATAGGGCCGCTTCGAAATCTTTTCTTCATCCGCTCCTGTGTGTGATTTTACACAGCACTCTGGCATCGCAGAATCAAAAGCGGTGTGTCATGTAACCCAGCATCAGCCTCGAGTGTGACATATAACATGCGCCTCAGCAAAACTTTAGTAACAACAACAGCATTAACATGACAACAACAATCATTTACTGTCTCTGTTATATTGCGGCTGATCTCATCCTCTGCTCAGAGGGTAAGGAGCTCATCAACCTAATGTGCAGACACGTTCGGCCACTCTTCCTTGAGTCAGCCGCTAACTGCTAACAGCTAACAGCTAACAGCTACTATCCCCCACAGTGGGCTGCACGCATAACACATTGACAAAACATTACCCCCAGGCTGCCCATGACCCTGTCCAGCCAGCTGTCACATTCATACAGACATCATTTTGATGCTGTTTCCACCTCCAATGCCTCTTAAAGGCAAGACAACTCTGTCCCCTCATTTCATGAATGTACTTTTTATACAGAACGGAATAACAGTGTGAAAGTCTTGATGAGGCAAGCTATAAAAACAGTTGCATCACATACCTTTACTTATTCTGAAAGTATTACTCATGTCACGGAAACTATTGAGAGTGATCTGTGTTTTAGATATCGCACAGATCTGACACCTGCCCGCCCACCGCCATCCTCTGTTCTCTTCAGCTCTGTGTGCTGAGGCAGCAGGACAGCACCTAGGTCCCCAAGAACCACCTGTAGACAATAACCTAATATTTTTAGGTTCATACAACATACGCAGTTATAGATCTCCATTTCTGGGGATCGGTTATTTGGAATAATGTCACTAACGTTACCTTGAAACTGAACCCCTGCCTTTGCCCTGTGGCATCTCAGACATCCATATCCAGCTCCCCAAAAGGCCTTTGCACACTGAGTCTGTTTTTTTCAGATGCATTTTTTTAATCTCATCCGAAAAAACTCGTTACACACAGAAACCTTTCACACTGATTCTGATGTGTTTTATTGTTCTATTCGGTGTGAAAATTCGCAATGCCTGACAAAATGAAAAGACACATTTCCTCCTTTGCCTCTCTCCACTGGAGTTACCTATCTGGCCGTCACCACTCCCTCCCTGTCTTTCATTTGGCGCCACAGCTGCATGAAGGGGCGGAGCTGTCCTCCACATGTGGTCCACATCCTCCTCCTCTTCATCATCATCCACCTGAATGTTACTGTCTGACCTGTTGAACGTAGCTGTCTGAGTAATGATTCTGTGCTGCCTGTTCTGTCTGTCTTGTTTCGACGGTGTCCTGCCACCACAGTTTCTTCACTGATTCTCGGTCCAACGTCTCTGAAGTCTCTGACAAATGTGAAAAACGTAGAAAATCAAACCTGTTCTGAAAATTTTAATGACTGACCAAAGTTTCGACTGTGCAAACGTGACTGACACAACGTGAGGTCGTTTTTATTTTTAGTCGTGCAACAATTTTGGACGATAAAAACAGACTCAATGCACAAAGGCCTGAGGACAGACTGAAATAACCATCGCAAAGCATTTGGCCAGACGTGTCCAGTAAACACTGTTTTCATTTGGATGCACTCTGTAATGGCAGATTACAAGGAAAGAGGAACCAGTAACATTTTGATGCATGGATTTGTACATTAACAGGAACACAGCGTAGAACATGGAAGTGAAAGCAGTGCTCTGTATATTCAGATATGAGAATATTTTGTGCATGCAGCCCTAAGACTCAGTCAAATAATCACCTGTGGGTTGTCACTACATTGAAAACTCGTCAACATTACTGGGGTAGTGCTGCTAAGTCGCAGGAGGCGGAGCTTGATACATAATGGAGGAGACAGCCTGTTGTCTCTGTGATGATGTCCAGCCTTGTATGAGGTGATCTTCCAAACTCTTTTTCCTCCTAAACCCACTCTCTACTCGACAACCCAGCGCAACCACCTGACAAAATAAGTTTCGGCTAATATTTTACCATCATCCGGAGCAAGTCCTGATTTCATCAATGTTAGCAGGAGCAGTCGGCAATTTTTCCCCCCGGCTAGTTGATTTTAATGTGCTCCCCTGCTGAGCATTCTCTCCCTCAGCCTGTAATCAGGGCTGCTGCAGTGGGGGTCACACAAGACTTTGTTACACAGCGTGTTCAGCAGATCTAACCGCTCCTCGCGCTCTCCGGTCCTCAGGGATCAAAGACCACATGATGCAGGAAGAAATTAAAAGTAAGCCAATTATCCTGAATGGCTTTACATGTATATCAAGGGAGCAGGAGGAGAGAGATAAGACTTTGGTTAAAACAGGTAATGGAATTGTTCCTTTTCTTTTTTTTTAACCAGCTTCCTGAAGTAATTTCTTGTTTTAACGTGTTGCTTTTTTTTTTATCTATCTCATTCTGTCTCTAAATGCATTTTGGTCATCCTTATTAAACTCCCCAGTCTCTCAGTGGTGTGTGAGCAGCTGTCTGAGGCTTCCTCGTAACGACGGCTTGCCACGTACCCGGCACGGTGCGGGGATTTATCAAGCCACAGAGCTGAGAAATTTGGACAAATCAGATATGTGTGAACATGCCTCTGCCTCTGTCTGGTTTTTATGTTTAGTCCTGCATCTTTGAATACTTTCTCTTTTTTATTCCAACCCAATTTCCTTTTCCATTATTATTCTCCAGAAAGAGCTGCGGTCCACGAGAGAGCCTGGCAGGCTGGACAGCTGCTCACAAACATCTTGGCCAACTGTGCAGCTTTGTGTGCAATCCCAGCTTTGCTCGCAGCGAGAAGCAGCACTAGTCTTACATGCAATTACTTTCTTTTGGATCAATTTATTTATGTTTAGCGTCAAGGGTGGTTTTTTCAGTGACTGCCAGCCTGATAATAATTCCGCAGCACTTTAATCAATAATGATGATGAGGATTTATGTCTGATTGAAATAGAGAGATGGAAGTTTAAATGTTTCATTTGCCGCGAGCTGTTTCCCTTCTCTAATTTTCATTATTACTAATAAATTACATTACAAGGAAATTAAATAAACAACGATCCGGGCTCCTTATTTAAGAATGCAACGTCCCTGGACTCTGCTTTTGAATAACTAGCTTAAAAGCACATCTTTGTATCTCGGCCGCTGACTGTCAGTCTGTGTGCATATCTTATCGTGTTAATCCAGTACTGACACAGTGTGACAGAGCCGTGCCTGTTCTAACACACACACACACACCCGCTCGGGAGTGTTTTGGCATCTGTCGTGGCTGTCCCTCTCCGCCGGGCCGTGAGGGGCCTAACCTCGCTCCACAGCCTCAGACCTCCATTACATGCAGACAAATGGCCCCGGTCGGCTGCCGGCCTCCCCCAGGAGAGAGTGAGAGCAGTCGACGGGATCAAGCAGCTCACATGGCTGGCTAAAGCATGAGTCAAACTGCAGCCAGTAGACGGATGAAGGCGGAATAAAGCTACAGAGAGGCAGAGGAGTGAGAGCGAGCAGCGGGCTGCATGCCCTACTGCTCAATAGACCTGTGATGAAAAAGCCACAGCTCCTGGGGATGGAGAGATGGAGGAGCGAGAGAGATGAGAAGAGTTAGGGGAGTGTTGCTCATGAAAACAGCCACTTGTTTTCACACCGGGGGCATGAACTAGAGATTTGTGGCTCACTGTTCGCGTTCTGCTTCCCTGTTGCTCGCGGTTGGTTGAGTGTTCAGAAAATGGTGGAGATAAAACGGATGTCCCGAATACCCCGCAAGGTCAAATAGTGACATCTAAAGGAACTCGAGGCCTCGTCTGATCAGCCGTCATCTGTGGAGGAACCGAACACAGCAGGCTGTTCCTGAATCCATCCATCAAGTCAATCCAATGATACATCTATCTACATCGGAAATAAATACATGCTCATAGTAATTAGGGCTGCCCCCAACTAGGGATTTTCCTAGTCGACTAATGGGCATCATTTAGGGCCATTAGTCGACTAGTTGGTTTGTAACCTGACTCCTGTCTGACTGCTGAGCGTGGCCACTTCCTGTGTCTGTCCTTTCAAATTAAATTCCAAATGACCTGTCTGGTCGAATAATGTTTGGTCGACTAGCCCTACTGGTAATCAAGTAGTCCACCTACAGTTTTCATTTTGGGTCTTTTCATTCATGATAACACATGGTAAAAAATGCAAAACTATGTTAACTCTATTTCTTTTACTTAACTCCCATGGTATTTTGCCTCACAGTGACCTGTCTGCTTCCAGCTGGCTACCTGAGGCCAGAGCTGTGTGCCCATTGAAAAAAAAAAAAGTCATTTTCTCTCCATGAAAAACGCAGTCTCCCACAGCTTATGGCTGCTAGTCATGGCTGCCAGTGATGGAGACAGAAAACGAATGCGCGCTGGGAAAGCACCTGTGGTTGAAGCCGCCCTCGTCAAGTGGATTGATAATGCCCGGTCACATAATGCCCCTCTGAGCGGGCCCTTGGTGAGGGGGAAAAAGTAGAAGAATTGGCAGAGAGCCCGGGAGAGGACAATTTCAAAGTTTTCCATAGGCTGGTCTGAGCGATTTAAAAAGAGAGAGAACTTTGGGCCTCATGCAGCAACGCTCTCTTACATTCATCTCATATTTTCTCTTAGTCCTCTGTCAAGAGAAAAAGTAAAAGTCAACTCCCGATGCACCAAACGTTCTTAACCATCCAAGTCTGCTCTTACCCAGGTGTGCTGAATGAAGAATCCCACTTGATCATAAGTGTCACCTTTTAGCAAGGTAACACCCTCAAACACTGTATAAGGCCAGGTGGTGTGCCGTGTGAGAAGACATGCCAATAAGTGGAGCCCAAAAATAAGGCTGTAAGAAGAACTACACAAGTAGTAAAAGCAACATTCTGCTGTAAATGTTGTCTATGCACTCTCACTGGAATTAAAAGAAAATAGTTTGACAAGAAAATGGAAGCAAAAAAGAGGTTTTTACAGATCAACTGACCAATAATATCTCTTCAGCCCAAGAGTTTAATGATCAAATCAAATTAAAGTACTCTAAAAAAAATAATATTCTAAATTAGATTATATGAAATGAAATTCATACATTTGTTTACTGTTCCTAAAATTGAAAACCTATGTTTCCTGTTGTTGGACAAACAATTTCTGGATTGTGAAAATGAAATGTTTTTCTCTTATTTGAGTAAGAGTGCTCTCGACCACTCGTAAAATTTTCTTACCTGAGAGAAAAGTAAAAATAAGAAACACTGGTGAATCCCCGAAGTCTATGGATACTACCAAAATACAAACAAATCGTGGATAAACAAAAATAAAAGGAAATTTGCTTGTGTATCGCCTCCTGCATGAGGCCCACTGTGTTTAAGAAACTGCACCAGGAGGCTCCTGAGGCTGACGTGAATACCAAACAGCAAAACTGACTGTTTCATTACTTTCTACTCATGGAACACACTTACAAATGTCAATCACATGTTAACGTGCATGAGAAACAAAGAAAAAACATCAATAATAATAAAGATCCACTTATAGTGATCTATTTGATCTGGACAGGACAGCGATCAGATCGCTACAAGCATTTTGTTGCGCCCCTGTCTAAGGGAGCAGGAGCGCAATATACAAGTGTGAAAGGCTGCTCCCTCGCCGGTCCCCAAACCAGGCGGCTCATAGCAGGATTACAGTTTGAAGTAAAATTATTCGTTATTGTGACAAAAAATAAACATAGATTAACAATAACGTGAAGCAAATATAACTGTGGGTGAACCAAGGCCAAAACAACAAACAAAACAACCATCCAGCCCTGAACTAGCTCCACCTGCTTGAAATTAAAAAAAAAACAAAAAACACAGATATTTACCAGTTGTGGCTTCTTAGAAAACATCAGAAACAGGAGTAGAAAATATACAAAATAAAATGGCAGCTCAGCCCTACAGCTTCAAAGTTAAGTTGAAAACAAACTAGGCTACTGAATACTCAGTGTTACAAAACCTCACTGGGAAAGTCTACAAGAGGCAGAAATGGTCACTGAGGGAAAACACCAGGTTTAACACGCATACAATAACAATGGTTTGGAGGCCGCTGCTGTCAGACGACTGTCAACAGAATTGTAAACAGAATATTTTTGAGTTTTAGACGACTGACAAAACGACTAATCAATTAATTAATCGAGAAAGTAATTGACTGATCAATCAATAATGAAAAAATTTGTTAGTTACATCCATGGACACATATGAACATTTGATATTGGCACAAATACCAAAACATTATTTTTTGCTTTGCCTTTGTTTGGGGAAATAAACATGTCTCAACTGGGCTTCCATAGAAAGCCTAATCCAACACATTTCACTTTCCAGTCAAATTCAATTCAAGTTTATTTGTGTTGCACCAAATCATTTTATTTTATTTATCTGGGTATTCGACAGGGACAAAGCACGGCTTCTTAGCCGCACCAGCTGCACACCTTCTTTCTCCCGCCGTCAGGGAGACAGTTCAGGAGCATCCGCTGCAGGAGGAACAGTTTTTATCCTTCAGCGATCAAACCGTTGAACTGTTGAACTGTAGCACACATGAACTCACCTAGTCTTTCCACTGCACTCTTTTTCCCTGCACTTTATTGGCCTTTTTGGTAGCTTCTATTTTAGATCAATCTATTTACCTATTTATTAATTTAATAATTTTACTGCACTGAGAACTTTTAAATTTGCCAGTTTTAGACGTGAAACAGTGTCTTGTTTTTGTGTTTAATCATAAAAATGACGATAAAAGGAATCTGATCTGATCTGAATTTAACACCTGCAGCTCCTGATCTGGAAACTGAGAACAACGTCTGTGTTAACAACAACAGCAGCACCAACAACAAGACTTCACAAACTTTAAGGCACCACAACAACAGCAACAACAATTTGCAAATTAAAACACATCAAGTGTTTGTGTTTATGTGTGACGGGTACATGATTAGGTTTAGCTGTGATTGAATCTTTGAATTAAAATCAGCAAATCTGCAGCATTCTATTATACACAACTTTATAACTCAGTGCTGAGCTCTAAAAGTTTGTAAATCTGTGCTGTAGCACACAGTCACCTCCGAGACTGTTGGTTGTCTAAGGGCGCATTCACACTGGTGCTATTTGGTCTGCTTTAAACGAACCCTGGTCCACTTCCACGGATAGTTCGGTTCGTTTGGAGTGGTGTGAACGCTCATTCGAACTCTGGAGTGGACCAAACGAGCGAACCCTGGTCCGCTTGAAAACTTGGGGGTCTCGGTTCACTTGTAACCTGAAAACTTTTAAATCCTTGCAATACCTCGCTCAGCCTCTGTTTAAACACAGCAGCATGTCGTGGTCTCTCGCTCTCCACCGCCTTTTTCAGTACTGCTGCATTCGTCTCATGTACAGAACAACATGCTGGGTAGGGAATGGAAGGGGATGGATTTCTGTTTTCGATCAGTGGTCGTCAGTGGTCGTTTCGGGCAATACCGCCCCCAAACGAGCAGCTGTTGTAACTGCGCCCAGGTGGTTTGGTCCGCTTTAAAAAGTGCAGTGTGAAAGTGAACCGAACCAAATGAAGGTGTGACATTTTTCAGCATTCCCCGCCCAATTGAACCGAGTCCCCGGACTATCCTGGTGTGAATGTGCCCTAAAAGTTGTCCTCCAATTATCTGAGCCCCGTGATCTGAACTCTTTTAATGAGGGAGGAGATAGTAAATATCTAGGGTTTGACTGTTGGTCAGACAAAACAAGCAATTTGAAGACACGTCTTTGAGGCTGTGAAAGATTAATTAAGAAAATAATCAACAAACACTAGTTCAACGCTAGTTGCAGCTCTATATACGTACGTAATAAATGTATTCATTCATTCCTACATCCACGTGTATGATGGTGTGCTGGTCTCTGATGTTAAAGCCGCCTCTCCTTGACATCTCTTCCCTTCTGACCAGCAGTCTGCCGGGTTCATGACTAATGCTGGCCAGTTGGTCAAAGGGAAATGCAGAGAAAGGGCCCGGCTATTCACTGGCCCTGGTGACTAATGAGGAATCCATAGCAGACTGACAGGACCTGAACATCACAGGCAGGGGCCATTAATTGATCAGTGGCTACAGCAGATTACTCAAAGGAACTGCAGTGTGTGTGTGTATGTGTGTGTCAGGGATGTCCTCCCACTGACTCGTCCAGGTCAGGCTCCTCTGTGTTCCGTCTTAACGGACACCTCTACAAGGTTGTTTTCAGTGTAATGCAGATAAATCCATGCCTGAGTGTCAATGGAAAGTTTCTGGGAGAGAAAAGCAGGTAGTGGGCAGTGAGCTGTTGTCAGTGTTGAAATAGTGAGAGGACAAGCTCGGCTGTATCCAGCGGCAGACTCACCTTCTCGCCAGCAGCCCTGCAATTCCTGGCAAATGTGTTTACTGAAGGAGCCTCTGATTATACACCACATTAAGTCTCCAAAATAACACAACAAATCACAGCAGCTGAATGGAAAAGACCCTGCCAAATGCATTCCCATTCAATAAGGGAAGAATAATGACTGTTAGTGTTAAATAAGTTCTTTTTCTCCTTGCATCCTGCTCTACATCAACACAACAAAGACGCGAGGGCCCAGGTTGGACCGATCCATCGCAGGGCAGCGAGACCGATGCTGAGCTGCGCGTTTCAGCATTGAGTCAAACGAGGACACAATGTCTTAAACCTGGACAGTGAACAAGAAGACCGTCAGAGAGAAACATAAGTGAATCCGTAAGTTTATGGGTGTACTGTGAGAGACGGTGCAGGAGTCTTTGCCTACGCCAAGAACAACAGCTGCAGAGGCCACATGGCAAAGAGAGAGCAGTCACAGTGCCACAGTGAGACGCTGCCTTGCCAGAGGGGAAACTGGCAGCAGGGAAGCAAAAATGAAGTATTCACTAAGTTTCTGTGGGTTTCCTTTACACATGCAGGGCCTGGGTGGTGTGCTGTGTTCAAACTATACTACATATGAGTTCACATCCATGAGCCTGAGGGCTAGGACAGGGCCAACATGGTGATGTGCGGCAGGTATCCATCTTCACCGTCTTAGTAAAACTGAGGCTAACTGTATTGCAAGTATTTAAAATCTGAGTAAAGCAGAAATAAATATGTGTGTTCTGAGTTTGACACACCTTAGTAAAATGTGTTCTTCACCAAATGGCCAAATATATGCCACTTTACCTTCTGTTGAACTTCACTGTTTGCACCTCTGTATATACATACTTATTTACACTTGTTATACACTCACCACCCACTTTATTAAGTACACCTGTTCAATTACTTGTTAACACAAATAGCTAATCAGCCAATCAGGTGGCAGCAACTCAACGCATTTAGACATGCAGACATGGTCAAGACGACCTGCTGAAGTTCAAACTGAGTACCAGAATGAGGAAGAAAGGCGATTTAAGTGACTTTGAACATGGCATGGTTGTTGGTGCTAGAGGTCAGAGGAGAATGGGCAGACTGGTTCAAGATGATAGAAAGGCAACAGTAACTCAAATAACCACTGGTTACAACCAAGGTGTGCAGAAGACCATCTCTGAAGCAACAACACGTTCAACCTTGAAGCAGATGGGCTACAGCAGCAGAAGACCACACCAGGTGCTGACCCTCATACACTCGTCCCAGATGAGCATTAATGGGCGACCTCCTGGACACCACCGAGCCAGAAGTCCTTCAGCTGTACACAAATGCAGCCACCGCCTCCATCCACAACCTTTGAAATGTGCCCAGTCTCTATAGCAGCCATTCTTTTGGGGGCATGATTGCATTTGCTAGACATCATGAAATTCATGCAAACGCTCACCTTAGCCTCAGACCAGCACCAATCCATCAATTGAGCATCCCATATCCTTAATTGCAGACTCACTTTCTTGTTAATAATTCTAGAAATTCTGACAATTGACTTCTGACCCTCATCCCCTCATCCCCATAACCCTGCGCATCTCATTCTTCATCCATTTGACCACTGACCCTCATCCATTCATCCCTCACCCTTCACTCCCTCATCCCTCATCCCTCATCTTCATCCTTTCTTCCTACACATTTCATTCCTCGACCAATATCCCTTTGTCCTTCAGTTCTGACCCTCCTCCCTTCATTGTACATCCTATCATCCCTGCATCCCTCTATTCTTATCCTTTCACTCGATCCTCATCCTTTCATTTCAAACCCATAATCCATCATATTTCATATTCAGATTCAAGAGTTTATTGTCATACAGTATGCACAGTTAAAAACAAGTTTCCCTGTACAATGAAATTCTTTCTTTGCCTTTCACTCTGAATGCCATTTAAAACAGTAAAACACACATGTAAAAAGTTAGGAGAAATATAAATATGCAATAAACCATTCAAAATCTTAATCTCATTGGCATGGTCTTTGTTTGTGAGTTCACAGTTATACAAAAAAAGCCTGAGTCAGAGCTGAGACAAGTGTCAATAACTTGTCCATTAAGTAATCTTTTAGGCTCTAGCCTACATAATAGTTTAAATCTATTTGTTGGGCTTTAATCTGCTGAAGACAAAAGGCCTTTGGCTTTTAACCTTTTTTTTTTTTTTTTTTCTATGAAGGACGTTGTTAGGCAGCGGCCTCTGGATTTACCGTGGTCAGGACAGTATGGCGTTGTAAGTTACTGAACAGTGAAGTACAGATTCCCACCTCTGAGCTCCAGCAGACACACTACATTGACTTTCACAGACTGTAACAGTAACTCATCTGTGGGCACAATTGTTTTATTGTTCAGTACATTTTATTCATGACAGTTTGTTAATACACTGAAATGACAAACTCATTTGGGTGTCTGGACACTAAATGGTGATTGTGAATATTATCTTCACATGGGGGTATCAGCATTTCATTTCATATTTTAAGTATTTTCACACCAGAAAGTTAGTAACTGAATCATAAGCACTTAAGAAGCTACCTTTGATCAATGGCCCTTTCATCGTCAATCACCAACATGCCACAGTTACCTTTTCTGCTTTTTCACTCTAGTGATAATTAATTCACTGCAATGAGACTTTGAAAGGGTTTAGGGTTATTTATTCTACTATCTGTTTAAGTGTCTGTTTAAATCTTTTTCATTTATGGTCTTCATACATACTTGTATATCTTTCAGATATGTTGTTTTGCTACCTGTGCTGTATCATTTACATGATGTTTTCTACATGTTCACTTTGTCAGTTAAAAAAAAAGAAAAAAGAAAATTGGATTGTCATATTGGAAGAAACTGACATGTTGGCCAGTTTCTATATTTAATTTTAAATCCAATATCGGCTGATACCAAAAACATGCTGATATCATCATATAAAGGATATTATTCGTAACCTTGCCTGATAGTCTTACAGTGTAAATCTTAAGTCAAATGCTTTCAGCAAACAATCCATGATCTGTATTTGTCAGTGCCTCTCTAGTTCATGTACTCATGAATTAGACCTCATAGCGATATATATAAAAAAAAAAAAAAAAGACTGTCTGAGTCATGTAAAACACGGGTTAATCTGGAGGCACATAAATTGTCTAAAAGAGGATTCAGCAGTCTACAAAATGGTCTGACCACCCAGTCTGCCCTGCTAATACCCGCAAGTGGAGCTTCACAGCAGCCTTCTGCTTGGCCCAGGATTTAGTCCAAGATACCACACAGTGACTATCACTAAGTAGGTCTAATATGCGAGAGTGGATGGGCAGAAACACATTTAAATCACTTTGGATTCATTTTATACCTCCAGCACATCCACAGGCTGGACTGAACATGTTTTATGAGCTGAATGGATCATTTATCAAGCACAAGTGTTACACATTGTTCCAGTATGAGGATTTGCTTCTTTTCTCTGTTATATACCTTTGTTAACTGAATGTTCAGTTGATAATCAGACAGGAGAAACAAAATAATTAATTGATCAATCAGCATAACGCACAAAATAATAACAACAAATAACGGATGAATCAAATATGACCATAAATCAGCCCTTCTTTTTCCTCTAAATGTCTCTGTCTGCCTCTCAGGAGAAAAGTAGGTTTTGGTTCATAAATACCTAAACAAGATGCAATTTCTCAATCTTTGGTCAACCCAATGCTAGATAAGAATGTTGATTTTTGCAAATGGGTTTGGGTAAATGAACACAGACAATGGGAACACAGTGCCTGGTCTCTTGCAGAAGCACACACACACCTCACCACCTCAATCTCCACACTGTTACTGTTCCACTATTTACTACATCAAGGTCGCTGAACACTGACAATAATTCTTAATGATTGCTAGTGTTTTTCTTTCACATTTACATGTTGAGTTGGCCAGAACTGCCATACTGATGTAACAACAGTCTGAAGAATAAACATTCACAGTGAATGTGTTTGATGATGCGCAAGTGCTACATTTCTCATCATAACGTCTAAATTATTGAATTAATACACAAATGAAAGATAGAAGTCAAAAGAATAAACACTAGTGTATTTCATGAAATATTAGTAGTTTAGAAAAAATAAATTATTAATTTAATTTAATTAATAATTAAATTAAAAATAAAGAAACCTCAATACTTTACGGTACTAAAGAGAATCAAAACTGTCAGTGCTCAAAGCTGCCATGGTTGTCTGATTAGAATCTGATCTTGTATATATGTATTCTTTGATCACATAGTTCCTGATTTAAATCCTAATATTTTTCCAAGTTTTGGACTGTATTTAAGCTAAAGTTCTTGTGTGGCTGCTTGTGCAGACAAAGTATTGGTCAATAAACCAGCACTCGTATCCAAAGATTTCAAACAAAACTCAGCCCTAGTCATAACCTGGATTCATCTTTAAGTGCAGTAGGCTAAATGCAATAAAATGAGTCCACTGACTGAGTCACACTTAACTGACTTTGAATACACATGCATGGAAGTGAAAATGCATTCTGTCATCCGCCTTTTTAGCTCTATTTTGGTACATGTAGGCTAAGTGGGAGACAAGAGCAAAAAAGGCCTATAGCACGTCGAGCCAAGCCATGCAGAGGCCAAAAGTAATCGCAACACAAATGAATTTGCCAAATGGACATTCTGTTGCAGCCAAAGGCAATTTTCCTCACAAGGGAAAAACACAGGATGATCTGTCTTTTATATGAGAACAGTCTTTTAAAGTGTTATGCATATTTAATGTGTGTTTCCAAGGAAATGGATGTTTAACACAACCATTCTTAAAGATTCGAGTCATGAATTTACAACTTGAACAACCCGTTCATATTGATTAACAGGGACTGTGCTTTGATTTATGTTTTTGACAATAATTTCAGCACAAATTGATGATTTTGAAAAAATGAACTGAGTTCTGCAGTCAACACTCCTCAGTCCAAACATCAGTTCCCTGAGGTTGTATCTGAAATGACTACTCCTTAGCTGATTAAAATCTGGATCGTTTTATCTCTGCCTTATGGCATAGTATTGATTTTAACACTCACCTTCCATTAAGCTTAGGCTACCAATGATCATCACTGATCATAGGTGGGGCTGCAATGGAATGAGATTTTTGCAGTACAATGACCATATCATAAACTATCACTGTTTCACAGTATACATTATTACACAATTACAATTATCTTTATCAGTCAGAGAAAAGAGAAAGTTGTTTGGGTGAGCAAACACTTAATTGTAATTGAGGCTTAACATTTGTTAACTGGAAGTATGTGTTAAGAGTCTGATAGGCGGTCAATGAGAAAAGGCAATGAGTTTAAGCAAGTTGGATTTTCCATCTGGTTGCCTTTTTTTCCCAATACCGTAAAAAAGCAAATGCACACAGTATGATAACCGTCAGTATTCATACCAGGGTATACCCTGAAACTGGTATATCGCTGCAACCTTGGTTATAGGATCAGCAGCACACTACAGAGTCTAATCAGAACAACCTGGAAGAGGGACAAAATATTTCCACCATAACATGTGCAAAATATGTTTTGGAAGATGTGGGCTGTGACATTTCCACCAGTAGCAGGAAGCACAGGAAGGACTGTGGCTCAAACCTGAGATTGTGAATGATATATGCAACAAGGACATGAGCTTTTGAGGTTCTCTGGGGACTGAAAGGTTTAAGGCCCTGGTCAGACTCACACCCAGACTCCAGCTGTGAGTCCTGCTTGGGATCTTTACTGCATCTTTATGAATTTGTGGGAGAAGTAAATATTAAGTTGGAATCCTCTACAGTTTTACAGATATGTGGCCTGTTTAATCTGTAGTGTTTTTGATGCTCCTTGTTTGTGTAGTAAAGCTCTCCTTTGTGTCTGTAAAAATATAACTTTTTAGAGCTTTTCTCCTTTTATACAACACACACATATTTCTCTCATTCTAAACAATTAGCTATTTCCACTATAGAGCTCTGTAGGCTCGACCAAGCCAGCTGATCTGACCTTAGTCCAGAATGTCTTATTTCGTTTAAATGTTCTTAATGTCATGTCTACAGTATTTTTCTGACAAGATGAAACGAAACGAGGTTTTAAGAGAGATCAGTGTGGTGCAGGACACAATACGCTACAGGTCACACGACTCCAACTTTGACAGTTGGTTTTATTGGAGGCTCGATCATTTAGGTGTCATTTGGTGGGATGATAAACTACTAAATATATCTACAATGTTAAATAAATCACCTTTTTTTTTCAAATATTGTGATATAAAGCAGATATTTAAGGAGTTGTGCTTGCTGTGCGTCCCCTCACGCTGAGAAAGTCGCGCCAAACTTAATCGAATAAGCCGTTGATTTAAGAAAAAAAGTGATTGTCAGCAAAATCGTGAGTGACTTTAACTAAGTCAAAAGACCGTTTTATTCATTCGGATAGAGCCTTTAATTCGGCGTACATATAAACCACATTGCAGTTGTAGGTCCAATACCTGCCAACGACTGCTCTGCTGTATCACATGTTTTAGTGAGCCAGATTCACCGAGCTGTGTTGTGCTGAGCGGTTAAACAAGTTGTAATGTGATATTCATTACCGTTTATTTCCACCGTTTACACACGCTGTGTTAATCAATGTGCTTTATTCGTTAAAAACGGGCCATCTTGTGTTACATGAGCCTTGTGCTCAGAGCGTTACTTAAATAAAGGTTGAATTGGGAAATTTTATAACGGAGTTTTGACTTAGCGAAGACCGTCGCTGTACATGTGTGAACTCAAGCAAAGAAAATATGAAAGCGACCCATTAACGGGTACTTACGGTGAGCTTCTGTGTGAAGGTGCTTTCAGTCAAAGGGTATGAGGAGTCTCTGCTAAAAACAACCGACTGTGATGATGCGGGTGATGCCGCAGGTCCCAACTCCACAGCGCTCAGGAGGACACAGTAGTGATGGAGTGAAGCTCCGCGGGGTGACCGAGGGGGGATAAAAGAAGAATAAAAAAAACAAACAAACAAAAAAAAAAAAACACGGAATCACGGGGAAATATCACCCAGGCAAGGTCTTTCCTGACTGCTCCAAAGGCTGCCTTTTCTTATTGGACAGGAGGAAAGAGGTGGGCGCAGAAAAATGAGGCCACATGGCGCATTACGCACCAGCAGACACACTGATTGGACGCTGTGCCTATACATTGACAGAAAAATTGTTTTCATACGCCATGTGTAAAACTAGTCTCTTAGAGCAACACTACTAAAACACTTCATGTAGTCTATCGAATTATCTTCAGATAGGAAATATGGGAAGATGAAACAGTTTGATAAATTGAGAAATCACTTTGACATATTAAAATGACACACAATCAGCTAAGAAGCATAATGTGCTGTTATCTACCTAAATACTGTCTCTACTGGGGAGTCTGAAGAGCTCTTATTTGGAAAATGTTATTTCATACGTCTAATATTTTACAATTCCATTGAATTGTTTTTAACTCCAGGCAATGAGACCTGGCAAGACTTAACAAAAAGGATCATCATCACTGGACAATATTTCAAAATAAAATTCCCAATGAATGAGTCCTAAAACCCAAATGTGAGTTAGAGTTTTAGCACTTCCAGTTCTGTCATCTCATCTCACCCTATTACCGTAGCTTTTCAGTCACATTACATGAGCTTCATCGGTGATTTTGTTAAGTTTTCATGAAGATGGATCTGCTGACATGTAATAAGTCTTAGCATTAAGGGGTCACCCAGGTGGGCAGGCACCATGGATAAGAAGCAAATAAAAATAAAAATACATTCCAGTGATCTACAATTGCTGGACAAAGTATAAAGTGAGCAGTCACGGTTATGATGGGAATCTGTTTTTTTTTTTTTTTTTTTTTTTTTTTTTTACAGATTTAAGCTGTGAGTCAGAATTAAAAAAAAAAAAAAAAAAAGAAATTTGAAAAGTGTTATTTGATTATTTTGCTTGTAATGTGACAGACAATTATTTTCATTTTAAAAAAGGAAATTTTGGAAGAAAAATCTGCAGAGATGTTGTTTGAATTCTGCAGAGACAGACTTCACATGGGCAGTTTATAATTCAACATCATTTCCTACAATATGACAATTTAACAAATCTCCAGATGTATTTTATCTGCCAACATTTTTTTTATGAGATCATCACACCAACAAGTCAAAACTTTCATTTAAAAACACTTGACTATATTTTGGCAAGTCCCAGTTTAACCCATTCAGATCCCCCATCCATTCCAATAGACGTAACATTTCTAGGATGACTAAATCTACAATGACTGTTATCAGGCTCCAACTAAACATGATGTCTATAAGCCAAACATAGTGTTCAACATCCTCTAAAATGGCCTGTAGTAGAGCCGCGCTCCCTTTTTTAACAAGCATGGTTGACCTTTAGGCAAGGAGAAAGTACGAGACATGTTTCACTCTAATTATCATGATGTTAAAGTACATAATTTGTGTTTAAACAGTATTTAAAGTAAACAAAAGATGATGCATTGCTGATGCATGTCAAAATAACATATTTAAGTTTTATAGCTTTTACTCAGGATTTTTTTTTTTATCTGTCTGTTGGATGTCAGGGGGTCTGAGTTTCACCAGAAAATGAAAAGGGAAAATATTATTCTGATTTGATTATTTTCTAATTATACAGTGTTCTTATAATGCATCCTATTGATTATGTTCACAGAATATTCATCTCAGGAGGTTTTCAACAGACTGTTTTCTGTAGATATTTCAGAAATTGAGATATTTTGGAAGCCAATATTTTGAGTTGTGATGACAAATACAATACAAAGTATATATGCAATGTGTTTTGAAGCATCACTTTATTTATTGATATGAGTCAACCATTCAGTCTTACTATTAGGTGGTTTCTGCATTCAGGATCTCCATCCATTGGAATGGACAAGAAAAATAACACATAAAGTATCATACTCTTTTTTTTTTTTGCTAATGATTTACGAGTGATATAGTCTAGAAGTCCAACAATACAGCTTTCCTCTGTGTATTTTGAACTTAATTGGGTTCTGAACATTTTAAAATCAATACATCTAATGGAGCTCTAGCTAAAGTTCAGTCAGGAAGACAATACTTTTCATGCTCAGGCTGTGAGTTTTCTTTCTCCACCTGCCATTCACTCCTTGCACAGATACTCACTCACTGTCTCAAGGTGTTCTCTGATATAGTTCATTCTTGCTGCAGTTGTGCGTGCCATCCAGCTCCCCATCACCACCTAGTCTTTACAAATTCATCATCCTCATCTGCCTAAGCAGTCAGCAGCCTCAGAGTCAGCATCCACCACCACCACCAGTGTCTGGACTCTTGCTGCCGCACATGTATCCCTCACAAGTTATTTTCCTTTGGTGTGCAAGCACCAAAGACTTCTATTAAAGCTCCATCAGTACAAGTTATCTGTCAATCTGTATGCTCATACTCTATGTTAAACATCATCTTTGCTTCATTCTTCTGTCTCTTTTGACTAAAGCTATATTCTGACTGATGAGAATGAAATGTTGAGTTGTAAAATTGTGATATATAAACCTCAGTGGGTAAGTCTACTGACTTTGTTTAATATTCTCATTTCACCATGTTTGTGTTTCCTGTCAGTGTATGGATAAGTTGACTCTGAATGATCCAGGCAGCAGTTGACTGAAATTTGTTGCGGAATTATAAACAGAAATGCAGTAAGAGCTGTAATGTGCCTTGTTGTACTCGAGGCATGTTGCCCTGTGAAAGCTCCACATGTTTCTCGACATCTGGATTTCCTCGCCCTTATTAACATTCCTTCCTCCTCTGAAACCATACATTTAGACTTTGAGGAAACTCATTAGAATTTAATAGCTCAGACGTTCCACATAAACATGATAGAACACTGACGGCGTTGGTCATGTTATAGCAGACTGTATAACTAGAAATAAGAGCTGTACATGCCTCATGGCCTTCGATGACACACTGTTACCATTTTACTTCTTCTTCTGAGTTTGTAGCTTGGTGGTTTTGTTTAGAACAGCTGCATGTTTTAATAGTATGAATTAATATATAAAAGCCGGAAGGGAAAGGTAAAACTATTTTTTTTAACTACCTCATAAATCTTTATGAGCTCCACTCACAGTACATCAGAGAAGTTTCACTGTCATGGGGATTTTCTCAAAGGAATAAAGAATAAAGTCCTTTATCTTAAAAAAAAATAAAATAAAAAGTGGTTACCATCTGTTTTTATCATATCTGGATGTCAGGTTTCATCCATATTTTTATTTGCCACTGCATCACATGGAGCTTAAAGGAGCAGTCTGACATCATCCTCAGCCTCCTCTATGTATGTCTGTCTTTGCTTTCCTGTTCATTTTTTCCTGGTGTTTATTCATTTATTATATCACTAAAATACTTTATATACACAGCAGTATAAGGTGTAGGCAAGAGTTTACAGGTGACTGAGGGTGCTCGCATGTTTCACTTCAACCAATCAGATTTTGCCATGACATCCGTGAGTCAGTTGTCGTAGGTCTGCTGTCAGCTATCATTTCAGTGACTCCTCCACCTGCACCACATCCACCCACAGGTTTATGAGGAGTGGCTCCTCTCAGTCTATCAGGAATCCTGCTCCACGTATCCACCAGTGAATACAGGTAACAGGGATTGGACCCAATTGCAGATGAAGCAGGCAAACAGGATCAGTGCAGTGATTTACGCAAAGGTATATCTGCGTACTGTCAGGTACACTGGTATCTGCTGGATGGATGGAAACTGACAAAGACAGGGCCTTGGTAACAGGGACAGAGACAGACTGCAACACCGGTACTTGTTTGAAAGCAATATCCTGGACTAAGAGACAGAATCAGTCCTACACAGTAGAAGGTCTCCACACAGGAAGCCCATTAAACAAGTGTAGGAGAAGGCTCTGCGTGAAGATGTGAATCAATGCTATAAGTGCTTAATTCAATCTAAACTGCTAAACAGCTTCAACTATTGAAAAAAACAACAACTCCATAGCATTCCAGTAACACACAGCTTTATTTCCCATCCAATCATATTGATTGCTGCTGAAAGGTGAAGTATGTTAGATTGAGGGAGATTTAGTGGCATCTAGCTGTGCAGATTGCAGATTGCATCCATCTGAAACTGCTCTGACTGATCACCCCTGGCTGGGTTGCCTAGGTGAGGGTGTGATGTTTGAAAATACTCAAAACACCCGATGACCCCAGGATACATCCCTGATGATGTATCCCTGATGATGTATTCTATAAGCTGCCAATTTATCCCCCTAAATCCCACGCACTGGACCTTAAAATCAGCTTTCTGTTACATTAAGAAACAATGTCATGTATTTGCCTAACTATTACATTAGTGACACTCAACATTCCTGCAGGCCAAATCCAGTCCGGGTGGCCCACCCCATTTTGTAATTCACAATGAAAATAAATCGATTCACACTGTGATTTTTTTTTTTTTTTTTTTATGCGAGTGATTGTGAGTGTCTATTTTGAACATT
>JAPZEB010000014.1:6304178-6315287 GCA_029783705.1 Chaetodon striatus | reverse complement strand
CAATTTTCTTTTTTTAAAAATGCACAAATACAAGTGTTGATAATCAAGAAATGGAATGAGACAGGATAAAATGTTTTTAGTTTGATGTATATACTGTTAACATATTCATAGAACAAATTATTCTGTGGGTCTTCATAGATTAGTGAATACAATCAAAAATGCTTGCGGTGGCTGGCAACTCAAAAATAGTACTCTGGTGGGGAAAGTTTTATGAGTGTCACCAGAGGCATGCGAGAGAAACAAAGTTTAATTCATGAAATCATCCTAACAAAGGGTCAATAACTGAAAAACAAACAGTCACTTGGAGGGTGAAGTATTCCTTTAAGACTACCGATAACCCCAAACACTCTCTTAAAGTAACTTCTTCATTTAATGACTTCACTTTCGGGCTAGCCACTCTTCCAACAGCATCTGTAACTAAAGGATAGAGTCTCTCTGAAAAAGTGAAAACGCGCTCCTAAGGGTTTACTGTTCATATTCTAAGATTAATGAGTAATTATTGTAGTAGTTGCTATTAGAATTAGAACTCTTTGTGAATTTAAAAACGCCAACGTGTTAACATTTAAACAGCCTCAGCTCCCATGATGCTTTAAGCCGAGCAGCATGCACATCTTCCTTGTTTATCGTCCATCTTCATTAGAATTGGCTTTTAATTAAACAGGTAAGAAAGTGTGCAATTGTTTTGCCCTTTGCGGACGAGGGAGATTGACTCCTTTCTCATAGTTTGCCGCTTGACTGACCTCGGTCTGTCAAGCTGTCTGGGGCTTAGTGGGAAACGTTGTTCCTTAAAAGCAGCAGCTTGATCTTTTTTTGTTTGCTTGTTTTCATCACTGTCTGGAAAAACTGGGTAAACCGCAAGTCATGTTGAACAAGATTAGTTGTAATGCTGGATTTTTAGTCATCTGCGTATTAAAAATGTCAGTGTAGTTTGGATTTAGGTCTCTGGAACCAAAACTGGAAGCTCCGTTTTAACTATTGGCAGCAGATGAGCCAGTTTATACGTGCGTTACCACCTACTGAGCACATGTGTAAAGCGTTTGATTGGCAGTCAAGTGGAAGACATAAATTATCAAATGACTATACATTTTTCATGATGCCTTCCCAAGATGATTTTTAAATGTAAGAGTACAATATTCTGCCTCCGTCAGTAATGACAGCTTACTAGTCCCCTTTGGTACTGATTATAGATGCTGTTGCACATATTCAGCTGATGCCGGTTGATTATAGTGTGTTATCATCCCCTCTTCTCTACAGTATCATCAATAATGATCACAATTTGCAGAATATCTCTTTGCATCACTGCATAGATATTTAATTCGTTATGTCCAATCAATTAACTTGTCAGATCAGACGTCTGAAAATTGGAAAAAATGAGGCACCACTTCAATGTGGTGAATATGAGCGCGTACAAATGATCAGCCCCTCTCTCGCTCTGTCTCTCGTACAGTCCTTTGCACAGACCGTGAGTCATTTTCCCAGCCTCAGGGAAGGGTGTAATTGAAGCCTGGTGAAAGATAATGTAATTTGGAATAGATCATAAATAATGAATAGTCAGGACCCAACTAAAGTATATGGGAGGAAATATTATCTGGTGTTTTAACTGTAGGCTGGGTAAGTGATAAAGTGGATCTATCTCCAGTTAATACTGCTGTCTAGCCAGTGGGCAAGAGGAATTAAAACAAGCCAAAGAGTGTATGGTATAAAACCCCTCAAGCCAGAATGAGAATAAAACATCAGAACCGTCTGTCTTTGGCTTCACTTCAAACACGACATTAAGGACTTTTTAAATGTCGCCGACAGGAAAACAAGCACGCCCCGAGCAGACAAAAAAACACAGCCACATTTTCCACTCTGGGGCTTTTTGACCCAAACGCCCAGATGCGACAACTCCATAAAACCATCTGACAGTTCAGACTTCCAGACTCCTGCTGCGTCTGATGGAACCTGCTATTCACCATCTCTCCCACGTCAATCCTCAGCGCTGGCTCATACATCAAACTCACACAGCAGTCCGTTAACCGCCGTCTCTTTCACCTCCCCGAGGTCGGCCCCGGAGAGATGAGATTCTGGGATAACAATGGCTGAAGGGGTGGGCCCGGGTCAACAATGACTGACTGCAGGGTTTAGGCCTTCTGACTAGGTTAGGCCCCTCCGTCTGACCCTGCTACCACCGGCGATCCCTGCGATCCCGCCTTCCCACGGCGCGCCCCGTGTTCTCCTCTGCTTAAGCTGATGGATAGGGGCGTGGGGATTCAACAGGGCAGCATTGATATCTGCTGTTTTGACAGTGATCCCTGTAGGCCATCACTCAGCACACAAACTCCCATCATCTCCTTCTCCCTTGACTCCTGTTGCCCTCTTAATCTGCTGTTGTCCTACTCCCTCCATCCGGCAAAGTCTATTGTTTTACTCCGCCTTCCTTTCAGGGTCTGTCTGCCTCTGGTGGATTTGCAAAGTTGTCCACCCACAACTGAGACGCCTGGCAAACGGGAGTCTTTTAACCTCAGTCCCCTGTCCCTCATTCAGGATGAACAAGCACTGTGTGTGGGGACAATTGAGCCCAGATATATTTTTGGCAACGGGTAATTTTCTGTATTTCAAGCGCTGGAATTGAACACTGCAGGGCCTTGTTCCAGACCACTGAAGAGCGCTAAAGAGGGGAAGAATTTAACCGAGGCATTTATCGGAACTCAGCGCCGCATCAAGCAAATCCTAAAATAAACGATGGATTCGTTTAAATTGCTGCCTGACCTTAACGTGATTCATCTTAATTCATTAGACATATGGGGAGGAAAAAGCTCAATGGAATGAGCTGTACATTGCTTAAATGGCCCAGAAAACAATTACCGAAGAGTTAATAACTTTCCATTGTGGCTTGAAAAAATGTAAACAAAAGGGCAAGAGTGTAAATTCCACTTTCAAAATGACAATGCTACTATAATAAGGGCATCAGAAGACGTATACTTATTCCATATTGTTGTGGGCACAGACAGAGTCCTGCCTGTGTCCTCTAAAACTCAACCAGCCCTGTTGTTGATAACAATGCTGCCTGGCACGCAGCCAGTTTTTACCCTACGAAATGCCACCATTTGTCCTGAGTTGACAGATTCCAGACCCGGGGTGAAAACAAGTAAAAAAAAAAAATAAAAAAAAAAACAACTACAAAAAAAAAAACCCACAGCCCACTGGCCCGGCCCGCTGTAACATCCTCGACCTCCATCACACAGCGCTGACTGCCATCTGTGGTTTGATCTTTGCATTCGGGGGAGGGGGCTGAAAGGGCTCAGTCATCCAGCAATGACAGGCAATGTTCCTCTGCTCTCATCCATCCTGTCTGGCATTGAATAAAGGAGCACACACAAACACACTCACACGTACTGTATATACACAAACACACTCACTGACTGTCAGCATTATCATTGAGCAGGCCATTGCTTTGCTAACTGTGGTCATGCTCAGGTGACCAAAACATACTGGACTCAGTTGACATACCCCAATGTGCCACTAATTAATGTTTATTGACTCTGTGTGCTTGGCTTGCATTCTTCTCATTACAGATTGCTCAAATTTTATTGGCTGGTCCTTAAGTATTGGCCATATAGATGTGAACTACACAGACTGAGTCATAATCTTTGTTTCCAATCAGTGCTGGGTAGAAAACCCTCGCATCACGTACATAAAATGAGACGGCGCTGAGCAAACGCTACCTAAATTGGTTAGTTTTCAGCTACCTAAAAAGGCCCAATTCAAAAAATCAATATTGGTTAAGGTGCACGATAAATTCAAAATATTTTCACCACTTTACCTTGCTGTCAGACAGCCCTTTCTGACAGGAAACTAAAGCCGATAACTCAGAGCCACAAGACTCTTGGCAGAACATGGGAGCTGCTGGTCTACCGCTGCCTCCAACAGTCAGTGCGTTTGAAAAATAGTGTACACTTATAATGATATTGATTTTTTAGGTGGCTAATATGTTTTGCTGTGGCCTTATTTCACAGCAGTGCATTTCTTAGCTTCCATGCCGGTAGATTTGGTTTATCAATGACGCTAGCAAAGCAACACAGTACATGAAATAAGCACAGCAGAAACGTCACATAAGTCAAACCACCATGTTTAACTATATATCTTCAAACGTTACAGTTACAGCTGAAACTGACAACAGATGTACACAAGTGCGCCAATTTAACATATCTCCGCATCTAAAATTAATCAGTTGTTTCCTAGAAGTGATTGTTTGCAACATAACAGTGACTCGGTCTATTCACATTAGGCTAACTCATCTTGACGTAGCTACATGTTAGCTAGCTGACAAATTAACTAGTGTTTTACTAACATTAGCTAACTAAAGATGTGACTACATGCCCTGTAATGTGTCAGTGAATATCGTGTCAGTGAATTTTCATGGCCAGTATCATACAATAGAGCGCCCCAGGAATGAGTCCTAAAAACCCAAAAAGGAGTTAGCATTTTAGCACTCCTAGTACCCCGGCTGAAGTCAATGGTTTTGAGTGGGTTTTTGGTTAGATAAATAAGGTCTGTTGTTAACACAAGCTCAAGAAACTTTCACTTTTGTGTTCTACAACATAAAGTAGGTCAGTAAATAACCTGCTCATGAGTTTTGAAGCTGTTATGTGTCTCTAAAAAGGTGGTTGCTAACAGGTGGCTAAATGAGACTACAGAACGTCATCATACTGACCACGGCTTTTACTGCATTGTTGGGGTAGGGATGTTAAATCATGCAGCTGTAGTGTAGTTCCTTTAGATAGGTAGGTGAGTAGGTAGGTAGATAGGTGAGTAGATAGATAGACAGATAGACAGATAGATAGATAGATAGATAGATAGATACTTTATTAATCCTTTGGGAAATCCACGCACCTAGTAGCTTTTTACCCAACACAACGCACACAAAAATACAGATACACACAGCGGTGAAATTATAGTCTCGTCCAAGGACAACTACAGAGAGCAAAAATAATTAAACCAGTGTTTATTGTGAAGATTATCTTGCTGAATAAAATGTGTAAGTAAAAGTTTGTTTGCCACAGAAAAATCCCACAAGCTAATTGACGTGGGAACCATGGAAAAGCTAACTTGCAGGTCAGCCTACAGAAAAACGGAGCACTTTCTATCGGCTGGTTAGACACGGCAAGTCAATGTCTCCTTGACACCATACGTCTTTTGCTTGAGGCCTCAACTTTGTCGGTCTGAGTTCACCAAAGTTGAACTCGCGTTGCAAAGATACGTATTTGCTTTGCAAAAAGAAGCACGTTTTATTTGACCCTTTACTCGCACTAAAAGGAGGTGAACAGGAGGTGAATATTCACCGGCATTAATTTGCTCATGTGTGACGTACCCTACCCTAACAGCACAAGGGAAAGCTGCCTGAAGTTCTGCCGGGTACCAGGCTTACTCATCTGTTATTGGAGCACAGAGCTAAAAGGGTCTGCTTTGTTTACAGATATTTCAGAATGAAGTTTTGTGTGTGTGAGTTTAAGCTCCATTCATCCCTTCAATAAAAGGCCTGTCAATCAATTTGAGAGTGACAGTATGCTCCAATCATCTCTATAAAATGTTGGTGTTTACACTCGAATCTCACACTTAAAATCCTTCCAAACATAAAAAGGTTTGGAAACACAACTTTTCATCTGTTCATTAACCCTGAAACTGTTGCTCAGAAATCTGGTGGGGAGTTGCTAATTAAAGAAAGAAATCATGTTCATGTTCTCAGGAGACACAGGCCAGTATGAGGATTGATGGTAAATGGAAAAAAAAAATAATGTCAAGACTTCAGTTTTTCTTGCCTACATTTCCTTGAACTCCCCAAAGGGTTGCCTCGTATATCTGCAATCAGCAGCTACGCGTGAGCCACTTGGAAAACCAACTGTTTACTCTCCGTTTCATTTCCTCACCCTCACACACACACACACACATTTCCCTCTCTCATCCTTTCTTTTTCTTACACAGATTTATTTACATTTCTCTCTCTTATGCAGCAGCTTGTTTACATCTGTTTCTCCTCACTCACTTGCTCCCTTTTTTTTTCCTCCTTTCCTCGCTCTCACATATATACACAAGCTTATTTACTCACCACTGTGTTCCCTCACTGATCCCCTTTTGAAAAGCACTTAATTAGAAAAGCCTGCGAGGCTCACATGTCCTCCCCCCACCGCCGCACACACCTCCTGCCACCCTTTTTTTTTTACACCACCAACTCTTCTCTCCCTTTGCATCCCTCTTGTATATTTTTCCAGACTTATCTTGTGTCTCTGCGTGCTCTACCTGACTAATTACACTGAGAGATTAGAGGTGGTGGCGTAGCCCGGTAAACAACACAACAGCTGTAAGGACATTAATATTCATCTAGGTATTAATATAAGGAGTGCAGCACAGGTAGGGCAAACCAGGGGACAGGGTATTGAGTGCAGGACGCCAGGGGGACGGTGTCTGGATGAGAAGGCGGCTGCGTCAACGCACTCGGCGGCACAACAGGATTTTAATTAAGGGAGACAAATTTGAATTTGAAGACGCACACAAACTTCGCTAGTTCAAGGGACTCTGGGAGAGGACACGCGCTCATTAGCAACAGGTCTACTTTACAAAAGCACTTGTGGGCGGATCGCCGTAATGATCACCCACACATCACTGGCAATCGCCAACTTGCGGATGTGAACCTAGGTCATCAAAGAGGCGACAATGCTTCGGGCCATCTGTTTCCCTCAAAGTGCTTTGAAGTGTTCTGTAAGTTGCTGAAAGAGAATTGCAGGATAAGACGGGTGCGTCGAAATGTTTAAATAAAAGATGCAAGACTCCAGACTTGTTTTTCCCCCTGATTTACTGTAGCCATGGACAACATTTAGGAAACCTCCAAACCATAACAGATCCAACTCGTTCCTCTGAACTTTCTGAGCTCATGGAAAGGAACTTCTGGTTCATGATTAAAACCACACGCCTTCCCTTATGTCTTTTGTCTGTCTTTGGATGTGACCTGGAGTGTACTGTTGTTAAATCTTCTGTTCAGACACACACACATACACACATCACTAGGGGGGTTGACTAGTCAGTGCGTTCTCAGATACACACCCCGACCTACTTACCCTGACAGCCGGGAGTGGTGTTGCATGCCCGGCCCGGAAAACTGTGGCGGTATTGATATGCTATTTATAATTTCTTTTTGCATAAATTACATTAGTCAAAATGGGAAAGAGGAGAGGAGAAATGGGAGAAGGGGCAGAGGCAACCTAGTTTGTGCTGTATGCCTAGCAAGTGTTATTGGATTTGTTTTGCTCTCTCTCAGTTCTCATTAAGACCTCGGATAACAAAGTCAGTCGAAAGAAGGTGAGTGCGCACCTCCGCGCGTGTGTGGGAGTCCTTTATGCGCTGACAAACCCTCGTCAACAAGGCTCACAGAGATGACAGGCTTTTGTCACTGGCGGTGAGAGAGCACTTATGCTATGTGACCAAACACTCACAGATCAAGTGTCTACGTATTGACTTTGACCGGGACTAATGACAGTGGGGAGAGTGAAATACTGCAGCCCACATGCTGCTAATTGGCTTAACGTCTGAAGTGGACACGCCTGATTGGGCAGATAAAGGTGTACACTCCGCGACATGGTGGCTTAGTCATGGGGAGCTTATTCAAAAGGCAAACAACAGAGAAAGACTCAGTTCATCTCTGAGCACTAACGATGAAAAGCAACACCATTCAATGAAAAGCCCAGAACACAAAATAGTTGGAGCTTTGTTCTCTATCTTGTCTGCACCATATGTTCATTTCTGTCTATGTTCAATAAACATTATCTACCGGAGGGAGATCTAATATTTTTCCTATCTGAATCTAATTCATTTCCAGCACTTCTAAATGGCCTTTTTTTCGCACCACTACTATTCTCAGGCAAAACCCACCCTGCTGCAAATGGTACTCACCTCAACAAAGAGCCCGTAGGCCATCATGTAAGAAGTGTGCATTAGTGATGTTACAGCATGACAGGCTTTATGCAAGTCCTGTTGCAAAGCATTTCTGAAACTAATGCTTTCAACTGACCTTGACCAGGTGTGCGGTCAGCCACGTCGCCAGGGGAGAAGAGTGGCCTTGAATGTTTCTGCAAACCACCAATGTATTAGACGTTTACGTTTCATATGTTCCATATCAACATTTCTCAAGTGATGTAGTTCTGAATACATGTGTATGAGCTGACTTTGTTATCGAGAGGCGGAGGGGATGGTGGACTGTGCAAAGCTGTGGCAAGACGGCTGCAAAGCTGCAGATCACTGTTCGAGACCAATAAACAAGAAAACAGCAGTTTTTTAGTAAGACATCGGGGATGTTTCCAGCAGCGATGTGCCACAGAGAGTCGTATTTTTTAGCGAGACGTCCGTGGCATTTCCAGCCACAATTGTGTCACCACAAGTGGTTGTTTCTCAGTGAGACAACAGCAGCATTTCTAGCGGCAATTGTGCCTTAAAAATGGTTGTGTTTTAGTGAGATATCAGGGGCATTTACAGCAGCGTTTGTGTCACATAAATTGGTTGTTTTTTTTAACGAGACACTGGGGGCATTTCCAGCTGCAACTGTGTATTTTTTTTTTTTGGAGAGACATCAGCAACATTTTCAGCTGCACCTGTGTCGACAAAAATGACTGTGTTTCAGTGAGACTTTCGCAGCCTTTACAGCATTATTTGTGCCACTAAAAGTAGTTGTTATTTGTGAGACATCAGTGGCATTTCTAGCTGTGATTGTTTTATAAAGAGACATTGGCAGTATTTCCAGCGATGAAAATAGTGAATGCTTTAAGCAAGACGTCTGAAGTATTTCCAGCTGGATTGTGGCACTGAAACTGGGTATTTTAAGCCAAACCATGATCTTTTCCTAACAATAACCAAGTGGTTTTTGTGCTCAAACATAACTACATGTTACATAAGGGAATGTAAAGTTATATCTGCCGCATAATATCTGCCATATAATAATGTATAAATGTTACATATTTGTGGTTTGCAGAAACTTAGGGTGCCAACATTTATTTTGGCAATTGAGTTACTGTGGTTGATGCTAAGCAAGGAAGATTGGATAGAAAATTTAATGTTCAATGTGTCACTGGATGTCTCGTAAAATCTTCAGATGTTAGCTTCTTGAGCTTAAGCTTGGGTCAGAACCAAAAATGGGTCACACTATACTTTGGTTCCCATTTGACAGAAGAAAGTTTTATTGAGCATGCATCCAAGGCTTGGATGTTAAACTTTGATCCCAAACTTTTGACATTTTTAGAGCCCCGGCTCTAACTGGCTCAACACAAAACCAGACTGAAAGGTTCACTTTTCATCTTGACTCCAATTCTTCTGAAGACAGCAATGCACCCTAGCCACAAAAACACAGCTGCCCTCATGCCAAGGTACCAAAACAGAGCTCAGTAGCTTCCAGAGCCTGACCCAGGAAACCAATTCACTTATCAGCTCTCTCCATCAGCCACTGAATTACAGGAAACGTCTGCCAAATGCATCTAAACCCTGATCACTCTCACTCTGGCCAACCTTCCAGCTTTGACTGCTATACACAGTCTGAAACGAATTGGATAGAGAGAAAGGGAAGGGAAGAAAAAAAGAAAAAGAAAAACAGTCGGCATTCATTTATAGTTTGTACGGGAAAGAGTGCTGATTACTGCAATGGGACGAAACATTTATTGGGATTCATTCTGCTGATTTATTCATGTCAGTTCAGCAACTGATGGAGAGGAGTCAGATTGGAAGTGGCAGGTGGTGGAGCTCTTTTCCTTCCCATTCCTCCCTTTATTTATTTTTTTTTCTTTTTTTTTTTTCATTTCGTAAGCAACGGTAGCAAACACGCGGCCGCTGATGGTCATCATTGCCAGGTTCAATAAAGCAATCATCGCTGAAAAATGGCAAACTTTCATTTCATCCTGTACCTTGCATTGCAATGCCACAGGGGCCGTTTTAAGATGTGAGATTTAATCAAGGCGATGGCGAGGCAAGTGGAAGTTTCATCCTAATCAGAGTTGAGAGGGTTATTATATTCATGCTGTTTTTTTTAAGCCACACAGTTCAGAGCAGTATATCCCTCTCCATCATTTCCCATCAAACGTCACCTCTTCCTGTGTAGCGTTTTGCAGGAGGACAGACAGGAGGGTTGGTAAAGAGCCCACCTTGGGGTCACCAATCATGTGGAGGACTTGTACATAACTCTGTCACTTCCTGACACCTCCCCCTTCAAATGGGAGAGGAATGGCGAGCATAAATCGCAGCCAGAGGCCGCCCAATCAATAGGCTGCCCAACTGACTGACGTGCCATTTGTCATAAGAGGCCAGCTCGCTTTTACTGTACCTGCTAAAGATGTGGCTATTCCCCGCATTTCATTCGTACGGTTGAGTCCTCTTCTACCAAAAAAGCAATCTGAAGTACCACTAAGGTTAAATCATGGCATGAATATATTCAGGGTTCGCACACATTTTCATGGACAAAATTTTAAAACTTTTCAATGACTTTTCAAGCACCTATAATAAAATTTCCATGACCACTCACAAGGTATACTGCAAAGAGAACTATACAGTACACTTTACTCCAAATGTTAATGATATTATTATGGGAGATCTGTGGACAGGGAGCAGTAGAGTGGGAGCAACAGCCGACAGTTCAGTTGGCCCGCTGGTTAATTTGTTTGGGGAAAAAAAAAACTCTGAATTACCATGCTCTACTTTCAGAGAAGTTAAAACAACATCAAAGTGTGTAATGGCACTCTGAGTGACAACTGAAAGCCCTAGGCTACCCATGTCAATTGCTCAATGTCAAAAACGCAGTGCAATTTAAAAGTATTAGTGGGGTATGAGTAAGGAAACTGGAGTTCATGGCCCTACATGCTAAATTACACTGTCACAACATTTTTTTTGGTCCCACTTATCTAGGGTTTGTCCAGACAACTCAGATTCAGACTCCACCGATTCATAATTCCAGCTAGCTGGCATATATGGAGGGAGAGATGAAACACAGGGGAAAAATGAAGAAACATACGTGATGGTAAACAGAAAGACAGGTGTCAACCATAAACTGTATAAAATAATGGATGTAGCTACCATGACATCACCTTTTGGTTTGTGGAC
>JAPZEB010000014.1:6280322-6295860 GCA_029783705.1 Chaetodon striatus | reverse complement strand
TATTGTTTGGTGGGCAGTGGGGTCACAAACTAAAGAAAAGGCAGCGAGTGGAACATGTTGCTGCTGCTTTAAATGCAGTGAGTTCATCGAACAGGACGCTACCTGACTTTTTCTTTTTAAGTGGACGCTTAAAAAAGAATTGCACCCTGACCTCTTTGCTCATTTACACAATCCATATGTGCAGGTGGTGAAGGTGTGCTGGGTGAGAAGCAGAGTACCGCAGTGTCTCCAGTGTGCTCTACGCACCTGACAGCACATTCCTGATCCCAGCGGCCATTTTACACACAAAAACTATCTGAAAACTAGAGGACGCACTACCTATATAGATATAAACAGCTTATTCTAAGGTTATGAAAGCAAAGCGATTCTTATTTCCAGGTAATTATACACTAAAGAAAATATACTTGTTCTATTTAATTCCATTTCTGCCTATATATTATATATATATTTCTCCTAAATCCTACACACTGGACCATTTTTTAAAAAGAAAAACAAACTTTCTCATTCCTCCAGCTACAGAATAACAATAAAAAAACATCCCAGGTAAAATAAAAACACCCTTTTTTCCTTCTTCCTTATGCATAATGCATGGAGTACAGTTTTTAATTTTCACTGTCAGCCAGAGTGATTACATTGCATTAGGGCCGGCCATGCAGATAATAAGGAAACAATCCTGCTAAGAGAAGCCCACACCACATTAAGTTAACTACAATGAATTGTCTGTGTCTTTCTGCGTATAATTCAGCCTCTTTGCCACATTGGACGCAGCACAATTTCAGTATTCATCTTAACAGTGTCACGTGTGGTCAGGTCTGGAGCACTAGTATATCGGAGAGTAATTGGAACAGCTTGGGCTGTAAAGCAGACGTCTTCTTAGCTCAGTTTCTCTGTTAAAGCTCGGCCAGTGAAACACTGCCAATTCCCCTCATGGTGGCAATCCAACTTTATTGATCCCATCATTCCTGTTTTTATTAAGGCAGCTCATGTCTGTATTTGGACTCAAGCAAAGAAGGCAAAAGAGCTATGGATATACTGCTGCTTTCACTCAACCGGCCCCCGTTGCTAATGCCTCTTAGTCATGAGAGGTCACGGAAGCCTTGCAAAGTCTTGGTTTCACATTAGGTGGGGATTTTTTGAAATGAAGTATGGCTCACCACATTTTTTTGGCTTTTAGCTCAAACCAGTAGGCTGGTGTCAAACTAAAGATGGCCTCCTGGGCCCAAACGCCAAGTTAAAAAAAATATTGCCCTCAAAGTGCAGTCACACACTGCTGGTTTCCTCGCCTCACATAAAATGTCTCAAAATGGCCCATGTGGTTTTATGCACAAGGACAAAGGAGACTGAAGAAAGAAGAAAAATGATTGGAAAAAAATGTTTGGACCGAGTGCTCATGGTTTCTTTAAAGGCCGTTGCTTTGTGTGTGCGTCTGTGTCAATGTGACCGTCGATGTGAATCACAGTTCATGCCAGCAGCCCAGTTCAGACAAATAACTAGTTGTCAAGACATTCAGTCAGGAAGCTGTTCACACTGCCACAGAAATGGGTCGTCACCACAAAGACATGCTCGCATCACTTTGTCATCCAAAAAATTTACATACAATTGCAAAGCAGATGTTTCTCAAAGGTCGGTAGGCAGTTTCACTGTGGCGTCACTGGCCAAAAATCCCATAATAAACTTTGAGCATACTGTAATTAAAGCGGTCTGAAAGACCACTGGACTTCTGCACCTCCTCTTGGCTCTGTTTTCGGGCTTTAGAGAATCTAGCCTGTGACAGGAGACTCAGGTCATTTCAGAGAGAAGCTGTTCTTATTGGTTGTTCAACAAATGCAGATGGACGTGCACGTTCCTTTCATAAAACCCTGATTCAATGGCAGAGAATCCTGCAGAAAAAGGTACTATGCCAGCATCGGCAATAACTCCCTACACTGCACAGCAACCCGAAAAAAGGAAGACAGACTTATCAAAAAGAGAGACTAAAAGAGAGTCTGACAATGAACAAACTAGAATTACTGCCTCGCGGCTGTATGCTGCAGCAAATCAGCCAAGTTGCACTTACAGTTTACATCCACGTCTGTAAAAACATGGTTGTTCACACACAGCAAACATCACAGTTTTAAGTTGGATTCCCAAGATTAGTGTCACCAATTCAGTATCAAATGTCTCCCCTTCTGTTCCTGAGTAATGCTGAGTAATGGCCAGAAAAGTGTTGTTGCAGAACAGTATGATGTCACAGTGAAGCTGACCTTTGACCTATTGGATATAAAATGTCATCACTTCATTAGTGTATCCTATTAGACATTAGCGTGAAATGTTGTCATGATTAGTGTATGAATACTCGAGTTATGGCCCAAAACATGTTTTGTGAGTTCACAGTGACCTCGACCTTTGACCACCAAATTCAAATCAGTTCATTTATGAGCTCATGTAGATAGATAGATAGTACTTTATACGTTTGTGCCAAATTTGTGGAAATTCCCTCAAGGTGTTCTTAAGATATCAAGTTCACACGACAGAGACGGACACAAGGTCAAAGTAATTTTGACCTTTGACCACCAAAATTGAATCAATTCATCCTTGACTAACAGCGAACGTTTGTGCCAAATTTGAGGATATACCCTCAGGGTGTTCTTGAGATATCGTGTTCATAAAAATAAGATGGATGCAAGCTCACAGTGACCTTGACCTCTGACCACCAAAATCTAATCAATTCATCCTTGACTGAAAGCGGACATTTGTGCCAAATTTGAGGATATTCCCTCAAGGTGTTCTTGAGATGTCAGGTTCATGAAAATGAGATGGATGCAAGCCCACAGTGACCTTGACCTTTGATCACCAAAACAAGTAACTGTTGAGTCCAACTGGATGTTTGTGCCAAATTTTAAAAGGAGATGAAAAGAAAGTGTTGCTAAAAGTTTAGCCTTTTGCTAACCAGGATTAAAGGCTTACAGCTGCTGATTAAAGTTCCAGTCCGTGTAGCTAAAGTTAGCAAGAGCTTCAAATCACAATGTGTCCTCCAACTCACTCCCCGCCATGACAGACCAGCTCACTGGTTGGTAGGAGTGCGTGCAGCAGCTATGGGGACGGATCCCCAGCCAGCAGCCACAGCAACCCAAATTCAGCCAGCACAAACCCCGGCACAGGCGGACTGGACAGCCCCGTCTGGCCACCAGCCTACTATGACACCTGGCGCTGGAGGGTTTGTGCTGGCCGAATTTGAGCTGGTACAGCTGCTGACTGAAGGTCCATCTCACGAGCTGCTGCCCTGTCTTCCCCTCTGGGAGCACTTCACAGCGGCGGGGGGCGAGGTGAGGGGACCTTGGGGTGGCTGGCTGGCTAATTCTAATAATATCTCATTTGTGGTCTGCTAAATAAAGACCGAGAAAGACAGCAAGTGGGACAATGAGGGGCTGAGCTGCGTGCAACTGTATGATGGAATAAGATTAAATAAACTGATAAATTGAAAACACTGTGTTACATTATGAAGCCCATGCATACGCCTGTGGTCATCTGGTGGGAGGAGCTTAGGATAGAGCGGAGAGCTGCAGGAGGAGGGTATGCTTTCTTTTGCCTTCTTCAGATTTCTGCCTACCACAGGTTTAATTTCTTGCTTCATGGCACACAAGAGAAATACAGTTTCTATATTTCCATTACAGTCCATTGGATGATCTTCACTTTAGCCTTGTTGGCTGATTGAAGCATGTTGACTATTGTGATTTGCTTCTGTAAATCGAATTATAAAGCAACTCAGAGTTGAGCAAGCGGGTCTTGTGGTCAGCTCCTGTTTGTTTTTGCCAGATTTCACTTGTTTTCCTCAGATTTCACTTTTGGCAGGTCTCGACTGCATCCGTCTCCGCGAGCCCAGCCGGACCAGACCTGATGAAATCAAACAGGCTTAAAGGCCTAAGTCGGGCCGAACAGCCAGACTCAGTGTCAATATTGAGCCTATTGGCACCCCCGGATAATCTGCATTAGGCCTGCTTGCCTCCCCTCTCACCCCAAATCATGATCCAAGATTCCAGTCTAGATTAGAATCAAGGCTGAAATGTGTCAGCATGACCTGGGTTAAAAGATATGAGAAGGCATGACTGTAATCATATGCAAACAAACCAACATCTGCATGAATCTCAGGGAGCTACCTCGACCTCATATCCATAAATGTGTCATTAATTATTCATATTTGTCCACCTATTTCAGATCACTCACAAGCACTTTTAATGAGAAAATTGTGCATTTCAAGTGAACATCTGTTTACGTGGACATCAATTGTGTCTGCGTGTGCACGTGGTGTGTGTGTGTGTACGTAAGGAGGGGAGAGTCTCAACACGAATTTGAGTCAAAAGCAGCCCGGATTTCATAAAGTATTTGCGCGCGCATTCATCAGTTCATTTACAATTACAGCACGTTCGTCAGCGGGCAAACACACACCTGCACAACACACACATTCACACAGCCTTCCACCATTAACTCTGACTGACGTGGAGCTCTGCCACCTTCTTTTATTTTCATCTAAAGACTTCTAAGGGCCATTATTGCATCTACCTTACCGTCACCAGGGACACCAACATCTCTCAATTATAAAATCATTCAAGGGCAATTAATCCTGCTATAAAGAGAAAAGGCAGATGATACAGTATAGAGAGAGAAATGAGAGGAAGAGGAGGGAGTGCAGAGGTGGGGGTGAGGGGGAGAGCAGGAAAGAAGGTAATTGGGAGAGAACAAAGCCAAAGGATTAATGTGGGTTGCACTTTGGTGAAGCAATTCTTCATTTTGGTTCAGACTTTACTTTTCTCACTGTCGCAAAAGTTGAAGTTGACGGGACTGATGTGTTCTTTAAAAGTCCAGTGTGCTGGATTTAGGAGGGCATTTTGGCAGAAATGGAATATTATATGTGTCTGTGTTCGTTAGAGTACCTTTCAAAGTTCTCAAGGACACCTTACAAGACCAGCAATGTATCCATAGATCATAAAGTCAAACAAATCAGTAATAAACAGTGTTAAGTCAATAAAATAACTACACAAAATTCATAATAATAAAAACTAGGAATAAAGTCATCATCACCATCATGACATCATCATGAGTGCAAACATTGATGTGTATGTCACAATTAAATCAGATTGAATATGTCAGTTTGAGAGGTGTGCTTTCAGACGGGATTTAAAGATGAAAGTGAATCAATATTACAAATAAGCCATTTATATCCATATAACAAGTGGGTCCACATCCACCGAGTCTGCAATGTTGCACTGCCATGTTTCTACGGTAGCTCATAATAGACAAAACCAAACAAACCAAACACTGGCTCAAGGTAGGGCCATTTGTGCTTTCATGTCAACCACCATAGTTTGTGTCGAGCTCCACGACAAACCAGACAGTGTTTGAAAAACAATGATTTTTAACATGAAATGGGTTTATTCAGTGTTTTTACTGGTTTAAATCACCGGGTCCGTTTGTTCTGGAGGAAAGAAGACCTCTGCGGATAATTCAGCTCAAGGTAAAAACCCTCCGAACGTTTGGATCCAAACTTATCAGAGAAAAAAGATGAGCAGGTATTAGCAGGAGCTAGGATAGCAGCCTGTCTACGATGAGCAAAACAGTGTCAGAAAACACTGAAACTGCTTTATTCAGTGTTTTTGGCGGGTTAAATCACTAGGCCACTTGTTTCCGAGAGGAAAGGACGAAGCCTGTGTACAAACAGTGCTTTAAAACAATGTCATGCAAGGGAGGAAACACTTCAAACCTAGCCAAACATCTCAGAATTCAGACAGAATTCAAGACCTCTTCAAGTACAAGAACAAAACACAGCAGGTTAGCAAATGAGCTAACTGGCCGGCCAGCTGGTAGGATGGTGACGAGCTGCCAATTAGGGATACGTTATGTTAGCATAATGTTCTTACTAGTGTGGCGTATCACTGGCAGCATTGTATCGTAATGACAAGCACATTAGAAACACTAAAGGAATCATAACCTGGAGTTCATGCTTGACACATTGGATGAGTGTCAGCTGGTTGCAATCCGCAGTCCTCACCACCAGATGCCATGTAGTTCTACACACTGCTCCTTTAACAGTGGTCCTCAGGAGTATTCACATTCCCTGCTGCTGAAATGGGGCCTTTCCTTGATAATGATGCAATGACAGATGGTTTCAAAAGTACCTGTTATGTCCTTGTAACACAACTGCAGTTTTCAAATGCTAATAAGTCCTCACCTCGGTTAACTAAGATTCATTTTGAGCCAGTCAAGTTTCTGAACATAAATGGAGATGCACTGGAAGATTTGATGAGCCACTACAGTGCTGAAGTTGAGTGGTTTTCGCCGACCTTGTACAGAAGTATCCTCGCAGTCCTCGTGAAAACTGCTGCTGCACTCTGAGGTTTTCAGTGAGCCTTTGCCAAGCAAGGCCTCCTCAGATTTTGTTAACAAAATGTCAAACTTTCACACCCATCCAACTCAAGATGTAACAGTCGGGATGAAAGCCCGCATCTCTCTCGAGTCTTTTGATTCAGTTTCCACTAAAATCCTCACCGAGGCTGTGATTTAAATGAAGCCCTCTTTCTGTCCTCTTGAAAGAGTACTCAAAAGACTCCTAACAGAAGGTGTGGTTGCTGACAAAATTATTACTTGTATGCTTAGGATGGTCTTTAAGAAGCTTCCATGGTTTTAGAGTTCTGTCAAGACAGCTTTACTTCAAGTGATTAATTATTCGCTTTTATGCCATAATAGCAAAGAAATCCTCAGTTTCAGTTCTTAATCGCTGCATTTGGTATATTTAGTCAACCTGGCATCTCAGGTGCCACGGGCAATTTTTCCTTATCCTTCATGCATGTCCTCAACTGTAAAAATGACTTATGGGGTACCTCAGGGGTCTACTCTGGGCCCCCTATTTTTCTTCAATATGCTACCTGTTAACACTTTACCTACAAAATATGTGGTTTCACTGTTATGACGATGACATACAGTATTACTTCTTGTTCTGTCTCTGCTATCGATCTGATGACGATAAGCCTCTGGGGGCAACGGCCAATATTCCGAGAGATGCGGTGTAGCAAACAGCCATTTGGGTCAAACCTTCCTTTTCTGTGCACTTCAGTTAATCTCTTTAAGGAATATCTGCGTATAAAGGCAAATGTATATATTTAAAGGAGCTATTATAAAGCTCAGCTATTCCTCAGCTCACATCCCAGCTAATCAGGTGATCTCAAACAGTCCAATCAGCTGATGGAGCAGCTGACTGGTGAAAGGCAGTCAGCTGATAGATCACATGATTCCTTTCTATGCAACCAATTGGCAAATCTCATTCAAGGCGCCCTGTTTAAACTGCTCTGGCCTGCTTTCAACCTGCCTCCACCCCAGATCCTCCTTTTCATGTTGTGTCTGACTTATCAATGTCATTTCTGTTTGTCATTGATGCTGCTCTGTTCTGTTCCCGGTGGTCTTTGCTGCTGCTCTCCCTGCCTTAGGCTTTCCCATGGAGGCGCATGGAAGGGCAGGGAGGTGTGATCCAGAGCAGAGCCATACCGCAAATGGAAATAAAGCTTTCTTTGACCAAAGTGGTCCTGACTGAAATACATTTCAACCAATGCTTTGCCTCTTCACATGGACTGTTTACATGCCAATAAAATGTGATCAATCGTAGTCGTCAATACTACTCAAACTACAAATGGAAACCAGAATGCTTCCTATACCAAAGTTGTGTCCTGATGCCTACAGTCTCTGCCTACATATGCAGATATCTGATTACAGGCAATTTTGTTTTTGTTTAACCTGCAAAGATTAACAAGTATGTCTCATAATGACTGTCTATGAACCTCATACAACATCAAAATCTGAAGTTATCAGCCAGTTTTCCAAAAGTCCTCATTAAATGTTGCTTGTCACACAATGTTGAATTTAATTTCAGATCCCCCACTTTAGCTCCCTTTATTCCTAAACAATCACAAATTTGTATTTTTCCAGGAATCCAAGTTATGATTACTTTGGCATTTTCTTCAGTGATTACAGTAGCTGTTCTATGATCAGTTAGACAGATTTAATATTGCTTTGGTTCTTTGACATTTTCCTCAGTAATTAGCTGCTGGATAGTGTTGATCATTATTACCTCACATTATTACTTCTGTTCTGTGGTATTGTCTTCAGTGATTTGCAGTTTTGTGGATAATTATTAACTGGCTTATTTACCACTTTAGGGCTTTCATAATATCGGCTTGATCCTCTCAATCGCCTGTCCTAAGAATCTTTCAACTGGCCACAGATGCACATTGATGCAACTTAGAAATTTGACATGTATCTTATATCACCAGAAATAACTTCACATCCTTGAAAGTAATAGCAGTTGCTTAAATGCATTCTGAGTTCACCACCATGTGTGATAAAATGCCATTTACATGTGAGCTACCATTACCCTAAATTATATAGAGTAAACATGAAGGAAGAAACGAGTGCATCCAAAACACAGAAAAACACACAAAGACACACAATGCAGTAATAAGCAGTCCACTGCCAAAGGCCAGTTCCAAAGCACTCTAATTAAACAGAATGCATACAGAGAAACCTTGACGGAGCAGGAGAGCCGAAAATACACATGAAAAGAAAGAAGATGGGATTAGAGATGAACACAGCATGTCATCCCGAACGCCGCAAACAAAAAACTACAGAAGTACATTCCTCAAGTCCCTTTCTGTGCGAGTGTGTGTTGTCTTGTGCACGCTACAATAACTGCTGCTTCAAGAAGATGTCTGCTTTCCTATTCTGCACTGGGCAGAAGGAAATAAAATAGAATTCTGCTTTCGTCCTAATTGAGTGAGTGTACAGTTAGCAAATTAAAACAATTACATCTGCGGGCCAGTAAGCCACTGGACCATGAACTGCACAACAACAATATGGAGAGAGATTTCAGCAAGAAGGAACAGCCTCATTAATACATATGGGGGGATGAGAGGGGAGGAAAGCAGTGTAATCAAGCCGGAGCTTATTCAGCTGAAAACATCTCAGATTTTGCCAAAGATATGCAGCTACAGCTGGGTAGCGTACAAGCGGAGAGACCTAGATTAGCTGTGATTGAGTGTGTGTGTCTGTGCATTTTGGTGTGTGTGTGCGATGGGTTGCCTGCATAAATATGTGTGTCCCTTTTGTGTCTGCGTGTCTCTGTATGTGCTCTCCTGAGCACAAATATACGCCAAATCAATTCAAATTAGGTCATCTCTTCACTCAGTCTAATGTTCCATAAAAGATGTAAGAGGCTCCATCCGTATCGCTGTCTGTTTCTGACATTACTTATCTCTAGGTGTCTGCTGCAGCCTCTCAGGCAATGCAGGCCATTTCTACGGCAAACTTAATGGACTGTTACATAAGCCACCTAAAGCCTGTCCTGCCATTCGTGACACTGAGTGTGAGAATTGACTGTGAGAGGGGAATTTTTAAAGGAAAAGGCCCGAGGAAATTACAACCCCTAAAAGGGTCCTCATCTAAAATCACCCCATCGGCGAAAGGGCCATGTGGACTGTCAGCGAATGGGTTAAATATGACTCACTTGAAACTTTGGACGAGTGGGTGACAAGTGAGTTGCTGATGAAATTGCCATAGGCGAGAGGGAAAGCACTGGCAGGGCTAAGTAAATCTTGCAGGAAAAGAGCACATTTGTTTTATGTCATCACATCTTCCTCACACATATTTCTTATAGTGTTTTAAAGGGGACCTATTTTGTTTTTTGATACCTTGGGTTCCCTACGGTTCAAAACGTTTTTTTTCTACTCTGTCTACAGTAGGACATCACTGTGTACCAGATTTCTTTATATGGTCATTTGCTCCAGGGACGCTACTGCAACTGTTTGCATTATGTAGTCTACACTGCTTAATAAAGCTACATGCTAACGTCAGGGAAACATGTAAACCTGGTTGCAGACGTTGTTAATTTTCCCCTGATTCTGTATGATATTACTACTGGAACATGTCTGGTTGTATTTAGAGGCTTTTACTGCCCAGTCAACATTTGTATGTGGGCCCCATGTGATTAGTTAATGAGCTTTAAAAATGGAGGCCCATGTGGGATTGTCCATGGGTTCCTTAAAGGCCAGATGGCAATTGCCCATATGGGAGGGTTTACGCAAGTGGGCCATACATGGGTTATGCTACAGCTACCTGGGTACTTAGTGTGTATGGGCCCAAAATGGGCATCTTATGATGGGCCCACTTGAGTAAAACCACTCATGTGGGCAACTGGCATGGCGTAATTATGGAACCCCTGGACAATCCCATTTAGGGCCATTTATTCTCTGTTGCTGTCATTCCCTTGCAAGTACCCTGCTAACGTTCATGCAGCTACATGCTAACATCAGAAAAACCTGTAAAACTGGGTTGTTAATGTTGTTCACTTCTTCCACATTTCGGATCATATTCCTGCTGGATCATGTCAAGTTGTGTTTAGAAGCCATTCATTCACTCCTCGTCACAAGTAGTGTCAAAATACATCTAGCTACACGCTAACATCAGGCTAATAGGTAAACTTGGTTGCCGACGTTGTTAATTTCTCCCAGATTTCGGATCACATTACTGCTGAAAGGTGTCTGGTTGCGTTTAAAAGTGTTTATTTGTGATCCTTAAAGTTAGAAAGTGCTGCTATTCTTTGTTACAGTCATTCCCCGGCTGCTATGACAGTGCAGCCACGCAGAGATAAGGAAGACTCAGAAATGCTGAACAATCAGAGCAGGTAGGTATAGTTACAGCGGGAGTAGCTATGTGACCCGCCCACTGGCTACATAACTTGCCCACCATACCTACACGTTATTACATCATAAGCCTCCTTTGCTCCTTGACGTTGAAACAAAAGCCCCATTGAAAATGCTAAGTTAGCAATTAGCTACCTATGAAGTTAACATATTAAAAAAGAGGGGGCTATGCTAAGGGTAAGTAAAATGTTCACACCAAACACAATGCAAGTTTTCATGTCTTGTTGCTCGTGCAAGTTTGAACGCTAGAATATTTTATATTGATTCGTTTCATACGCATGAATAACTCACGTCCCACGTGCGTGAAATCGCTAAAATGATGAATGAACTTCCACCGGAACATCCTCGGCGTCACACGTCCCCGCAGGATCTCAATGCTAATTGGCTATCATGGCACAAATTGGTCGCTGAAGTTCAGATTTTTCAACTCATAAGAATGAGCGTATGATACAAAATTGTGTTTGCGCTGCTTAATTTGCGCATTTCGTGTAATCTCCATGACACTGCCCAGCGGGAATTCACGTCTAATTGCATCTTTACATTGACTTTACATGTAATTGATTCATGCAAATTGTTTTATTCCTGCCTGGTATGAACACAACATAGGGTTAGGGTTACATCTTGTAATTTATAAAGAAAATCACGTCTTCATTTATAATGGATAATAAAGTGGATTATTACTATGTTTGGTCTCAAATTTATACAGCGTCACCTTGTAGTAGAGCTGACCATAACCATCAGGTTGGTGGATTTGTTTTGTATTGCTGGTGGGCGCTGTTTGTAGGGGCGTGTTGTGTTCGTTATGAACAGAATGTGCCTACATGTCTCATGTTTTGATCAAGAGTCTCAATCAGAGGGCGAATACAGATGTTCCAGCACAGACAGCATGAGGAAAATGAAATAATTAAGATGTTTCTTGACTATTAAAGCATGTAAACATGTTCTAGTAGAAACTTCAACTACAAGTATGAACCTTGAAATGAGCATAAAAGGTCCTCTTGAAATGCTAAATTGTGGCAACATCAGAAATTAACATCAATTATGACAGCAGAAAATTAAAGCTGTCGAAAGTGAAAACAGTGGGAAACAAGATGCTGTGAGCAGACAAAGAGAGTAATGGCATTGAAACTGAGAAGTGGGCTGACTGAAAAGGTGGCTTGAGGACGCACTGACTAAGAAAGGTTGCTGGTTCAAACACCGTTCACCAAACTCTTCAAAGAAGTGGGCAAGGGGTTTAAGTTGCGCGCGGGTTAGCCCACTATCACCTAAAAACACTCAGCCTCTCCTGCAAGCTTTGCAGAACTTTCAAAGAGAAAGAACCTGAGCTGAACTCTCTTTTCTTTTCTCCTTCTCCTCTCCCACTATCTCCTCCTTCACACCACTCTGCAAAGAATCCCAGTGGGTAGACTAGCATTCACATCTGAACCTGAGAGAAAACTCGCGAGGTGATAGGTTGAAATCATGCCTCATGGGAGGGATCGAGGGTACTGTTCCAGGCGTCTGTCATCCAGAAGTTCAGGACATCAAACGGAGATGTCAACATCTGTGTCAAAAAAAGCCAAGTGGAAAGACTAAGTGGGTGACAGACAGTATGTATGTAGAACAAGAACAACAGTCAAAGTGGGTGTTTGGTAGAACATGAAAGAGAAAATGCTGCAGCTTAATTTAGAAGCATAAAACACCCACATACTGTACATCAATACTACTACGAGCTGCTTACTGTATTTCACAGTGCTTAATGAGAACTCTCGCATCAAAGTAGGTCACCAACATCACACTCATCAACACTGAAGTACACAAATAATTAAAGCCTTGTCATTCAGCACCAACATGCGGATGCAATGTATTTCCTCCTTGCGTCGTTTCTCATTTGTGCCATGAAGTCAGCATCTATGCATGGAGCCACAAAACTGAGCCAGTCAGCATGACCGCGAGCTGCAGCGTCCAAAAATACTGTTCTAAAACTAGCTTTAACAAAATTCTGTTAAAATGATATGTAGGCCAAACTGAGCAAATTTTAAAACCCAGCCTACTTTAAAAAATACAGAACATTCTGTGCCGTCACTTCCATGCTCGATTTTGTTGAATATTGTTGATTGGTTCCCTCACAGCAGGGCAGTGATGTGCGGCACGACCCACATCCTAGGTGGGTTCAGGTAAGCTTACAAGAAAAGATCACTGGTTCGGGCAAACAGTTCAGTTCAACTGACAAAGCAGTGTTCTGGGTAAGTTATTAATAACTTACAGAAGCAGTGCATGCAACAGTCCACCTTCCACCCTCTCTTCCACTTTCTTTGTCTATCTCTTAAATACACACACATTGGACAGTGAGTTGGGTTGAGTTGGGTTCAGGTAGTTTAATACTGCAAATTTTTGTGGGTTGGGTGGTGCGGATTGAGTCTAATAAGAGGTTGGGTAGGTGTGGGTATTAAAAAACCCCGACCCACACTATAAGGCAGGGTTTTATCACCGAAGATAATTCCAAGGCTCCACACAGCCTGTCCATTTTTACACCAACTCATAGAATCACAAAGCCTTCAACATCTAATTTGTGAAAGTGAAATTACTCATTTTTCACTTAAATATAACCTTGCCTTGCATAATCTTTTTTGCATACAATATTGCTGCACTTCTGCTCTTCCCTTGACATTGTTCTCAATGCATAGGGCACACAAAAACAAGCCCAAGGATTCATGGTCGGGTACGTAAATGTTATATATCATGGTTCATGATAAAAAAACACTCATGATAGGCTGATTGTGGTGAATTTCAATCACCTGGATAATCCTGAATATTATGTCCAGCAGCACCAAAAGAGACTGCTGGGCAACCAACAATAAAAGAGACAGTGCAAAACAGGCTGGAGACACAAAGATCTGAATCAAGCATTTGCATGTTTCATACAGAAAGATTTGATGCGTCTGGCTTCTTAAAACCCTTAATTTGTTTTTCACTAAAAAGCATGTTCACAAAAAAGACGTGTCCTATATGTGATGCAATTTTTCATATCATCCCATGCCCTGTCATGGCATTGTTTACAGTGGTCTTGGCACAAAAATCAAGTCCTTATATTTGAAATAGACACTCAAAATACTATGTTTTAGATTGATACAACATTGTCTTAAAGGCTCGTAAAGGGTACAGTGCTCTTGATAACCGATTGGTACATTCCAACAGCACTCTAAATTTACGATTGGTCCAGTTTGTGCGATTCAGCACTTGGAATGAGAGTCTTTGAAAGCACCACTCACATTATCTTCCTCCATTGTCTAAAACAAGCCAACAGAACTTGCTAGCTAGCACTAGCTAATGTCTGTGGAGAACTGCTCTGCCTCCAGCTAAGCCCCGCCGATCAAAAAGCATCATACTGTTTACTAAAAGTAAAAGGGTCAAATGGAGAAGACTTGAAACTAGCAACTGAGACCATGAACTAGTTAGGCAAATGTTTACTGAGGTAAGAAAGGTTTAAGTAACTTTAGCATTGGCTTAAAATTTCAGCCCCTTGCATGATGGGAAATGTAGGACGCAGCACTATCTTAGCTTGACTCAGACTAGGGACGAAAAGTCAGGATATCTTGGGCTCCGCTGCATCATTTTTGACTTGAAATGAGAAATGACACAAGGGAAAACATCCTGCATGTTGGGGCTGAATCTTCACCAGTCCTCAAGACGACTTCAGATGTGTACCATGACAGCAGACTTAAAACATGACACCATCTGGTGTACCCAATATTCAGGAGTACATGTAACTATATCTTTCAATCAGTTAAAGCAATGCTTCAGTGAGGATCGTTGGCTAACAGTAGCAGGAAAAAGTACCAGATTGAGCCAACACTCATCAAACATTTACGATCCATTGTTAATAGCCTCTGAAGTTAAAAGGATCCACACGGTTTTCTAAATGGAAAAGAGGAAGAATCTGTACATCACTGGAGATATCAATTGGACACCTTTGATCAAGATTACTTTTGTTTAATTAAAAGGATACTGTGCCAATCTTCAACCAGCTTTGTGTGGTAAAAATGTGGGTTGTGTGTGTAAATGAACTGTGGTAAACTTCCCTTGACCTTACCAGCACCCACATTTCTCTGCTCATCTCCCAGCTCAGATTTTCATGGCTCTTGGGCTGTAGCTTAAACTACAGATTGTTATTCCGCATTTTTGTTTGCCCGCCACCTTAGACACAAAGAACATAGAAGCGGATCGAGAGAGAGCTGTCCCTCTCTTTCTCAAACTCAGACCAAACTCCGATCAAAGAGTAAAAGGAGGCAGTGCTGCCCAAATATAAACCAAGATTATGCGTCTAAAATGTCTTTAGAAACATAGTGTTTGGCTGTCATATGAGAATTTGTGAACAGGAAGCAGGCGCACTACTGTATGGTGAGAAATGGAGATTGAAAAAAAAAAAAAGAAGAGTGAGCTCGAACGGTAAAACTAAGCAGTGCTGATCAAATATGAACCACGATTCTCTTACTGCATTGCCAATGTCTCGCCTTAATTGTTTTTAGAAACATGTTTTAACCTACCGTTTAACTGTAATACAAGGCTGTTTGTTACCAGCTGGCCGCCATATTGTTCTTCTGTGGAAAAACTGGCAAGCTTGCATTAAGGGTGCTTTCACACCTGCCTTGTTTGGTTCGGTTTAATCAAACTCAAGTTTGTTTGCCCCCTAAGTGTGGTTCATTTGGGCAGATGTGAACACAGCAATCACACTCAGGTGTGCACCAAAGCAACCAAACAGAGACCTTCTTGAAGAGCCGCGCCTCGTTTTCAAACTGTATGCTTTGACTCAAATGAACAATGACAGCAATATAGTC
>JAPZEB010000014.1:6227223-6241977 GCA_029783705.1 Chaetodon striatus | reverse complement strand
GAACATAGTGCCCACTTCCCACTGCCCACCCTCCGCTCTCCACTGGCTAGCTAGCCTTGGCCTCTCTGCAGTGTGCACGGGTCAGGTTGGAGCAAGCTAGCTCATTAGGCCATTACAGCTGTTAACACCTTCCTGACCCAAAAGCATTGCTGTGAAAACAGTGTTGACTCTTCAGTCTCCCCACAGCTCAATTTTGAGCAGCAACCTCCCTTTAGCATTGTTAAGTAGCCTATGTTATCACTTTAAGTTCTGTTGGCACAGTTAACTTCTAACTGTTAGCAGTGTCAGCACGGCAAGTGGTGCTGACAGAGTTAACAGTGCCAAAGGGGTCTTGTGGCTCAAATTAAAGCTGCTTACTCACTGAGGACCAGTGGTAGGGGCCAAATAAGCAGAGCACTGTGCAGCTAACCAGTGGAAACCAGACGATTGGTGGTAGTGTTAGCTCTGTTAGCACCATTAGCAGTGTCAGCACAGCTCATGGCGCTAACATAGTTAACAGTGCTAAATGGGTTTTGCAGCTCAAAATAAAGCCACTCTCACCAGGGCTCCACGGGGGGTAAGGGATGAGGGTAGCCACCATGATTTTACAGCAAACGTCATTTTGGCATGGGGATAGCGTCACCAGCTGTAATTGCAAATGAGCAGTGCCAGTGAAGGGACTTAATGATCACCAAAATTAGGTGGGGAGAAAGTGGGTATATCGATATCGGTATTGGTTAACGGCCAAAAGTTGTTGCATATCGGCATATCAGATACTGGCAATAAATCCAATAATGTGCATCCCTAATTTACATCACAAACGTGAAAATGGGTAGCACTTTATAATGTGGTGTTAAATCTCACACTGAGTCAACAAAGCACCAGACCAAAAGGAAAGGCGTTTTGTACTTCACATTATTTTGTGATTTTTTTTTTTTTTTTCCTTAAAAATGAAGTGGTTAGTCAACGGTTACTGGACTACTGAAGCAAAATGTACTTAAATTGACATTCCTAGCCAGGATGCAATTTTTAAACAATAATGAATCTTGGTGTATCAAAGCAAATTGTTTAATTGATTAGTTGTCAACTATTTAATTAACCATCAACTAATTTGGAAATCTATTAATCTGTGTGAGTAATTTTTAAGTTACAAAAGTAAAAATGATCTGATTCCAGTATCTTAAATGCAATCATTGTCTAGTTTCAGGAAATCTTTGGGTTGTGGAAAAACAAGTTTAAGGACGTCATCTTGGGGTTTGGTAGACATATTTTCACCATGTTCTGACATTTTATAGACCAAACAAATAATCCATTAATAAAAAAATAATCAGAAGATTAATCAACAATAAAAATAATTATTAGCTGGAGACCTAGAGGTCTTGGTACATTGTTACAGGCAATCATTATGTCGAGAATTGGTTTTTAAATTTCCAATTATCGACTTTCCTGAATCGAGCCCTAATCTTTTAGGAGAGAATTGTGATGCATCTAAGAATTGATTTTTTCCCCTCCTGCTGCATGAATCATAATACTGTTGGAGTCACACTGATTTTGACTCTATGAAGCCATATTTAGGTAATTAAATGGATAAAATGATGAAAGGATACAACTCTGTTAGAGACCATCAATACCTGGGCCAACTCTGGGCTTTAGATCTTGGTCTCTCACCCTTAACACTTTCACATCAGTCACTGAAATCTCCTAACATTGAGGTTTTCCATACTTAATACCGCAACAGCGCTGCTTTTATACCACAGTTTATCTCACCTTGGATCAAAGGTTAAAAATGTTATTTAAACGAGAGGATGTGCAGGAATCCAGAGAAAAAAGTCACCTTTCCTTCCCCCTCTCCAATTCAATAAAAGCATCTTGATGAAGATCTGTGATCAATAGAGCCACTTAGCATTTGATGGAGTATGGTACACTCACTCTTTCTTTCCCTCAATCTCTTACATTTTTTTTTTTTTTTAACTTCCACTTACCATCTCCCCCTCACACAAACACAGCACCGCCCACACACTGGCACATAAAATCCGACACATACACATTTCACACCTCTGTCAAAGACTGTTGCAGTAAGATGCAGTAACACTGTTTCCATGTTACAAGGTCCACTAGTTTTCATTCCAGTTCGGTGCTTAATCGCTCATCACTGCGGTCGCTGGGGTGTAAAGCTGTCCCATCACCACTGTGTCTCAGGCAGGGTCACTAATTGAAAGGTATCGCTTAATGCTGCATGGTTTGGCACTCAAGGGCCGGAAATATCTCATCCACGCACTCCACCTCATGTCAAGACAACAAGACTGCAGGAGGTCGAGCAATTAATTGCAGCAATGGATCAGTGCCACAAATACTATGCTGCTGTACAAATAAACTCCTCAACCTTCAGATATCTTTGTAAGAATGCAGATATACACTACTCAAAAAAATGAAGGAAACACTTAAATCACACTTCAGATTTTGATGAAGGAATTATTCAAGTTGAAAATCTGTACTGATGTACACTGTTGATTTGTTTCGAACAAAATGATGACAAAGGTCAATAGAAACAAAAGTCATCAACCCACTGAGGGCTGGATCCAAAATCACATCAAAAATCAAAGTAATAAATTGAAATCACAGGCTGCATGAATTTTGACATGACTCAGTTGTTTGCTCCTGGACAGTCTCCTGGTGGTAGTGTCAGATGCATCGATACATAAAGTCCCATAGGTCCTCAGTTGGATTTAGGTCAGGGGAACGAGAAGGCCTGTCAATGGCATCAATGCCCTCATCATCCATGAGCTGCCTACACACTCTGGCCACATGAGGCCAGGCATTGTCCTGCACCAGGAGGAAACCAGGGCTCACCTAACAATCGCTCTGAGGATTTCATCCCAGTACCTAACAGCAGTTAGGGTACAGTTGGCAATGACATGGAGGTCTGAGCGACCCTCAAAGGAGGACATGCCTCCCCAGACCGTCACTGACCCACCACCAAACCAGTCATGCTGGAAGATGGTAAAGGCAGCATGTTCACCATGGCGTCTCCAGACTTTTTCAGGCCTCTCACATGTGCTCAGTGTGAACCTGCTCTGATCTGTAAAGAGAAAGGGGCGCCAGTGGCAGACCTGCTTCTACGGCCCTGTCCAGCTCTCCTTGTGTAACGGCCGGTCTCCTGGTGTCTCCTCCATGCTGTTGAGACTGTGCTGGGAGACACAGCAAACCTTGTTGCACCATCCTGGAGGAGCTGGACTACCTGTGCAACCTGATTGGGCTGCAGGTACCATCTCGTACTACCAGCAGTGACAAGGACACCAGCAGAACATAAAACTAGAGAAGGAGAGAGCAACAGTCTGTGGCCACCATATGTAAAACCATTCCCTTTTGCACCTGTTGTCACTTTGATTTACACCAAAGCAGGTGAAACTGATTCACAATCTCTTGTGCTCCCTAAATGGACAGATTGATATCCTGAAGTTTAACTGACTTGGTGTTATACTGTGACCATTAAGCGTTCGCATAATTTATTCCAGCAGTGTATTTCAAGGACAGTTAAACCTAAAATTGTTGATTGATTGTTTGGGTGTGAGTTGCAGAGTGTTGGAGATTTCAGTCATAGACATGTCTGCCTTTTCTCCAATATATTGGAACTAGATGACAGGGTGGTCAGGGTTCCTACAGCTTAAGGCAAGTTGGATTTTTAAAGCCACCCGAAGTGAAATTTAAGACAAATTTCTCAATAACCAAACCAGACTTGTATGATTTTAAACAAAAACTTAGAATTTGACATTTCAACCTTGGTTTAAAGGAGGAAAATAAAACATGGCAGAATAAGATGTGACTACGTGTAACTATAACTTTGTGTGAGTGTCGTTTACCAGCTCCAGTTGAAGCGTTATGGGTCCCTCATGAGTTGACACAAACTTTACAACTTGGGCTTTCCAGAATATAAACAGATACGCTCACAAATGCATTTGGACCGAGCTAGAATGAAGCGTTTTCATAGTCGTTTCTTAGCTCCTGCCACAAATAACAATTTGGAGATAAAAGCTTTTCAATCAAGCACAGCGGGTGATAACTGTGTCGCTTTCATGAACGTTATTGCTTTGACTCGTGAAGTTGCTTCGACAAATATTTGCACATCATGTAGAAGAATCAAAAAATGTGACTGGAGAAAAACCTCAAAAGGCCTGTCAAATCATGTCTCCTCTGGTGATATCATTTGAGACAGCCATATATTATACAGCTATCCCATTGGCCCAGTCTTCACTAATGAGATTAAGAATATTTGAGGGAATCTTTTGAGAATTGAGGGCTGATAACTCTGAGATCTACAAATGCAGCCTTAGCCTCTGTCTCCCAAGCTCAGTGCTCCATTCACCCCTCTATCTGCCTAATAACATGTTGCAATTTTTTTTCTCTTTTTCACAAGATTAAATCCAATCTTGTCCAATCTTCAGTGCAATAATCTTGTTTGTATTTTAATTAAACAGTATTGAGCTGGAAGCCCCTTCCTAAGCCTCAACACCTCCCCTGCCGCTTGTACAGTCCACCAGGACCAATCCAGACCTGCTCACCCCGAAACTCCCCCACTTTAATGCATCTCAGTCTGTGTGTACAAATCCTGTCTGCTATTGGGACAACACTGCAGGAGCCCGTTGTAATCTGCGTGGGCATGACCTACCACAGAGGTCGAACAGCTCGGCTGTATTGATTTCCCTTACGTTCAATGCGTCTTAAGCCACAGCAAATATCCAGCCTCTCCCGCTCTATTTCACCAACCCTGCGTGAGTCGAGTCACCACATGCATACACATGTACGTAGCATGCAAATTAACAAACACACATAGGTATTTCTGCTTGCCTTTGACACATAACTGAAGTGTGGCAGACGGAGTACAGGTGTTGCTTTCAATCTATTCATGTCACGTTCATGGGACCGTGTCTCGTCTCCATGCAGCACAGCAGGTTTTACTATGCTGATTGATGGCTTAACCAAATAAAGGGTTGGAGGCAGATGTACAGATTCACCACAAGGTAGAAAGAAAAACATGTAGAGACCTGCTATATGGCCTAAAAATGGCAGCATCTGTTGCTGCGAGCTTGTTATTCATTAATTTTAATTTATCCTCCTGACACCTCGGATTAGCTCTCAAAATGTTTTGTCACCTACATTGTGATGAAACAATCTCGGTTGCTTGCACAGATGCTTTATTTTTGCGAGGCATTGTCTGTGACACCAGAACCGAAACACCAGTTTTAACCATAGAAATAACGCCGCGGGAGAAAAAAGCAGCGCCATGTTAAAGATGACAGGAACCTTTGACGGAGGAGGAAAGCCATGGCGCTTTCTGATTGGGTAAGAGGCTGCTCTATGATGTTGGGCCCCTCATCCATAAACAAATATGTGCTCCAGTTTAAGATGTATCTTTGCCTTCTGGAGTGCAAAGCACAATGGGAGCAGATCTCATCAAAGACCCCGTCTTCAGAAGGTCTCCAGAGAACAATCTCTTTCTTTTCTGACTTTCAAAAGTACTTTCTGCTCCCACATGCTGTACCCAACTGAAGTTAAAAAAGCGCCCTAAGTACATACAATTCTACACCGCACTTAAAGCATTATTGAAGAAAATAAATAGAATTTCCAACACAAACTAAATGAAGCATTAATGTTTGAGCTAATGATTTCTAATCAAGCGCCAAACCACTTGCGGTACTTTTACAACTCTACTTTGGGAGCTACAATGTACACAAAAGAAAGCCTGTTTGACAGATGTGTATCGCAATTTAGCGATCCAAAAAGCTGATCAAATGCTTATTTTTGATCAGGTTTACAAAAAAGTTTTCAGCTGTTCAAAAAGGAGTTTGTTTGGTCTCTCAGTTTTAGACAGGCTTTTGATTTTTCTGACTAAAACATTACATGCTCAAGCTCATTATTGACAACCATCCATCCCACTACTACTGTTTCACACATGATGAAATGCTGTTTGATTCAAAATGATTCCACTGAGATAGATTTGTCAGTATGAATGATATCAAAAGGTCTCCCACAGAAAGAGATACAAAAGTGTGTGTTTTGTCGTACTTAATCTTTGTGAGGACCATTTCCAGATGATGAGAAGGAGGAAATTTGTTAAATACGAGGATATTTTGGCCAGTCCAATGTCTGTTTAAGGGTGAAGACTTGTTTTAGGGCATGGTCACACATCAGCAAACACAGGCAAGTGACTATTGCCTACAAATGTGATATTCATGCTGAACATGGGCAGTGATTTGATGAACACAGAAAGCTAGCTTGCTAACAAATACCGCAAATTATGATCTTATTGTTACAGTTTTTATTTTCATATGTTCTATGCCTGTCTCCCGGCCTTACTGTCACCCAGGCATTGTCTTTCTTTTGTGCCAATTTGTATTTACTATGGCCAATAATATACAATATTGGCTGGTTAAACACGGTAACCATCAACATCTTTTCAAGATAAAATGATACCTCTTTGCAACTGGTTGAGGCTGCAACTTTGCTGGTCAAAGTTCACCAACGTTGAACTCCACACAATGTGAAGTTGCAAATTTGCTTTGCTCCCAGAAGCAAAAGTTTTATTCGCCACTTTAATCGCACTGTATGGAAATAAACAGCAGCAATGCTAATTTCGCTCAGGTGTGACCATGCCCTTAGAGTCAAGGTTAGGCTCAGGGTTGGGGTGAGCCAAGTAGTCGCGACAGTTAAGGTTAGCGGAAGGGAATATATAGGCTTTCACACTGCATATTCTCAGCCCAGAGCTCTCCTTAGATAGTCCAAAGACTAGCCCTAAAAAATAGATCTGAGCTAACTTAGCCCCTCTTCACACACACATTGTTAACCTAGCGTTAACCTAAGCCCAGGGCTATACCATTCACACTGCACTTCTACTAGCCCTGGATCAATTGTACATTGGAATATGCAACTAATTATTACCTTCTAGAATAATGCGTGATTGCTCTTCGACAGCAAGTAGCAATGTTGAAAAGTCGCCATTAGCGGGGTTTTATGGCAGAGTGATGCTAAAACTTCAAAGGAGGGAGAACAACGGAAAAAGGAAAGAGGAAGTCTAAAGTTACTGTTTCACTTCAAAGTAAGTTGTTTCCGAAAATATTGATGTTCTAGGTTTGCTAGCTTGCTAGCTACCGGCTTTGGTTCGTAGTAGTTGTCATGGTTAAAATGTAAACATAAATCGTGCTCATACTGATGGTGTGACAAAGAACTTGCATGACTGGACAACAAAAACATGAAGCCAATTTCAAACTTTAAGCCCCATATTAAGTCAGTTTTTGGGAGATAACCCTGCAAACCCGAGGGCAACCCTTCTCCGGATCAGGGCCAGCAAGCCCAAGGCTAAAGTCAAAGCTAGCCCACCTGGAATGTGTCAGTGTGAACACTTTCTTAGCTCCAGGCTAACAGCTCCCTTAGCCTGGGGCTAACAGCTTACTTGGCCTGTGGCTACGTGCAGTGTGAAAGGGGCTATAACAGTGCTTGGGAATTCTTCTTTTTAATCTTCATCATCCTCTGTGGGACATAAGGCTACAATCAGCTCCCTCCATCATTCCTTATCCCTGACAGCATGTTGAGCCTCTCCTGCTGTAGGTTCATCTTAACTAGCTTGTCATATGAATCATATGGCCATCGCAGTCACCTCTGGCTTATATCAGGGATTATGTTTCTGCTTTTATAATTGCATATAGAGGTATAAATTTAGATGGACTTGGACATTGCTGATATATGGATAGATCGCTGGTTTTGTGGAGTTGGGTAATGGCATTGTGGGCAATCCCCAACCTTGCCAAACGTGATGCATTCCCTAGCCTCAAGATTTGGGCAAGATTGCGAATGGAAATTGGAAATTATAAGGCAGGGCCTCACAAGTATATGTGTGTGCATGTGTGGCACATATAAGTAGAAGTGCAAAGGGTGTAATCCTATGAGCTCAGGCTCAAAGACTCCACCACTGCAGAGCACTAACAGAAGGAAGGCATCATTACATGTTATCTGAGATGAAAGCTGATGACAGTATACCGTAAGCCTGATTGCGGACCTTCACTTTGTCAAGATTAATCAATGCAGCTAATTTCCACAGCGGCTGTCAATCAATAATAAAGCTAATACCAGAGCTTGTTGTTATCTGTTTGTGGGTCCTTGAGCAGAATCAAAATGCAATAAATATGCCACATTCTATGCTTATTAGAAAATGATTGCCCCACAGCAACTGCTATGTTATACTTGGGATACTGAATGACAACTTGCTCGACACCATGAGATATTACATGAAATATCATGTGTACTAGGTCTTGTTAACCTTACCAGAATACCAACTCAATCTGTAAGGCAATTTATCACCTACTGCACGTTTCAACCAATTTAATGACAGGCCTGTATAATGGCACCATCACACACAGAGAAGCTGCTTCCTCTGTTTGAATTCCCACATTACAGGGAAGAAAAAAAAGCTACATTAATTTAGAGATTATATGTATTCTCTGTTGTATTTTGCTTCTGCTGGAGATAACCTCCTGGAGAGGAAACAGAAAGGAATACGGTAAACAACACGGAGCTGGCTCTATGAAGATGGCTGCTTTTTGTGCGCTGTCCCGGCATGTGACCGGACGACTGTGCCATTACTGCTTTTTCCTGCAGGTGCAAACTAAGGTCTGACAATAAAACTGCTAGGGCAAAACGATAAATAAGCATTTCCAAATGGAAGCTTTAGATCATTGCTGTTGTTAGATATAAAAGACTGTGATTTCAGCTACATTGTGTGCAGCAAAATGGCCGTTTGATGGGGACTGACATGAATAATCAGCCTTGTGAGAAAGAAAATGTTCCTGGGTGTGATCAGTGAGGAGAACAACAAACACCACTTGTTTAGCCCACAGGCTCACAGTGAAATGAATACACTATGTCTTCAAAAATCTATTCATACATTTGCTAAAGCTGTAAAAGTCTCAAGTTTTCCACTGTTCAAGGCTAATACTGTAAATCCTAATTTAAAAAAGGGGAGACAGAAAGGACTACATCAATATAATTGACCCTGAAATAGAGCTGAAACACTGTGGACACTTTTCTTTAGCACTGCATTGATTGGCTGCAAAATTCAGCAGCCTTTCAGAAAATACACCATTTGGTTCGCTCGTTGAAGCATTAGAACTTTTCAATACCTGGAATGCAGGAAACATACATTAAGGCCGTGGTCCTTGGCAACAACTCCATTAAGGGAGGAAAAAAAACATCAAGTGGCAGAGGCAGAGTGCCATCAGAGTGAAAAGGCGCTGCAGAAATCTGAAGTGTGGATGTTTCAATCACACACAAGGCCTCCTGAAGGATCCGAGAAGAAACGCCCCCCGAAATCAAATATGGGAGCGCTTGATGTGTTCCTCACATCTGTCCACTCCATATGGAAGTCGGAGAGTTTCCCTACCATCGGAGGTCTCTGTGGACATTTTGAGAAGTAGAACGCAACCCTGCCTCAGCTTTCAGAAAGAAATGATAGAGTGGGGGAAGGAAATGCACCTTTTAGCTTACGTTCAGCGGCGCTTAGGGAGAGAACTTCATCAATTAGTGTGACAGGATGATGTTAAAGGCAGTGTATGTAAGAAAATCCTTGTTATTAGCGACACCTCTGGAGCATCTGCATCAGCTACAACAGTGACAAACAAGGGACAGACTCTGTGATTGACCTTGATTGTTGATAGAACAGTGGAAAATAAATTTCAATCATATTTAGAATAGCGTTACAATCTGTAAGTTCCTATACTTAATTTGGACCATTGGCTCCATGATGCTAACTAGCTTGCAGTTTGCAAATTACACTATCACTTCACATTATAAAGCAACCAACAGCAGATCCATGCAGCGAAACCTTACAGCTACCTAGCTAGGTTACTGTTAGCTTGTTGGCCTCCCAGTTGTAACTTTGCTTAAGTAATGCGCAAACCAGCCCAGGGAGTCTGGATGAATTAGGTGACTTTATCAACGGAATAGGGTATTTTGCTCCGTTTGCTAGCTAGCGATTTGTCCGTGTTTGAGAACAAGCAAACGTTAGCTAACATTAGCCAGCTAAAACTACAATATTACAACATACTTGACATGTAAGTGTTTACTTTGGGATTTTTTTAATCAGAACCAGGTGGCCCTGAATTTGATGGATTAACTGTTGATCAGGCCACAAACGAGACAAAAATTAGCTGGCGCACCACGCTGTCCCTCTGCTTTAACCCCTGCTGCTCAGAGATCACTTCCCCTGGAGGAGAGCAGACGGCAGCTCGGAGACGGACCCTCAGTCAGCGGCTGTAACAGCTCAAATTCGGCCAGCGCAAACCCCAGCAGGAGGTAAAGGTCTGTTTCCGGGCTGCTGCTGCAAAGTGTATACCATGGAAACACAGTATGTGTGGGTTCTGGTGGGTGCTGGTCATTTGTTGGCATTACTCGACTCCATTTCTTGGCTAAATTTAGCAACTGTTGCACACTGAGGCTGAGCTGAAGAGAGATGCAACATGCTGTTTGTAGAAGATGCCTCGAGGGCTTTCTGCCAAAAAGAGATTTCTTGGTTAAGGTTCATCACATCCTTTCGATTTACCCAGAAAACTGGACCACCGTCCTTTACATAGAAATCAGTCCATTGGCTGTTTAAGAAAACTGAGAAAGTTGGGGAAGGTCTCAGTTCTTAAGTTAAAATCCATTTACCTACCGGCAATAAAAACGATGAATACATGTAAAGAGTAACACACAGAACCTTTAATAGCTGCAGTTCCAGGGTGTTTTATAAGCGAGTTTAGTGACGGATATCACACCCTACGGCGGGTGGTAGATAGTGAGGTTGGGCTTCTAGAGCTCCCTAACAACCCTAATCCCTGTGATCCCACCTATTCTCCCTCAGTCAGCTGTTTTCGCTGCTCTGCTGACAGCCCAACAACTGTACTGTCCTGATTTCTCTCTCTTCCCCTCTCTTTCTCACAAGTTATCAGCTTACACAAAGCCAGCCAAACCAGTGACCTCTAACCTCGTGCATTGACTGCTTAAACCCCAGGGTGAAGAACTCTGAGCCTTCTCGGGATAAACTACTCTTAAAAGCACAGGTCTCACATATGTAGGGGTCGTAACGCTGAGCAGCAAGGGAGCACATCTTCAGTTAATCCTCATCTGCATCTTAATTCTGCTTTTAACGCAGTTATGCAAGTGTGTCAGCGCCAAAGAGGATTTCCTCTATTGTGATATCACATGGTTGAACAGATCGGGGCACTTGCACCTGCCACCTCACTGGAGGTGCGTTATCCGGCTGAGGAGAAAAAACAGGGGAAAAAAGCCAAATGAATTCAGCGCAGCAAGTCCCCTTGAGTTAGAAAGCAAGAACAAAGCAGAATGTGTGGCAGGGTGTTGGCTGGAGAGTGATATGAGGAGAGAGGAGAGAAAAAAGATGAAGGAAGGAAGGGAGAGGCCTGTGGGCTTGGAGGAACCTTCAGGGTTGACTGTGGGCCCATCTTTAATTGGCAGGCCAGTGCGCGCCTGGATGACCACCAAGCAGGACTAGCAGAGATGACCAGAGGGCAGAGCGGGCACGCCACCACATGGCACTAGTTTCCTCCCACAGCCGTCGTTCTAGCCGTTCCTGAGTCTTCCCACAATCCCACAGGCAATTCCATCTGCTTCTGTTGTTCCTCTGCTCTCATTAAGGAGGGCTGGCTGGGGCACCAGCACCACAAAACACACCCAGACAGGACAGGTGCCAAGCCCTGCAAGTATCCCATACATGGCAGTGCATCTCATTGACCCAGTAGGGTAATATCCAACTCCAAATAAGCCTCAGGTTACAGCAGCTACCGTTCTGGGCTGGACGGATTCAGTATTCATACTTTGTAGAGGACATGAGATATTTAAAATTACCCAAACTTGACATGCAAAGTACTGAAATATGAAGCACTTTATGACATAGAGGATTGGCTGGAGTCCTTTTTTCACATCCGTATTTAGTATCTATTGCTTCAGCATAAAAACAGAACCGCTTTTATTGCAATTGTGTGGTAAAACTGTAAAGGTTTGAGACAAAGAAGGCAGTGTTCTCCAGTGAAATGAACCTTGAGGGCAGTTAAAATAACTGGAATGGACGTTACTGGCGTCATCCAAACAAAACAGAAGAAAACCGCTGGTGTAGCTTCCCACTTCCCTCCCCATCCTGAGGAGTCAATGTGTACATTCCCCTGCCACAAACACAACTCTCAGGTCCAGGGCTCGGTGACCATCTATTATCGAGTGTTTATTTAACTCCGGGGGTGCTCCGATGATAGAGGCGATGAGGACGTAGTGCAGTTTGCCAGAGCCTGGCACCACATAGAGAACGTTGTACTCTTTGATGTCACACTGGGGGCCTCTGAAACCCGAGTGACAGCTGAGAACACACACAAGCGAGAAGGAAAAGAGAAAAGAGAGTCATTTCTTTGCACTGAGAGACAGGTTAATTATTTCCGTGTTTCTAATTGAGACATCAGTACCTGTTTGGTAAGGACATTGTGGTGGAACAATGCATTTGTGTGACAGTGTAGAGACTGTGTTTTTTCTTTGCTGTGACTGTTTAGATGAACATGGCTGATAAAGCTTGCAGTGGGCAAAGGAAGGAGGGGGAGACAGTACAATATGTTCATGCTCAGCAGCTAAATTCATCATCATTTTCTTTGTTTTGTGTCTCTGTAAACACTTAAGTTGGCTTTGTAGTCGTGTGTTCGGAGCTGAAGCCCATCTTGATTGCAACTGTCTGGTTGGTTCTTACAAAGCTGATCTGGGGAATTAAGTGTCAACTTGCTGGGAATGAATAGCGTTAAGGTAAGCTGATTCAGGAAATGACAGGGAATAAATTACTTCGTGGCACACTTTATAAATAACACTTTTTCATCTTTGAGTTTGGGGGAAGGTGTCTATTATTTTCAAGTCAGAAGGCTCAAGTCCAAGTGAAGTCACAACTCCTTGGTGTTGAAGTCCAAATTGAGTCGCGAGCCTTTTTTGAAGTCTTAGTGGCTGGAGTACTTACTCAGGACCAAATCATGTGACTTGAGTTCACACTTCTGATAGGTGCTATATAAATACTGTGAAAGTATCAAAATGATCAATCCCCAGAGAAATGCACACAGCCCATATTTAGAGACTGCCTTTAAATAAGCCTTCAGGGCTCCCATGAAGTCAGTTTATTGAATACAAAGTTATCATAACCAAAATGATGCCTAGGCCCACAAAAATATCATCCCAGCTGTAAAAAAAAATGTTATCATCCTTTCAGGCGATGGTTTAAAGTTAGGTCTAAAGGTAGGACTAGGTTCAGTGACCGGGCCACACTGTCTGTGTGGGCAGCACGTGCGCATCACAGAACCTCTTGCTTTTCACTTTAGCACCCATGTTACCAGATTTGAGCAGCCACACAGCCCATAGAGCAGCGTGGCTCAGCTAAAGCTCTCCTTGAGATTCAGTGTGTCGCCTATTTTTTCCAAGTGATGTGCATGATTCTCAGTAAAGATAGGAAATGATAATAATCTATTGATCATATTAACATCATACCGGCAACATTACACCAGTCACTACAATCTCAATTTCAGTGCACAGAATCCTTTCCTTTGTTAAGACAAGGCTTTTAGTGTGTTTTTTTAAATGAGACAAACTTATTATAGAAAGATAGGGCTGGAAGGCAGCGCTACAACAGCAACACTGGCTGTGAGGACATGATCAAGCTGCAGGGGTTCAGCAAGGTAACTGCATTTACAGTTGTTTTTTTGGCCTATCTATACTATATAAAGGTAAAAAAAACTGCCTCAACAGTGCTATTATAGTCACTGCCAGGCTGCAATGATGCTACATAGACCCTGAGAGCACAAGAGTTGAAGACCTGGAAACAATGACCAACCAGAGCTGACTGGGTTTATGCGGGAGGGGAACTTAAAGAGGCAGGCACTAAAATGTAATGTTCTCAGTCTGAGGGTGAATATTATGCTCCTTCTTAGGTTCGTACTTGGATTTTGGGTTTCTACTAGAACATGTGTACATGCTTTAATGTTAAAAACATACTTTATTTTCCTCATACTGTCTGCCTGAAAATCCAAGTACGAACCTAAGAAGGAGCATAATATGGGACCTTTAAATCACACACGAGGCTATGTCAACTGCTAGACACATGCTGGCTACGATCAACAGTGTCATAGTTTGCTGAACAAAAGAGGATGAAAAAGAGGAGATTGCCTGTTTTCATATTGCACAGGTGTTTCACTATGGACAACGACCTTTACAAAAACAACCTTAAAAAAGCTACTGTGGGAGCACATGTAACTGGTGTTTTCAGATTTAGCCAGCTTAGTGTGGACATAGTCTGAGAGAGCCAGACAGAGAGAGAGAGAGAGGGAGAGAGAGAGAGAGAGAGAGAGAGAGAGAGAGAGAGAGAGAGAGAGAGAGAGAGAGAAAGAGCGCTTTCTAATTGGATTTTGTCAGCCGCTTCATCATAAGAGACCAGAGGCTTCACATCGGCACAGAAACTCATTTATCAAGCCAGCATGTGGAACACAGTTCAAACTAAAACTCTTCCACTCTCTGGACCTTTAGGCTTCCTTCAGTCGAAAGCATACACCAAAGTCCACACTATTCTTATCTGTTTTAGCCCTAGTCCACAGTGACCCTACACTGTCACCACCCCAAACAGCAGCGATGTCAAAGTAGCAGTCTGTCTTTTTACATGTCTTATTTTGTTGTAGTTGTGTCCATTGTTTCTGTCATTGCTCATCTGTTCTACATCTA
>JAPZEB010000014.1:6211860-6223433 GCA_029783705.1 Chaetodon striatus | reverse complement strand
TTTAATAAAAATTTAAAAAAAAAAAAAAAAAAAAAAGTCATAGCATAGTATGTCATTAAAATGTAAAAAAAAAAATTATAGTTTGTTATTAAAAAAAAAAGTCATCGTATTTAAAAAATGTAACAAAAAAGTCATGGCACAGATTGTCATAAAAATGTGAAAAAAGTTTTAGTTTGTCATGAGAATGTAAAAAAAAAAAAGTCATAGCATAGTATGTCATTAAAATGTAAAAAAAAAAATTATAGTTTGTCATAAAAAAAATCATAATATGTAAAAAAAATTGACAGAAAAAAGTTATAGGACAGATTGTCATAAAGTGTTAAAAAACAAAGTTATAGAATATGTTATAGTATGCCATAACATGTATAATCTTGTAGGCAGTGCCAGTGGGAGAAACACTACTCTGCTTATTCAATGGATCGTATACTGGGAAACTAAACCCACTATCTAGCATTTTTTTTCTGGCATATGCGCCAGACGAGCAACACCACTGGGATGAACAGTTACCATCATGTTGTCTGGTATCTAGTTAGTATTAAAATCTATGGCTAGCTCCCACCAGACCCTGTTAGTGTGTAGAGTAGTAAACTGCAGAGTAGTAAAATGAACCTATAGATCAACATGTGTGAGCAGTCAAAAATATTCTCTGTGCTCAACTGTTGCTGGCCCCAGTGCATGTTTTTCTAAAACTGTATTAATCATTAGCATTATGGATTTAATCACACATAACTTCATCACTGAGTACATTCACGGCCCTAAACAGCCAGTGTCTATACCACCGTATGCTTACATGCATGCTTCCTTGTTATACACCAGGCGTGAGGGAATGCCTCTCATTTAAACATTCCACCACAGCGCCGTGGGTGATGCTGTCTACTTCTAGCCCGAGGGCAATGATACAATTGCTCATACATTTTTCACACCTTTAAGACAGATGAGGACCACATGGGCCGAACATGAGCAACTTTTGTAGGCAGCCAGTGGTAGCGGGGAGAAAAAGAGAAGGAGGAAAAAAAGAAAAAAGGCAACCTGGGAAGTCCTTGGGGGGAGAGGAGGCATTGAGAGAGGCAAGATGAGGAAGGGGGGTACAGGAGGGGGTGATGGAGATGGGAAGAAAAATATGCCTGTGGCAGGAAAAAGAAACCAAACCAGCTCATTACTGACCCAAGCACACAGAGACAAGGAGATGTGGGAAATAAAAGATGAAAACATACTGCAGCACAAAGAGGAAAAAAATTGAAGAAGGATAGCAGATAAAGAGAAAATATTTCTGATTTTGCTATGTTTATACTGCAGCATATCATCGTTACGGCGATTTCATCACAGTGTGACAGCAGCATATTTTGGAGTGCACTGTCACACAGGCGGTCCTGGGGTCAGCTGAGAGGGCCCTGTTAGAGGAGTTTGCAGGGTCCTCTAATGAGCAGCAGACCCTCAGAATAGCAAACAAGCTTACTCTTGAATACTATGGTACAACAGAGAGGAAGATGAAAGAAGAAGAGCCACCCCTTCTTCCAAAAACATACGCACAAACATATAAATGTCTCCTGTCCTTATGTTTCTTCTTCTAAGCCTGGTAAGCTGGCATCCACTCACTTTTTTTTCTTACTTTTTCTCCTTTTATCTTACTTATTCTGCATCTGTTTTTTGGCCTAAATCTTCTTCTCTTTTGTTTCACAAACCTGTTATCCACAGCTGCTCCCTTTCTCCATATCTGCCTATCTTTCTCTTTCCTCTTATCTTCCCCATCCTTGCTAGAACATAACAAGCTCACCGACTCCCACTCTGTGTGTACCAGTGCTGTCCTGTTTTTATGGGGTGACAAATTAGCCCAGTAGAGAATCATGCTGCCGCTGCTGAGCAGTAAACAACAAGCTCGCCTGAATGGAAAAATACAGGGTTAGGAGCTGCGAAGGATCCCCTCACTGCCACCGCTCTCCACAGTGCCTCCTTCCACCCTGCTCCCGCCTCCCTCCGGCCTGAGGAGCATGCCCGCCGCTTCCACATGGCTCGCGCCCAGCAAGCACGGCCATGGTGCAATGAGCCACAGCTTAACACCATCTCAGATACTGACAGTGTGATTGCAGCTAAGGAAATGGAGCAGAATGGTGACTAGCGAAGCCAAAACGACAAGTCAACAGGCCTGAGAGTGGGCGATCACTGGGAAAAGAAACAGCAATATTTTCTGTTAAGCAGGAGGCAGGAACCGTGGCTTAACATACTGTACGCCAGCAGATATTACTTTATTATATCGGTTAAATTAGCTGCTGATTTGAAGGAGAAGAGATTCTTTTCAATAACAGGTTTCAATAGAAAGTCTAATTTCTCTTAAAGTCCAACCGAAAGCTCTTTCAGTTGTCCTTTTTTTTGTTGTCGCAAATAATGTCAGCTTCTAAAAAAAAGAAAGCATTTATATTTCTCTATTATTAAAAAGAAGAAAAGTGGTCTTTGGGGAAATATCAGCTACAGAGCCGACCAGAGTGCTGCAGCAGACAAAATAAAAATGCATTTAATTCCAGTTGAACTTTCAGATAACTGATGCAGCATTGGCTTTCCCCATAGCCTTCGATTGATTATTAAAAAAAAAAAAAAACAAGCCTGTGACGGAGTATGCACGACTGTCAGTGACCTATTAACCCACCCATTTCAAATGTTATCAATAGATTAAATGGGTAACATCAGCCTCGCAGATCTGGGTTAGCAGGGTCATGCTGCACTCGTTAGTAGGCTCAGTATGACGTTATCAGCCCATTAAATGCTCGCTGTCATCAGGAGCAGTTTTTTTAAATTTTACTTTCACTTTGGGAAGAGACATTCAGACAACAATGGAAAACAACAAGCTCTTCATCCTGGAGAGAATTCAATTATAAGAGTGTGATGTGTTTCTTCTGTACTCCTGCCCACAAAAAATCGTTCTCAAATCAGACTGCTGGCGATCGTGTGGCAACAAAGAGGCAAATCACTTTCATATCATATCTCCGTCACTCCTTTTTGGACTAAAATTCATGCCATTCTTCAAACTGTTTTTCTAACCAAAATAACCTTTAATTTTCACCTCATGTACCCGATTAAATTGGAGGAACTCAAATGGAAGAAAAAGGAAAATATCAGCTAAGAATATTATCAGTGGCATGTAAGAAATCGCGAACCAAGAGATGGCTGACAAAAGAAATACCTTGTGTTGACGAATGGACTGACTTGGTATATCATAATTATGTAAAGGCAATAATGACATTTAGTTTGATTTACTGGTTATTTACTCTCTATCCTTATTTTACGGTATGATTTTTATTTATGTTATTACTCGTAAAACTTTATTTTATGTTCAATTGGTTGTAGATTTCGTTTACATATGTTCATATTACTTTTATAAAACAATAAAAAGTGAATTGAAACAATAAAAACTGCTTTCATTTTCATTTAGACGTCAATACTAAGACTTTAGGTTTTGAAAAAAACATTGTGGTTTGCCTTCAACAAGTGCCTTTCTTACCAACGTAACATTAGGTTTGTCGTCTGACATACGTCACAAAAGTATATGTTATGTAGTTAATTTTTATAGAAAACAGTATATATCAGGTGAACATCAAGCATGACACAACCTTGTGTATAAACAGAAGTAAACCGTCCACAGTTGGAGTCTACAACAAAATGAGAAAAAATAAATAAATTAAATAAATACGATAAATAAAGCATGAATTTGTCATATGTTTTAACAGCTATTTTGTTAGTGTATTCAGAAGTAAATGATACGGATTGCTTGATTCAGACAGATAGCTCTAAAAAATTGGCTTTTTGCTTCAGAATTTAGTTACATGCCTGTAAAATGTAGTAAAAGTAATAAGCTAATTAATGAAATAAAACTGCGAGCAGAGAATCCTGTCATATTTAGTGAATCCAATTTTTTTTTCTGAAGTTATTTAAAGTTAGAGTCGAGGTGATTATCAAAAAACGGTGACAATTTACACACCATTTGCTCTCTGCTGTGATGCAACATCTAAATGTACCACCTTATTCTTTATCAAGGGGTTCCTGTAGCAAATCCAAAAAGTCCAAAAAGGGACTCCATGTCTTCATAAAGGATCTCTGAGTGTGTATTTGATTTTTCTAACTTCAAGAAATACATAACATCTCTGACCCAATGAGGAAAGGATGGGGGAGCATGTTGCTTTCAATTTAGAAGGATCAAACGTCTAGGAGGGTAGTGAAAGCTATAACCACGTGGGCTTTATTTGGTAAGACAGCACAGGATTCCTTCAGAGTTAGACCAAAAAGAGCGCAGACTGGGTCGGGGTCCACTTGGGTTTCAAACATCTCACTTAAAGCTTTCAAATACTAAATCCAGAGGGTGGAGAGGTTTGGACAGAACCAGAACATATGCATTAAGGCTGCTGGCTGGCGTCTACATTGAGGGCATGACGGCACAACATTCGGAGATATCTTTGCCAGTCTAGCATGAGGAAGATGAGCTCTATGTACCACTTTCAGCTGTATTAAGCTATGTGTAGTGGATGTGGATGATGCGTCAAGTCTAAGATGGAGTCCCATTGGGCATTTTTATATTTTTAGGGGAGTGGGGATAAATATCGTTTATGATGAATATGATTTTTAGGCCGGGGCATCTCTGTAGCACCACAATGCTTCATTTATAATGGTTTGTTGTGACATGTCACCTTTAGCACTCCTGCAATTTGGATATCACATTTAGCAATATTGTGATTTTCCTAGTATTTTGATTAATTGTGCAGCCCTAACGCCAATATCGAATCATCATCCAGACCTACTAAACACACAAACTAAGACTAAAAGGATCATAATTTATTCCACACTAGCTTTGCCTTGGCAAGCCTGCAACCTTCGCCTTTGCAACGTCAACATTCAGCGTTAAGACAGGAAGTACTGTGGCCTTTATGTTGCGGAGCAGAAAGTACAGTGTGAGGATGGGCGGTGTTGGATGTGTGTGCAGCATGTTTGACTTTCACGCCTTGCTTTTGTCTGGCGATGAGGCTGGAAAGCCAGCGTCCGCTTGCCCCTGTGCACTCAGGTATGCAGGCAGGTAGTTTGTCAGTCAAACAGCAGTCAGAGTGTCAGATAATCAGTCAATCCACTGAATCAGTCTGCCAGTAGAGGTCCCATTATCACATCCTGTGTGGAGACACAGCATAGCTGCAGTCACTCTGCAAGCTAACCTTCCTGTATGTTACATTTCCCTCATGCATCAGTTTCCTAAAAGTGTCGTTCAGGGCAGAGGGCACGGCGATAATCTCTTGCACAGTGTCACAACAACAGCCTCTGCCTCTTTCCTCCTACTCAGGCTGACAAATTACAATCCAGCAATGAAAACCAAATAATAATGAGTAAACAAAAAGCCATTTCACGATGTCCTAATGGAAAAAAAAACAGCCCTGAGGGTGGGGGGAAATATATAGTAATTAAGTAGGCGCCACCGTAATCCCACACTTTAATGGTGAAATCTTAATTATGGAGAAATTGTGCTCCCCCATGGGGCAAAGGGGCGATCAACAGGGCAATAAAATTACAGGGAGAAAATATTTGTTGTGAAAATCCGTGTCAACACATATCCCTGAGTACATAATGCATGCCAGCTCTTATAATAGATGTCAGATCACACACAAATAGTCACAAGCAGTAGTTATTCCACATGGCCTGGCTCAAGGAAGGATGAATTAGGCCCAAGAGCCATTAGTCATGTGTGACCCAGCCAGGCGTAATCAGAGCCTAATTCAACAGAGATACCACCACTGAGGCTAAAGCCCGGTCCTCATTAATCATTACAGCATCAGCCACAGCACTGGCCTATGGCTTTAGTCTTTATTAATGGTACCCTACTTTAACTCCCTCTGTTTCTGGTCAAGCTGCGGCGCTGCGAAATGGCAAAGAACGAAATCCACAGAGGCACCGGGAAGGAAGGAGCGAACAAGTGGTCTCCAGAATAAAACAGAGGGGGGGGTAAATTAAGGCCACGTGACTAATACAGCCACTGTTACTGAACACAAATGCTCTCAATTAAATTAATTTTGAAAAGCACAAAACAGCTTAAGAGCTCCAAACCAGGCGTCAAGTAATCCGCTACAGTTAGACTCTATCTCTCTGTATTTCTCTCAGATAAAGAATTAGCTAAATATAGGGAGAAAGTGAATGTCTTGGGATTGCACTTGCGGAGTGAATTTATTATGCAGAAAAGATGTCATTGACACAGATTTCAGGAGTTTGGGGGGATTTTATTTGTCATTTTTGCGAGCGGTGGTACAGTGAGACCGTACAGTGAATACATTTAAAAGATAGACTCAGTGTGAGTTTCTCTTTCTGGGATGCAGACGCTACATCCCCCAATTTATATAATTTGGGTAGTTATGAATTGATCCCTCTCTCCCTCGTTTCCTGTCATCTCCCTACTGTCTATAATAAAGGCATAACAATGCCAAAAAATACTTCAAAATATTGCAGTTGCAACTCATATTTCTCTGTGGGCCAGCAATGAAGTTAACGACTTTATTCTTATTATTTTTCACAGCATGCAGTATATGCGCTGTTGTAGAGTTTCAAAGAACTTAGGGACTGTTCATTATTTATCAGAGGAGGGTGGCTTGGGTTTGACTTTTTACTTTTATTGTCTTTTTTTGTCTTGACCCGCTTCTGGGCTACTAATATTTTTCTTTCAGCTTGCCTGAGTGAACCATGAATAACCTTCAACCTTCAAACGGCACGGGAGTGAGAGGTATCACCAAACAACAACTGATTTCTTGAGCAAAATGTAAAGCAGCATAATCAGAACATGGACGCACGACAGCTACCTACCTTACCACACAAAACCAACAAAATATAATGACCCTAACCGTCGAACGTAACACATACCCTTCGATGTTTGAAAGTTCAAAGTTAAAATCCTGGAATTGACAAAAGCCTTGTCATGCACGCAAGAGCTCAGAATTTTATGTTTTTTATGGGTTCTTACTCGTGCAAATGATTTATTTTTGGCAACATTTGAGATGAGACATGAAGAATATCGTGATTTTGATGAAATATCACTGTTTTTTTTTTTTAGCTGAGATTGGGTTTAGTCCTCTTTGACTCTGATGAAGACACTGGTGCTGAGACACTGGGTCTTGGACATACTTTCTGCATTAAACATTCACGGATAGCTGTGGTCATGTGGACACGGACGTGATCCTATTCATAGTTTCATTGAGAGTCCGTGTCCGCCCCCAGCAGTAAACCAGAGGGCTCTACTGCCAACGAGTGAAATGTCATGTCACGTCATGATGACTAAAGCAAACACTCAACACACGCAGACACGTAAACTATTAATTGACCCTTCGTCTGTTTGCACTATTAAAGGCTGTAAATTGATCAGTAGGAGTGTAAATCAATAGTTTTATTACGATACAATATTATCTCGATTCTTTGGACAACAACTCAGTATTTTATTTGACATGTCTCCCCTGTTTTGAACCACTCCCTCCCCTCTTATAAATAATGAACAGTCCCTTGTTATATTCCTCTAACAACATTAAAGGAACTCATTGATTTCTTCATCATCCTGGCCTTTGTCTCACACAGGTGGCGATACAACTCCAGTTCCTCTTATTTCCCTCCAGGCCGTCTGTTTTTGCGACTGTCTCTGTACATTAACAAATTGAAGATAACAGCAAATTTCTTTGCTCAAGCTAAAACATTTTCAACCCAAGCCCAGCGCGCCTACGCCACCCGGGGCGAATCAGTGTCTGCTCACCTCTCGTTCACGTCTCTCTATTGACTTCTTATGCCATCACGCCGCCTCTAAATTTCGCTTTGTGTTGTATAATTCAACCAAAGGGCAGCATTTATCATATTTGCTTTGGAGTGAACTCGAGCCGGTTTCCTCTCACTGTGAGCAGAGAATGATCGGGAAGTGGAGAATAGAAAACCTGGAGTGGCCTGGAGCAGGGTGATTATAGAATGATTTGAGCGCGGAGCTGAAATTGCTGCTGTTCCACTCTGCTCATATGAGTTCGTGTGTGTGTGTGAGTGTGTGTGTTTCAAAGCAGCACATAAAACAACTGCTACTTTTTCAGCTAAGAGTTCCTGATCGTTTGAGTGCCTCTCTGGTGCCCGTCCCCTCTTACAAGACCAGGGGTTGGCAATTATGCTCAGGACGGGTTTTTTTAAAAGTTCATTTATAGCATTTTATATTCTTTGGGAGGCCGGGGCAGTTTTACAGTTGCAGTGAAAATACAGATGCAGATACATATTTCATTTTTCCATTTCAGCTATAAAACCAGTAGATTTATCAAACTGTTTGGATGGTGCTGAATTCTTCGTGCCATACCTTCAGTCCAAGTAATTGCTTTTGCAGTGGCCCATTTTAGACCTATAGCCCCGCTAATATACTTAAACTTAATTACATTATCCATTTGGTGTCCAGTTAAGTCACTTCAGTTACAGCCAGCGCCCTCACTCCACATTAAGGACATCATATTTCTTTCAAAACTGTGCATAAAAACTTTCTCTATGACTGAAAATGTGTGTTAGAAATACACAGACAATGGACTTTTAGTTTAAGTTTTTATTTTTGTTTGACAACATATTGGGCAAATAGTGTTGTCAGGATACAATTGGACATTAAGGGCATAAAATTTCATTTTTTTTATTTTTTTTATAAAAAGGTAAATATCAGAAAGCTATAACATGAAAACTAGGACTTTTTCTTTCCTTGGTTTGTAGCAGGGAACAGCAGAACGACTGTAGTAAACATGAACAATAAGAGAGAGTGAGAAAACGCAGCTGGTGTAGTAGTACTGTGGAAATTTAGTTTTGAAACCATTTCAAATATTAAAAATACACATAGATAGATTGATATTTTTCACAAAATTATTGACAAGCATGCCCTCAACTTCGGATGACAATGAGGGAAAATGTCATGTGTCATTTGGGGTTTAAATACTTTTCGTAAAGGGCCAGACAGGACTCTGGAGCCTCTTTCACACTAGACAAAAAACCCACAAACGGCCAGTAACATCTAGGGATGGGTATCGATGCTACTATTTTTATCTGTACTCTTATCAGTTCTTTTTCATTTTTAACAATTGCTTTTTAGAAAATGTATTAATTAAAAAAAGAATAAATTCAGAACAGGATTACTGAATGTTTAAAATATAACCAAATGTTGTTTTTAGAGCAGCAACAGTAATTTTTACAACAACAAAGTCACTGTATAAATAATATTCCTGACATCAAAATACTGAGTGAAGTTTAGTTTATAAGTCAGTCCTTCTGTCCTCTGTCCTTCTGTCCTGCTCTCTCTCTGCTGATGTGATTCACTGCAAGCAGATAATATTAGCGCTGGTAGAGAGAGGAGGGTCTGTGCGTGTCAGCCGGCAGCTTAGTTTAAAAGTATCTGGCCGATTTTAAGGAACGTGGCAAACTAAGCTTACAGACAGCTGTCATTTTAGTGTATTTTTAACAATGCAATGACACACTGCTGCAAATTCCGTCCGTCTCAGTCCAAGCAGCACTCGAAAAATCATTCAAAAGTACTTCAAGCGCTGAGTTTGAAAGAGAGACTAAATAAGTAATAGATTTTTTTTTAAATGTTAGCACAGCATTTTCAGTCGTCTTCATGCTTCTTTCTACTGTTTACTAACCCTGTTTTCCTGTGTGTTGGCGATGTTGAATGTGACATCAATGTAAAAAAAGGCTCTGGTCTAACTGGCAAAATGGGAAAATAGTCCATTGCCTATTTTTTAGCAAATTTTCCTGCCTTACAAAACATTCATACACAAGTGAATTTTGGTAGCAAAAAAGGGTATTGGACTGCTAATTGCTGTTGCCTACATTACGCCCTCAAATAGGGTCGAATGAGAGCGGCAGGTCTCACCAAATCACACCTACTGTAATACTATACACTTTGTGCACTTTAAAGTAAGTAGACAATTGCAAAGATAATGGTTGAAGGTGGAAATTAGCTTACATATCCTTACAACCACGTTAGCACGAAGCACAAACACACCCGGGCTGCATGGTGCATATCTAGCTACATAAACCCACCGCTAAGCAAATGAACACACACACCTTTGCTCAATAACTAGCTCCATCGTGCACGAGCCGAAAACAAGAACACAATCATTAGCAAGACATCACAGAGCAATGAGGGTTTTTCAGAGTGAGAGCCAGAGTGGAGATCTGGAGAGAATGAGATGTGAAGAAGAAAGGAGCGGGATCAGACTAAGAGGGCAGAGAGCCGTAAGGCAGGAGGGTGAGGAGAGAATGAAGATGACGCACTCAATCAGTCTCCACTCTGAGAGGCCTCTCATTAAATATTCCCACGATAATGACAGCACTGAGGAAGTGTCTTGCACTCTGTTATTAGAGACAAGGTACTTCCCTCTCTTTGCTCATCTCTACACTTTCTTTCTCCCCACTTCAGTCTCTGGAGAGAACTTCATATTCTGCTTGTTTTCTCTCCGCCCCTCCTCTCATTTTTCTCTCATTTCGAGAGCAAGGCCACCTTAAACTGGTATTTTCCCTCCCACGGTTATTCTTACTGTCACCCACAAAGAGCTGCAGACTTCGACATCAGCAAAAATACACCTTCAGCGAGCACATTTTGTAAATACACAATTAAATTCTATCAGTGAAAAAGGTGTGTGATCCCTGTTTAACAGGTCCACATGCTGGTGTATTCACTGTTCATCTCAGCTTGGCCTTGCATGTGGATACAGAACATTGCAGCAGACTTCTTATTTCCACTCTATATGAAGCCTGTGCTCAACATAATGCCTCACTGAGGAGGATAGAAAGTGAGCCATGGTCACTGGCATCACATAGGAGATGTCAAAAGAGAAGCAGTGGACGTCTGGTCAATTTGAAGGAGGTCATCGATTCAATGCAGCTGAAAGCCGCACTTCTGCACCCACACCCAGAGTTAGTCACAGCTTTCTAGAATGTAGTTCAAAAGAAGAACGCTGGCCATTTGTGGGTACAGAATATAAAGCATGATGTGACACAATAAGAGAGACCATGAACTCAACAATCAGAGGAAGTCGGTGGATTTTTTTCTTCATCATCACAGTGTCAATGTTCACTTTAGTTTCGCCGTGAAGAAAGCTGCTCCTGGTTGTTCTGTCTGGAGAGCTTTTAATCTTTTAAGGTCTGATCAACCTCCTGTATGTGTTCACTTTGCTGACGGCTCAGATTCAATTGTTTTCCTTTTTAGAATCCTTTCATTTACTGCAGACTTGTTCTTTTGGTTTCTTGCTGATAACTTTACTGCCATGTTGGGTTTTGTTATCTCATCCTAACAAGTTCATTTTAAAGCAAAATAAGAGCATGAGCTACAATCACGGCTTCAGGGTTGTATGCCTCTGCCAACCAGTGAATTTGCACTTTACATCCATGTGTGTCCAGACTCATATGTAGCCATTACAGTAGATGATGCTTCAAACATCTTCCACCCAGCAGCAGTAGCCAAACAGTGGAATCACATCTGTCACTTGATGTCATGTGGCCCAAAAAATCTTTCTCCATCAACTTACATGGCAAAAGAGGCATTTGTAAATCAGCAGATACATTTT
>JAPZEB010000014.1:6186559-6208964 GCA_029783705.1 Chaetodon striatus | reverse complement strand
GATGTGAGGTCACACTGACCATGACCTTTGACCACCAAAATGTAATCAGTTTGTCGCTGAGTTCAAGTGGACGTTTGTGCCAAATTTGAGGAAAAAGACATTCACAAGGTATCACAAGACTGGGTGGTATGGATGGAAGGATGAACAGCCTTAAAACATAATGCCTCGGGCCATGGCTGTCGCTGAGGCATTAAACGTTGTGAATGACTGCACCATTTTAAAATTTCAAAATGACTGCTCCAGGAGATTTGAAGCAGCAACAATGATAACAATAGGCCACTTCTCTCGTATTTAGCCAGTCAGATCTCTGGCTGTGGACATGGTGTTTGACGTACCATATAATAGTCTTCATAACTACTCCTGTCCTTGCCAGCCAGGCAATATGAGCCCTAACAGTAGAGCAGAAGACCTACACCTGGTGCTTTACAGAAAACACTAATTTCCTTGATGTTACTGAAACACATGTAGCTGCTATATGCATTGATCTCCTACAGAAAGTACTAAAGCTGCTGGGAGAGTAATTTCATGCCAGGTAGACTCCCTCTCCTCTCCTTGTCTCCTTGCTCACCCCTGACTGAATAACCAGACCCGGAGGGCTTCTTCACAGCAGGTGCTCCGTTAGTTCCTAACCCCCCACGCTGGCCCGCCCGCCCGCCCGCCAGCCCGCCCGCCAGCCCACCCTCTCCTGCCTCATCACTCCCTCCACATCACAGCCAGCACACAGGAGGCCGTGTTCCCCTCAGCATTAAGACGCAACACTATGTTACAGCTCTATTAGCTAACTAATCTGAGAGAACTTTATTTTATTAGCCCCTTAAGACTCCTGCCAAGGCCCTTTTCATCCTTTATGGATTCAGTAACTGTGCAGGCTCCGTCTCTCTGCCCCCTCCCTCTTCCTCCTGTCTCCCTCAATCTTTCAATCCCTCCATCTTGCATGCTTGCTCGCCCCTTCTCACACAGCGAGGTTATGTGGTACTTGCAGGGTTGCAGCAACTGTGCATTACAGACACGCGAGCACACGCATACACAGGAAAAACCGCACACAACTCACACACAGAGAGAGAGAGTCTCCTCTGAGCCGAGGACCACTGCAGGCCCAATGAGCTATAGAGCAGACGATGTATGAAGAATTGAAAGGCAAGGAAACACACAGCAGGGACTTTCAGTTTCTGGCAAAATGGACCTCGAGTAGCAATTCAAACATAAAGGTGTGAATTAACGGCCCCATTGACACCTATTGTCAGTGTTTGCCGTATATGGCTTCCACTCCATCTCCCGGCTCTCTTCCTGCACCACCGAACAGCAACGCGTTCTATAGCGGTGTGGGCGGAAGTGAGGACTCAGCATGTTGCTGGGGGGGCTCAGCATCCAGCACAGACAGGATCAGCAGTGGTGAGTGGGTCCGTGACATGACAAGTTCTGCCGTCACATTTTTCACATGCGGCACATGATGTTCACTTGGACCAATCACCTGAAAGTGCTGGCCCATAGCACCTTTCATTTTAATTCATCTATTTCACCTGCAGTCATATCAAAATGACATCTCCAGCAGCAGGCCATTTCGAATGCATTTATTTGACCGTGAAGAAAAGAAAGAATGGGATTCTATAGTGACAAAGAAAAAGCGAAACATGTCATACATGTCGCCTTAATGCATTATGCAAAGGAAACAAAGGAACAGAACTCAACAACATATATAAACCATACATATTCTCTTAAGAAAAATGAACGACATCTGCTAGATTTGGCCGAGCAAAAATATATGCACAGTAACCCGTATACAAACAAATATGTATAGCTGTGCAAACAGATGGTTGCAGTGAGTGAGGCGCCTCCTGAATTGATTCACTGTCAAAGGATAACACCGGCATTATTTTATGTTTTTATTATTTTCAACAAATAACCTGAAGAGAGCAGAACCAACAGCGAATTGATCCCACTAACCAGCATCGTCTCTGCACACAAAGCCTGATAGAGCTGATGCCTTGGTGCCCATTGTTGTCCAAAAATCGTTGCGGTGGCTGATATATTCCTTCATTACATTTAACATGGCCGGTGGAACAATCTGAAACACTGAGGCTGTATTTTCATTCGCAGAGTATCTCCGCAGTTTAATGAGCTGGGAGGGATAAACTATACTTGTTGTTTTATAGCATATAAAAGGATACGTCACACAAATGCAACAGTATGGCTCTTTTAATTGTGTCTCGTTAACAATGGAGTTACTACATATGGTTGGTTTGGATCTTTTCATGAGAGCTGTTGGTGATAATGAGAGGTGGGACCAAATAACTCTTTTGCAAGTCACAAGTCTCAAGTCTTTGCACTAAAGTTCCAAGTCAAGTCCAAAGTCTTAAACTTTGAGTTTTCAGTCCAAATAAGTCATAACGCGCTCTTCACAAAATGTAATGCCATTTCAACAACAGAGCAATAATTAATTAAATTTACAAAAATTATGTATACGTGTGTTTATTTGTTAAGAAAAAGTTTGTTAAAACAAATAATGATTGATCAATCATGATTGAAGAATGCCCAAAACATAATGTACACAGATCAAGAAAGAGGTGGTGATCTGACCGAGGTATTGCTTCAGATGAAAACTTACGGTCTGACTTATGTCGCAACGGCTTGTTCGCCACTTAAATGTCAGATTCAATAGTACCTAATCCCTCCAAATTTTAAGTGACATAATCCTACAATTTCAAATATGTGTTTCAGATGTGGCAGTGCAGAGTACACTATGCTCCACTGCACATAACGCTGCACGAAACATTACAACATTTAGGTATTATTTGTGTGATATACTCTCTAAAATTATGGATATACAAATTCCATTCGGTCCAGGACTTTTTTCTCCGGGGAAATGTTACAGATTTGAAACTAAATCAAAGCTCCAGGAAATATATTATTCTAGTAGGCTCCCTTATGTTTGTAATATTAATAACTTATATATTAAAAAAACGATACTTGGCACTGTGACGATACGATACTGTCACATAAAAATATCGCGATACTATGCTGTATTGATTTTTTCCTCCGCCCCTACAAGTCATTGGTGTTGAAGTCAAAATTGTAACTTGAGTGTGACACAAGTCAGAGACATGTGACTCAAGTCCCCACCTCTGGTGATAATTAAAAGATAAAAACACACCAGCCCTCGTCCTATGCGTGGTGGCCAAAAGGCAGCAGAGGTGAGCTTTGATTCAGCATGTGGTCTGAGACCTTTGCTCCTGCAAGCTCCAGATGCTTTGCGTCACAGTGCTTCTCCATTATCTCTATAGCTACTGCATATGACTGTGCTACTGTGAGGCTTTGGTGGAGGAAGATCAGAGCAAAACAGAAGTGACATCAAACAGAGGGCAGCTCCCTCATGCACTGCACTGGAGGGGAGCGCGGACGTCTTGCTCAATATGGAAGGGCTGATGGCATGGCGGCCCAACGGCAGCACCGGGCCCCGTGCCAGAGGAAGGCAAGGCACGTGCCGGCTGCATGTACACGCATACGTGTGCACAAGAGAGACGCAGGCACGAAGACACACGATCACTCAAGCGAGGATAAAAAGAAATGGATAAAACCACACACACGCGCGCGCGTGGCAGAAGCTATAATAATGCCATCAGAGATAGCCTAATGATATTGGAGGGCAGAGTGTGCGGGCTCCCTTTGATCTTCCCTCCTTCCCTCCTCATCCCTCAAAGCTTGTTGCGAAGAAACAAGTCGAGCAGAGCAGAAAGAGAACAAGGGAGACAGACAGAAAGAGGGATAAAGGAAGAATTGCCAGCCTCCATTAAAAAACAAGAGAAAGAGGGATGAGAGGGAAAGAGCGATGCCTTCAGGCAAAAAATCAAACTGGTTCTTCTCGCCTGGCTGTACCTGCGGAGGAGGCAGTGGACAGTTGACAGCCCAACGATCTCACAGCTGCCCCTCAAGCCCTGGCTGAACAACAGGGCCGAATTTGGCCGGAGACGCCGCCACAGTCCGACAGATTGTCTCTAGGAGACAAATACAGCATGCCTGTCTGGTCTGTCAGTCCAGCTGCTCGCTGCCAGCATTAACCCTGCGCCTCCTCCGCTCTGCCTCCTCCCAAAACAGACTGAGGGAGATAGTTTCTGATCACAGCCGTCAATCAAATTTCAAAGCCTCCTCTGCTAGTGATAACAGAGGAAAAAATGTCAGTCAGTCGTGGAGAGAACGGTGCGAAACAGAGGAGTCCCGTAAGGGCTCTGTTAGTACAACATCAAACAGCTTGTTTGTGTTTGTCAGTTGGAACATCATCGCTGTGAACCGCCATATCCTTTGACATGACGCTGTCTTCCGGCCTTGCAAGCATGTCTGACTTCTCTGGTCATGGCGGATCGTGGGTACAGATCTATTTTTGGGGATCTTACATGGCCTGGTGGGTCAAAAGATCAAGGCCTGTGTGTGTTTGCACCTGAGGGGCGAGGCAGCAGCTGCAGAGGCCAAAGAATGATCCCTGTGTGGATCTATCTGACCAGGACTCTGCATCTAAATCCATACACAGCCCGCTGAATCCCCAACGAGGAAGCTGACTCAATCCTCAGCTGAAAATATTCACTTTTAAGGTTTTGGTGTCGTATTCTACTACAAAATGGTGTGCAATCTCCTTTGGCTGCAGGGCCAAAGGTTACCAGCAGCAATGTTTGAAAAAGAGCAGATAAGGAATATTTGTGCCCAGAAAATACAGACAGCTTCTTCAGTGCGGCGGGTAATCCTCCTGCAATATAATCTTAAAGGATCACTCCACCAATTCTGTTTGCAGTCTAAGTTAGAGTAAGATGAGATCAATATCAGTTTCATCTCAGCCAGTCAAGGACGCGTTTAGGCTAGCTTAGCACAAAGACGGCAAACAGGAGCAGAGTTTAGCCTCGCTCTGTCATAAACACTACAGAGTGCATTCCAACTCCAAAGCTGTTTTCTTCACACGCTGTATCTCACGCATCAACACATGTAAACATATAGAAAGCATGACAAGGTTTGAAGAAATAATTAGCTCAGGCATCTGAAACATTTCAAACCCAACACCAGCTGAGAGACAGCGTGAGACTTGTGCAGTGGAGTCGTGCCACGCTGTGACTCACGCTTTGAGAAACTGATTTGTGTTTTATTGTTTGTGGATGTAAACAGACAATGAGCGATCGGCCTGATGCGTCTCGTCCAATCACTGTCTGACACTGTGTCTTGCAGAGTAGCCAGTCTGTGGCAAAATGGAGGGTAGGCAGCAAGAGACAATCACAAACCACAGGTACAGCATTTAGAGTGAGAAATGAAATCTGTTTTAACCTAAACAGAAACGTACATTTTCTCTGAACTCTTGCTGCTCTGTTTCACGGACAGTATTGCATGATACTTCACAAGAAACCTTGACAGGTTACCTTTTAAATAATCAGAGTACTTCAGCAGCTGTGGCTATTTCAATTCGAAGTGTGTGGTTTTAATATTCAAACTTACTGTAGGGTCAAAGCACTGGTCAAAGAGTTGAAAATGTCCAATAATGTGAAAAAAAAAAGAAAAACACCAACTAGCACCTCGAAACCTTTCTAAAGAACCTGTTATTTTTTGGTTGTTTATTCAATAACTTTCTTGAATCTCTGCTAGTTGCCTGTTAACCTCAGTGTAATCAAAAATTCATATTGTTCCTCTTCACTGTAGTGCTATTTCTCAGTCTGGACTGTTTTTTGATTAGGGTTGCTAGGTGTTGGAGCCATCAGTTGTAGAAATGTCTTCCTTTTTTCCAAAATATAATTGGACTAGATGGCACTCGGCTCGTGGTTCTCAAAGTGCTGAGGCACAAAAGTAGAGAGCATACTCATCGATACCTCTAGCTTACCTAGCACCACTATGCTAGTTAATGTTACAGTTCAGCCGAGAAGGACGCCACGATAGTTTACATCTCGCACTGTCATGAGTCTCTCGTCCATGACGAGATGCACACTGCTTTCTGGGTAGTGATACGGTTGGTACATGAAACTGCTCACAACAAAGTTTGTGGATTATCTTGAGTAACCAGTCATGACTTCGGGAAAGAGACATTGCTGTTGAGTTTGTTAAATATATATTTTTTGGGGCTTGGAGCACCACAAGCTTAGAGCCATCTAGTTCCATTATTTTGGGGAGAAGACAGACATTTCTACAGCCGATATCTCCAACATTCGGCAACTCACACCAAAACAATAGACTGATTAATAGCACTACAAGTGAGACAGTTTTGGGATGAACTGTCCCTTTAAGCTGAGCTGAGCCAACCATGTCCTGGCTCCAGCTTCTTATTTGACAGATAGAGAGGAGAGTGGTATCAATCTAGGTCTGTATCAGATTTGTTTTAACCTTGTTATTTCCTGCAATTACAGACAATCCATGAATTCACCCGAGAAAGTACAAATTATTTTTGATTATTATTAATTAATCATTGTTTGAATCCTATTTTGATATGCATAGTATGTGATTATGTAACTTTTGCATAGCAGTCACATGGCCACATGTAACAATTACTGGATAATAGTGAATACTAGTTAGTATTTAGCAGCAAAAGCAGGATGACCCAGGATTCAGGGCGAGTGAAAAGCAATGTTGGTCCAGTAAATCTAGCAACTCACTTGCCCAATAGACAACATCTGTTTTTTCCCCCCAGAGCTGATGATGGAAGTAGTTACGGAGTCAGTTGCGTCTTTCTCTGTTGAGAGTCCGCACATGTACCAACTGGTCATTTGCAAGAAAATAGCGGAGGGTAAAGACAGTTTCTGAGCTAATCGAAGCGAGCATCTCAATTATTCTGGAAACAGGAGTTCAGCTGGGTGACATTAAAAGATGTGAGTGAAACTCTGACTGTGTACTGCACAGTGTGCCACAAGTTTAAAAGCAAGGGAGACAAAATGTTTGTTTGTTTTTTTTCATGACAATTAACCATTAGCCCTTTTAGTATTTGTTGTTATTTGATAACTGCTAATAAATGAAACAATTTGTGCAGGGAAAATTGAAAAATTGACTCTGGGCAAATTGATTTCTGACCCACTTGCCTGATTGCACAAGTGAAAAAAAAAAAGAGGCTTGAACCCCGCCTGAGTGCGCTGGATTAAGAGTAGGTGTATTTTATTATGTATAAATATAACTTTTCATTTGTAAGAGGAAGGATGTGTTCTTTCTTCTTTCAAAGCTTGTTTGAGTTGTACAAGCAGGTACATACATGACAATATGATTCTTTCAGGCTCTTTTTAAAATCTAATACTGAAATATTTTGAACTCACAGTTTGTCTTCTTTGCATGAAGCCGATCTAAATTATTCAGTTCTATTAAATATATAACTCATAAACATATCAGTGATATTTTAGAAGACAGCACCTTTTCTATGTAGGACATTTATGTAACAAGCCCAACCCTCTGTGCTAGATATCAATCTTCTCATCTCTCTGTGGGTAAAATGGCAAAAAAAAATTATATATTTCCCAAAATGTCGAAGCGTTCATTTAAAGCTTACAATCAAATGAAAAAAAAAAAAAAAAAGTTTCACACCAGGCAGCTCCAGTTACACACTCAGTTTTGCCGACAACTCAAAGAAACAGCTTTTTCTGTGTTTCTCAGTTTTCCCTGCCCCTGTAAGTGTGTGCCGTTTTTTTCATGGTCTGTAAAGACCGCTACATCCTCATACAATCATTCCCTGCATCCCACAGGAGAAGAAACAGATGGGGAATGAAACTGTGCTTCTTGTCTGTGCTCAGCTCCATGGAGGGGTGTGTGCTTGTGTGTGTGTAGTATGTGTGTGTGTGCCTACATGCGTGAGGGCGGTCTTAAGCATGCAGCACTCTGCCTCTGTGTGTGTCTGTTTGTTTGTTTATTCAGATAGTGTTTACAAGAATAAGCCCCACGGCGTAAAATGCCATTTTTAATGCAGCTGTGTATGTGTGTGAACATGAGTGCGTATGTGTGCGTGAGTAAGAACCATGAGGGACAGAGGGATGGCGAACCTGTGCGTAGGTTGTGTTGTATTCTTCAGCTTCCAGAAGGAATGAAAGAGGAAGTAATTGGCCATCATAGGGAACCTTTTCTTCGGTGTTGCACTCACACTAAAAAGCACCTCTTCAAGGCTTCTCTGACGGCATTCTGCCACCTCTGAGCGAACACTGAGTGAGCGCACTTCACCTCTTTCTGTCTTTGTTGTACAATTGACGTAATTCCTGTCGCTTCTCAGAATATTGCCTGCATGATGCTGTAAGTCAGACGTTAACCTATGTTAACCGTTCTGGAAATATACATCTATGTAGCTCCCTATGTCTTACCCAGAGTCGATCACTACCCTACTAACATCACACTCTCTCTACATCTGCTTTCAATGATCAAAAGTGCTCTTTTGTTTCCACAAATTTACTGTGTTTAAAAGGTTAAAAACAGGTTTTGGCAGTTTACATCTAAAATTTGAGTGTCTGCAGTGAAAGTGGTGTACTCATAATGCCTGCAGTGTGATGCGTGCAATGTTACAAAACCTAAAATTTTTCAACAACATCGTGCGATGAATCAACACACACTTGTTTCAGAGATCCAACGCACTCCTCTCAGAGGCTCTCTTTCAGCTATGGATGCTGGGATTTCTGGCAGAGAGAAAATCTGAATCTCAGAAAAAGGCAGCTTAAAAGAATCCAAACTAGAAAACAATAGATGGGTCAAGTAATCATGAGTGCTCCAAGCAAATATAATCAAATCAGTGTTTTGGTCAAGATTGCATTTGACAGTCTGACACCACCAGTGTCAGGCAGGCCAGTAACCGATGCCAAACTGGTAAATTATTAAGAGCAAAAGCAAAATGAAGTGAAGTATCATTATTATCCTGGTGGTAGGATGGCATATGAAGAGAAATATGGTAGCCACCCTCCAATCTCCTCCCAGCTAGCCCCGGTAGGTAAGTGGCTCTGTTTTAAGCCACCAAACCCCTTTAGCATTGTTGACTATGGTACGAGAGCTAACAGTAAAAACATTGCTAACAATGCTAAAGGGGGCTTGAGTCTCAATATTGATCTGCTTACCAACGGAGCAACCTGGGGAAAGTTTGGGCACAATGTCACCGTAGCAACACTGTTGAGTCAGGACAACATTATTTGCCAGGATCGCCAAATAAGCAGTGCTACTAGCTTGCTCCGATCCGACCCTGTTGGTGTGCAGTGCAGGAAGTTGGAGAGTAGCCAGTGTTGCCAACTCTTTTCAAATGAAGGTAGCTAGCACTAGCTCTTAAAGTTGCTTAAAGTTACCACATGACACCATACACTCATTTGGATATTGGTGAAGCCATACGAATTAATGGAAGCCTTAAAACGTCGCCCAATTAGAGTCAATAGAAAAATCCTCGACAAAAGTTTGAATGGCATGAGAGCTCTGGCATTTATGGTACACCATGTTCCAATCAAGAGAGCAAGAGTGTGCACGTAATCATTGAAATTTACTACGACTGAACTCCCATGGCAAGCAGCATCTCCTCTAGTCCTATGAATAATATCTACTACTTAGGTTGGGAGTGATAACCCGGGGTGATTACTCTGACCAACATGCATGGGAAGGAACAACAATATAATCCTGTTTTGGTCTAAATAAGTAGCTAGATTTGTTTCTAGTCACTTTTCAGAAACAACATCACCGGGGGGGGGTCTACAAAGTTGCTAAATGTAGCAGAAAGTTGCTAAGTTAGCAACACTGAGATTAGCAAAATCAAGCTATAGACTAGCATGTGCAAGCAGTCAAAATTTATCTGTTAACCGATTATCTTGACATCCTTGGACAGGACATCTTTGAACAAATATAAACACACCTGAGGGCAGGGTAAAGAAGCACAGCTGTATTTATTTTGATTGTGGCGATGACTCTGCCTGTAATCTTCCTCATGTATCATGCAAAATAAACTCAGGGTGACACATGATTAGTTGACATCTGTTAGTTCCAGCTCACCTCCTCTCCATTAGTCATCATGTCTGCTACAGCCCCTTTCCACCGCTGGCCACATAAACAAACACTGTCAAAACACTCATTAACTCGTTCATTTAACCATAGCCCACACACTAAGTATAAATATTTAAAAGACCAGGCTGTAATTCACCATAGTAGTCAGTCATTGAAGTCACTGGAGTGTTTAGCGTTTTACAGCTTTCATAACCAACTGTTTTATCTCGGCTTATATTACCAATGTCATCAAATCTGTTACAAAAGATTGTCACATATAAAAAATAAAAAGCCTCTTAATGCTATAAAAAGAGTTCATCAAAACTTAATTTCTCTCTTTTATCATTTTAAACAACATTGGACCACCACAATTATGGTTTGGAGTTCTACATTTTCATAAAACCCGACCAATTCTCTGAGGATTCAATGACAGACAATGGTAAAATTAGCCTTTTAAGTGGGCTCATTTCATGTCGACTCAAGCTGGGGAGGGAGGCAGTCTGGTTGGCTGTGATACACAGCTGCTCCAGAGTTCTGTCATTTTATGAGAGGTTTTAAGACTTCTGCCAGGAAGGAAGGAAGATTTAGAGACGGTAGCGGTGCTCGCCAATCCACCGGGCTGTCCACACGTCTTTGGTCGCAGGTGTATATTGTCTCCGAAAATGGCATTAAAAAAAGGTAGGAGCCCATTCCGACAGACAGTCGAGCCGTTTGAAAAACAGCCACACAAATTTAAGCTACAGTTTTGAGTAAAAGGTCTCTGGCAGCTGTGCCTCCAAATCTCTCGCCTCCTTTAACTGTCACATAATGGCTGCAGTGATGTACTGCATCCCTTGCCCTGTACCCAACCGTTGCCTTATGCTTTACAGTAACAAAGGGCCCCCTTCTCTTAAATATGCCACGCTCCCACTTGAGTAAAATATGACGGGCCTTCTTTACAAGCCCTCCATTTATTCCTCACAACACTACTGCAGGTGGAACTTTAGCACTCCGTAAACACAATATACAGAGAGAGAAAATGAAGGGCATGGCAAAATAAGAGATGGGGGATGAAGGGAAAAATGCCCCCTTGAACGCAGCAATTAATCAATTAGCTGGAGCAAATCAATACTCCCCGCCCAGCTTGGCAGCCTGACAGCACTCAGGTGTAATTAAAATTGTTACTATTGACAAATCAAGATGGATGGAGCCCTTCCTGCCTGTTCTGCTCAGCTCTGAGAGAGCGATTATCTTTGTGTGACTAATATACATAAGGGGACAGAAATGTGAAGGTGTGCATGTTTGTGTTCGTAAGTGTTGCATCCACGAATGCGCGCAAGGCTACCTATTAATGTGCTCAAGTTAAGGTCAAGCGGGAGTAATGCTGCGGGTCAGAGCCCTGCGTCCAAACATCCATCTCACTCTGTCACCTTCCATTATCATCGGGTCATTCCCATTAAGTAGACTGTTGAGAGTGTTAAGTGACTTGGTCATGTGTGAAGTGCATCCAAGCAAATGATAATCAAGATGTTAATCTAACAAATCTACATTTGGGGAACTGCTCAAGTGTAAAGTGTGAAGAAGAGTTGTGTCTTTTTCCCGATGTGCACAATACTCTTAAATCTCTCAAGCTGTTTTCACATATGAACCCAGCAGAATCGGGTCCAGACATCGTCTGTACTTTATCTTTCAACAACAGGAGACTGTCTGTGTCAGAAGCGTTCTCACCTCCCGGAAATACTCCCTCCGGCTTAGGTGAGACGTGGCAACTTGGTAGAGCATGCAGGGGGCAGGACGTGATGCAGATTAAACCGTGGTCACTTAGCGGGTTTGTAATCTGGTAATCAACAACAGTCTCCCGCTGTTCCTTAAATTTCTCAGATGATTTCAGCTTTGGCTATCATCGAAAGTTCTCAGATGTCGTCACCTTTCCAGTAAGACATTTTTCTTGGTTTGACACTTACTCATAACCCTCAGATGTCTATTATCTTTCAGTTTCACACAAGCAACTTGATAGAGACCTCATCAACACATCCACAACAGGAGATTGTCCATATCATAATCGTTCTCGCCCTTCGCATAAACCAATACACCATATGGTTTAGGTGAAGGGCGAGAAATGGTGGCACCTGGATAGAACATGCAGGAGGCAAGACATGAGGTGGATGACAATGAGGTCACATAACCAGCTTGTGAATTGGTCATAAACAACCAGATCTCTTGCCGTTCCTTGAATCTGTCTAACAATTTCAGCTTTGGCCTTTACTAACAGAAGTTCCCAAATGTTTTCATATTTCGAGTTAGACATTTTTGTCACAGTTTTCATGTAAATGATCATTATTCTTCTCCCTAAGATGTTTATCTATTTCCAGTTTTGTGTGACCTGCATGATAGAAATGTGATCAACATGCCCACTTGCTGAGAATTCTCTGGACAGTTACCTCCTCTATTCACACACTGTCAGAGGCCTCCTCATCTACTGAAAATGCTCCCTTTGGTTTTGTCAAGAGGCTGTGCCTGGGTAGAGTGTGCATAAGGCCGGACATGATGCAGATCACTCTGTGGTCAAGTCACTGGTTTGTAATTTGGTCATAAACAACAGGGTCTCTTGCTGTTTCTTAAAATTTATCTGGTAATTTTGGCTTCGGCTCTCAAAGGCAGAAGTTCCTGAATCTCGTTATGTCTCCGGTTAGACATTTTCATTGCTATCTTTGTGTAAATGACCTTTCCTCTTCATACTTTGATGTTTGTTTTCCAGTTTTGCGCGAGCCACATGATAAAAATGTCTTCAACGTGCCCTCCTGCCCACTGTGAATTCTGATGACAATTACCTGCACTATTTACACATGGGCTCAATCGGACATTACACAGACTTTGTACTAGGGAGCTGGCAGGGTAAAGTCTGTTTAATGTCTGATCCAACTGATTCTGACATTTGTGTTCTCACATACAGTTCCCCCAGGTAATGTCTAAATAATCCAGGTTTGCAGTCCATGAATTAAAGGGGTTTCTGAGTCATAGATGAGGTATGTATATCAATAAGCGGGTGACATCAGATCCTAGGTGTCTAAGCAGATAACAATAGTATATCTGGATGTGGTGAAGGACGAGCAGCTGGCTAAGGAAGTACTCCGGAGCTTCTCAGTCTTCAAGTGACAAAGATGTCTCACACTTCCAAAAGTTTCAAATGAAGCCTTTGATTAGCCTCCAGTTAATTGGCGATGCTGCCATCACCTTCTGTCTCTTCCTTCTGCAACACTCCCTCCCTGTGTGTCGCTCTCATGCATAAGTAGACGTTTGTGAAGTACATCTGCTAACAAAAAGAAAAAACTCAATTGAACAGTGCTTGGTGTTTACATGGTGTTTGGCAGGAGTCAAAAGGAACTCTTCAAAAGCAATATCATAGGCGTCCATGATCAATGTGCAAATACCAGCAGAGAACATTCTCTTTTTGGAAGATGTGAGACGCGTTCCATTGAGGGAACCATGCCTTAAATCTCTTGAGACTGGCCCTTGAGCGTCAAACAAGGACCAAAAAAAAAAGGAAAATAAGAACATGTTTCAGAAATTTAAATGAGTGCAGTTTTCAAAGCAGCGCCAGGGAGCAGTCATTTATTGTATTGTTAAAAGAGGAGGAAATATTGGCCTCACGCAGTTGATGCACTAAAAAGACATCTCATTATTACATTCTCCCGTTTGTAGCTCTCAATCAGTGCAAAGTTCATTCTTTGGCTAATTATACAAAGACACAAAATGTCTACCAACTGCAGAGAAAGGGATGTATCATTTAGCATATCCTGCTTTAAAAGCTCCAAAAAAGAAAGCCAGTAATTGCCAGTCATATGAAAAATTCAAACAGCGCCTCGTGTGCTGTCGACTCCCCTGACAAGTGCAAAAATGGGACTGGAAAATTGAGAGATCCACCTAGAATTCTCCTCACAGTATTCAACATATCGGACTCTGATGGCCAGTCTCTTCCATTATAGCTAACATTCCTGTTCCAACTTAACTGTCATACTGCATTTCATTTAATGCTCCATGTGCTTCCACTTCAACTATCATCGTCTTGCCCTTTCTTTCTCTCCATCTTCAATCTATCTGCTGTTTATCTTTTATCTGCTGGGATTTGAAGAAAATCCATTTGTCAACGTCTTAACAGAGTCCAACAAATGGTGCGTCTAAACCCTAGTGCAGACTACACAACTTTTTTTCATGATTTGCCTGTCCCAGACAATTTTTTAAGATCTGAGACAAAAACCCTCCAGACGACACAGAATCCATGCTCATGCCTATCACAGCGGGTTTTCTAGCTCAAGCTGTTAGGAGACGCATCAAGAACTTATTGTGAGCTGTTTGATTTTATTGTAGCTGAATGGGATTCATTTGAGGTATGTCAAGTATAACATGGACAATATTTTTGACCAGTTACAAATACTGGTAAGTTTGCTATTCTTCAGTTTACAATACTGCTCACCAACCAGGTCTGGTGATAACTATCTAGCTGTGCCAATCATTGGGTGAATACCTCTAGTAACACCATCCCGACCCAACAGTGTTGCTATGGAAATATTGTTTTCCATCCTCCGGCTTAATTTTGCTGCACACCCCCTTTAGCATTGTTAGGTAGCCTTTGTTACCACCTTAAGTTCTATTGGCACAGTTAGCTGCTAACTGTTAGCAGTGTCAGCATGGCTAGTAGTGCTGACAGAGTTAGCTAAAGGGGTTTTGCGGCTTAAATTGATACTGCTTACTCACTGAGGACCAGCAGTAATCACCAAATGAGCAGCGCAGCTAGCTAGCTCCCACGCGACCTGGGTGGCACAAAGTGCAGAGCGGCCAAGGCTAATGTTAGCTAACCAGTGGAGAACAGACGGTGGGTGGTGGGTACTATGTTTTCGGCAAGACATTTACAACAGAAAACCTTAAACTTTCACCACCTCTAATGGATAGCACTTAAAATACAGCCCTAAAGCTAACTAAGTCAACTGAGCAACAGCCTAAATGTAAAGGCCTCTTTGTATTTCATGTCAATTTCCTTTTTTTCCTTTTCTTTTATTTTAATTAACTGGTTAGTTTCTGGTTAATGAGTGCCAGGCTTTCGAAAGCAAAATTAGCCAAAACTGAAATCCCTAATTTAAATATCACAGTCATAGATCTCTGTACCTGAAATAATCCTACATAATACTCAGCATGCATCATCCGAGATCTGCTGTCATTTGTGGACGTCCATGTCAACATTACAAGAGTCTGGAACAGAAATGTCTTGCAGAGTGAATCTCATAGAGTATAATTCTTGGATCCTTGTGCATGATCACGAACACATCACAGACCCTATCCTTTGGACAGTGGGTAGGTTTTGTCATCAAATGCAGCCAATTGATAAAAAGAGTGTGTAAACACGAAAGCGGGCAGATAAGAAGTATAGGAGGCTGCGGTGTAAAGGATTTTGCAGACATCACATTTGATGCGACTGCCTTACCTGGGGGATTAGAGAGAAAGCCTCCTGTATCAAAATGTTAAGGCGCCGCCTTGCATAAATATATTCAAATGCCATTAGACGACTGAATCTAAAACATAGCCTCCGAAAAAAGAACGCCCATTCAAACCCAAATGAATAAACATACTCATTCCTTCCATAATGTGTGAGTAATACCTCCTAACAGCTAGGTTATCCTCTGAATGCATCTGGAAGCTGGAAGCAGAAAAAGTCTCATGTTCTAATAGTTCTCTTCATTCCGAGTTATTATTATGTAAAGCATAAAAATGTGTTCCCTCATCAAATCAAAGCACCCCACAAATCAAAGTTAAGGCAATTACAATCTTATTCCACCCTTTCAAATGGCAACAGCTGTTTCCCTTGGTCAAAATTGCAGCATAATTGCACACGGTAGCATATGGTTATGGCTGATTAATCCAACTGGGGGTGAAGGCCCCATTATTCCTGCATGGGATGGGTAAATAGGGAGTGGATCCAAGTGCTGGATAGATGGGTAATGGGATGGCAAAAAAGGGAATGGGCCTTTGATGAGATGTCTGTTAAAGATGGCGTGATTGTCAGAATCGATCAGGCCCTCTACCATCCCCTATCTAAGCCATTAAATTGATTTGCTTGTCATCCTGCTTCTTCAAGAGAGAGTCATGCCAGTGGTATCAAACTATGCAGAAAAGAGGAGCAGTTTGAATCCATTTTCATTCACAAAATATATGACTCTGGGCATTTAATTTAATGCCCCATCGTGAACTCCTTGAACTAGAGTCTCAGGGTTTCGTCTTTTTGTTCATCCGGCACTGCAGGGAGATTGTTACAGCCCCAGGGGAGTTCAGCGTGTGGCAGGGACGTGATGATAGCTAAAGGACTGCTTACTGGCCTATGGGCTTGGACTGGCCACTTGTGAACAGACACAAGGGCGTGGGCTTTGTTTCAACATTGAAGGGAAGGCGGTGACATTTAAAACTGGAGGTTTGAGGGGGTTTTATAGGGTACTTATCCATAGACAGTATATTACAAACTGTAGAGGTCAGCTGGCACATCCCCAGTTTGGAGAGGAACGCTGCATTCGGACATGGAAGCTAAGCAATGTGCTGCTATATACGGGGGCAGCTAAATGTATTTTAGCCGCCTTAAAAAAAAAACAGAAAAACAAACAAACACCAAAATCAATCAATTTAAGCGTACACCATATTGAGAGTATTGTCAGTGCTTTCCCTTAAAGTCAGACAGTGATTTCTAATGGGAGAATAAAGCCATTATGTTGCTCTCTTCAAAGCCAGACTCCATTGAGAGGAACAGTGATTTAACATAACTGAACACAGGAGCTGCTGTTCAACCGCTGCCTCAATCAGTTAGTCCGTTAGTCTTATTATGGTACTTTGGCATTTTTATAGGTTGGTTCGGATTAAGCAAAGTTGCACAATAACACTAATTCATTAACTGATAGCAGTAGAAAGTAGACCAAGTATGTCTATTTTTGTCAAAACAAAAGTCTCTGCTACTTTCATGTACAAATGCACACGTTCTAAATATTCGGGGGGATGTGTCCCCTGCATCTACCAACCAGCCAAATCTACGTCCATGCACAGATGCCCACCCACAAGCACACACCCACTTAAATATGCATACAAATTCAAAGTCCACCTGCACACACGCACACAAACTCACACCAACACCTCCCCCAGGGAACAGCAATTACAGGGTTCAGAGGTGGTTTCCCAAGCCCCCAGCCAATCTGAGTGCATTTCTATTATAAACACACAAGGATCCGCATGAGTGAGTCAGGTTTGGGGGCCTCCTGAAGCTAGTGTCACTCTAAAGGTCCACGCTCATTTCCATCTAGCCGGATGAGGGATGATGCTGGTAAACAAGCCTTGACTCCGGCTCCCCCCTGCCTGTCCACGCATGCATAATGGCCCTCTTAAAGAGCGAGAGAAAAGTTCAAGTCCATAATCACATCCGCACCTCTGCCTTATTATTTTTTAGGGGTCATTTTGGGGCCCCACTTTGAAGGACATGTGCAGGGGCGAATCAGGCTTGCAACTCGGCACCGTGCAGCAGAATCTGATGTGTGTGGTGTAAAAGTGCAGGAGGCCTCCAGGTGCTAATTTGGGAGTGCAGAACCGTGGGTTGGCTTGGCTCAGCAGATATGGAAACACGGGATACGCTTTCACCGCAGTCATATTAAAACAAGATGGAATGCCCTACTGTAAATCCTTCAATCCATTCACGGTGCGGAAACCTTGTTCAGGTCAAAGCTTTATTGTCGCGACTCGCACATAGCAGATTGAAAGCAGCAGCAGCTTCAAAAGAACAACGCTGTAGTGCTCTCGCTAAAGAGCCAAGTACAATACACATGTAAGCTATCAGTGTTCTCCTTACTGTTCATCAAAGGTAAAATACTACCACCTGTACATAAAGGTGCACAGCTGAGCCTTTACAAATACATTCTTCAAACCACCTCCGTAAATGTAAGACCTACTGTACTGTACATGGAAATATGCATTCATAAACACAAGCTATAGATAGAGCAATAATTCCTCTGCTCGTAATCCGGCTTGCCTTAGTGCATAGCATAATGATCAAAGGAGCTGTTTAAGACTATGTCAGAGAAAAAAAGACAATCAACAGTATAATCCACTTCAGTCAGAGCCCCAATTAGGATACATGGCTGAACAATGATAATCAAGCCACCACTACAAAAGCCAGAAGGGAGACAAGTCTGTTTTTATTGGCAGGAACTCGTAATTGTTTTGAGTCCAACAGGTCGTTTTACGCTGACCTCCTGTCCATCTGAGGGTATGGTGAGAACTCCCAGCTGGCCTGGGTGGCCTCTTTTCCCAGTGCGCCCAGTAGTGTGAACAGAACCTCAATTAATAACCATGCACAGACAAATGGGACAGCCCTGGCAAATACTAACCAGACTCCTTTGTGCCATGTTCCAGACAGCGGGCAAGATGGCAAGGGTTTATAAAGAGACTATTTGTGAATAAGGCTGCTACATCTTCGCCTCAGCCCAACAGTTCTTGTTCTGGTCAAAGTGTCTGGGCAGCACAGCGCTTAGAGGAGAGAAAAAAGACTACAATCCTAAATCTTTCTCTTTTCAATCCAATAGTCATTTTTGGGGGGGTTACATAACTGGAGTTTGAAAGAGCAGGACTGGCTGAAATTTTTTGGATTAAAGTTCTTAGAATGTGCTCAATGAGATGAGAGAGAGAAATGAAAAGTGGCTGGCATGCCAATGAGGGAATTTGGAGGCAAATGCGGTCACTGAACAGATCGCTGTGAAATGGCGTCGATTATGCCGCGCCATTGTCACCTCAAAGTACCCTCTGAGGAGCGAGCCGTTCCTGGTGGCACCATTTTTTTATGTCATCTCGCCCAACTTAGTCTGACCTTATTTTTGCCTGCTGCATTAAAGTACTTCAGGGGTTTTTGAGTTTCACAGATATGCATCTCTAGAGAAACTGAAAAAGGTGATGAGATAAGAAACAAAACAAAAGTAGGGAGCATCCAGGGGCATTCTCACATCCCGTGGACAATCACTCACGTAATTCACTTTAGCCTGAGCAAATAAAATGCTGCACTGTCGCCTCCAAACATGACATGAGTAACGATGCACATTGGTGTTCGCTAAGAACATAAAAACAGGTTCGATTTTAGAGCCACAAAATTCAAAATCCTTCCAAACGGCTTGCATATTCTAAAACATTAACTTCTGAGTTTGTTAAAGGGAATGTTTTCAAGCCTTTCATTCTTGTCCTTTTTAATACGAGATGTTGCTCACTGAATGAAGGGAAGTTATTTTTTATTTGGTTGGGGTAGGTCTAGAGTCATAGAACTAAAACTGTGGAGCATGTTGCTTCAGGAACCACCGAGACATGAAATACAGTAAAGGATGTCCACTTTGAATAAGATATCCATGAATTTAAAAGGCTTCCTAGGGGTTTATAATATACAAGATATTACAGCTAGACAGTTATCAAGGTGGCAGCAACTTTTTTTGCTGGACAACCTTGCGTTTTTTGACAGTTACTGAAATGGCTTCATCTAAATGAAGGAGAAGGCTGCATTTTAGATGCAGTAGGGTTGGGTATTGAAGTTGGTACTCTTCAGGGTACTGACCATGTTACAAATGATTGATTCTCGTTTTATCAGTTGGAGCCAAATTTCGGCACCTGAGAGCCATCTGGGTGAGAACACCTGGTTCAAACAGGGGTAGAAGTGCTACATAGCCACCAACAGCTCTTGAAGCTGGCACTGGAGCTCTGCAGTCGCAGACAATAGGTGCAGCGTTAATTTCCAGACACAAAACCTCTTCATTCTGTTAAAACAATATTCAGAGCTGGGATTAATTTTAATAAAAAATGTTTTACTTCTTAAGATCACTGGACCTTTACGGACATAGGGAATATAAACAATCGACGACTGTTTATAGTCAGGATTCAGACTTCATGACCGCTTCAAAGGTACGAAGTCTCTGCCTTTTTTTTTTAAATTTTGCTTGTTTAGCATGCTGGTAAATCTGGAAAAAAAAAAAGATGCCCACAGGATTGAGCTGGGAATCTAACTTATTAGATCTATGTGCGATCTAAGCAGCTTAGAACTAGCTCAAAGGGGTCACGACAAAGCGTTGAGCTTTGAGAGGTTTTATACATCCAAATAACTTTGATAAAAACGAACTGCTTTGCAGCGTCAATGGCAACCAGACATGGCATCTAGTTGAGAGTTATGTTTACTTGTCAAAATGTGAAGCCACGCCCAGCTAGTGAAGGGGACTTGGCAGTTAATTGGGAATTGGCTTTTAATTGATGTTTTTACAGTAGCCTGGTATCACTGCTGTTCATGATTGTGTTTTTGAAATTACATAATTATTCCACATAATTATCAGTTGTGTCTAAACAGAGAATGAGAGACAAGCAAACACACACACACACACACACACACAAGCAAGCAGACAGAGGGAAAAAGCAAGACTACGACTTCTTCAAAAATTACATTTTGTTGCTACAGAAAGACTAAAGTACTGAAAACTGTAAAGTTGGTTACAAGTACTGAGTTATGTTCATATGTGAGTGGCACCCCAAGACACAGGGCTAAAGTCACGGTGCCTTCACACCTGCCCTGTATGATTCGGTTCAACCATACTAAAGTTCGTTTTCTCCCTAAGTACGGTTCGTTTGGGCAGGTGTGAACACAGCAATCGTACCAAGACCTTCATGCACGGCTGATGACCTAAAGCCATGCGTGAGGTCATCAGAGGAAAGTTTGTGTATTCTCCTGTATACATTTGCCTGTTTACATTTGTAGGGAGTTCAAACCAGGTGGCTTTGATCCCGGCTAAAATTTCTACAGGCATTTTAACAAGGTGCTTTTCTGGTACCTTAAATATGAGGGATTATCCAATATAATCAGATGACTTGGATAATGTCAAGCAGCATATTAAATGCAGGGAAATCAGACTGACTTTGGCAGGATGTTACAGCGTAGATTAAACCTTGACAAAGCTCCAGACAAAGATGCTTGACACATATTCACACGTCTCTAGCTATACTTCCCACCCTTCGCTCCTCACACATTTACATGGCTGCACAAAAACAGGCGTTTTCACACAGTGAAAATGGGGACACAGCGGGCCCCGACAGAAGTGGCTGAGGCTCTAAAGATGCAATGCTGACACTGTCTTGTCACATATATTCGTATTAATAATGAACAAAGGAGTCTTTTATGCAAATAGAAATGATGCTGCCATCCACGCACAGTGGTGCACACTTTAAGTTCTTTTCTGGTGGTTTTCAGGGGGTCTTTCAACACAGCTGTCAGAATAATAATAGAATCTACCTATAGTACTAACAAGCAGAGTGTACCGGCGATTATGGGTATACATTCCTATTACTGTTCTGAGGGAGGCAGGCCTGTAACACCAGGAGAAGGATTGTGAAAAGTGCTGATCTGTGTTTATGGCCATCGATAGGTTAGAGGTTCACTGATGGGGTCTTTGAGACTCATTCAGAGGCTTCACCTTTGGCCACAGACATACTAAACAGACAATACACAGCAGCGGTGTGGTTAGAGAGCATATACAAGGAACCTGTGAGTTCATGTGTATGTATTGTTGTTTATCTATAGAGGAATGTCACTTCAGATCTGTCAGCATTTTCCACCTCTTTCTTCTCTCGATTACATAACGGTGCCACTGTCAAGTGTGACAGTTCCTATAGTCTATGCAGAGGAGCAAGGCTGTGTGTTGTCAAGAATCTGCCAATGCCATACCAAGCATGATGTAGGGGTTACAAGTACATACTGCAATATGTTTTTTTTTTGTGTTCATGCTTACGATATGTTGGTACCAAGCAGGAACTGCAGCCTCCAGGGCTGAAACATGAAGACAACATGCAAGTGCCTAAAAGTGCAGTTCCTTTGAGGCTGGCTCCAAGAGCGAGTCAATCCCCGTACACCCCCATGTTAAAGTGCCCAACTTCACAGCAGAAATAAACACGTTTACAGGCTGGTGAAAAACACAGTTTTGGTCTCTTTAGCTAATTTTAACATCCATGACAACTGTATGGGGGAAGAATTTTTATAAAAGTCGCATATTTAAAGTTTATTAGGAATTCAATGTTTGCATAATTAGGGGCTCTGGCTCCAAAAACCAAAGATGGTAACACCCATGATGCAGAACTCAAGGCTTCAAAAGTGAGTCAACAAACCAGTGGGTGACATCATGGTGGCTACATCCATTTTTTATCCAGTCTATGATTGTTACTCTGAAGTGGAAGAGTCAGATGGCTGAATTACAGTGCTGTCAAGCAACCAAGGGATGAAACCCAAAACAAAATGAACCACTGCCACAAATCTTGCATTTTAGTTACTTAATAAAAACTGACAGTGTTTTTGAGAATCAATACAATATCACAAAATATAAAGTCCTCATACATAATAGTGTTTTTATCTCATTAAACTGACATTCTTTTATATAATTTGCAAAAAATTGCCATG
>JAPZEB010000014.1:6122695-6135421 GCA_029783705.1 Chaetodon striatus | reverse complement strand
AATATCCTGCTGCCGCTCAGATGTCCCTCGATCACAAAATATCTCCTCTGGTGTCCAAGAGCCAAAGACCTCTGTTAATTCTTAATCAGCACAAATCATCTGTTAATCTGCACACTCATATTCTGTATTAAAAATTATCCTTCATTCCTCGTCTCTCCTGATTGATATATTGTACATGTTGTGTGCAAAAATGTACACTGCCAACATTTACTCTGGAAATTAGGTTGTTGTCATCCAACCTCATTTTCTTCCTTTGACTTATGTGCAATATAAGAGGAAGAAAAGAAAGTAGGCAGGCATAAACAACTTTTCCTCCAAAGCTTAATTAGTCATCTACTGTATCACTGTAGTTTTTTTTAGGTAATAGGGTTGTAGTGTGAATGTTTGACCACAGCTGAGGTGCTGAGTCATTATAGTACAACGTGCTCCCTCCCTGCTTCCATCTAATCACAGTCTGTGTCTGTGGGAGCTCTCCTCTGGCTCGGCCCTGTCTGATCTACAGTATCTCAAGACATTTGCTGCTTATGTACTCCCTACCCTACTGCTGGGCTGAGAGCTAGAGAGAGAGAGAGAGAGGGAGGGAGGGATATATATAATATAGAGGGCATAAGTGTGTGTGCCACTGTATGCATGTGTGTGAGTTTTACAGAAGCAAAAGGAGCCGGGGAGGCAAACGAGTGCCCGAGGGAGACCACCCTGGGAGAAGAGGAGGTGGAAGGAGGACAGGCCGAGGAAAAGTAAGATTAATGATGCTTGGGTAAACGAGTGCTCCTGCCTGCCCAGACTTTAAAGACAGCGGGAGTTAGTTACTGGCTGCTGGTCCAGCAGGGATGTGTTTCCGGCATCTTCCCATTAAAAAGCATTCAAAGAGCTCTGCTGGATCCCAGGCAGAGCAGACAGACTCTCGTCACCTCGGATACAGTACAGTACTGTAGAAGTGTTTAAGGTAAGCGACTGACACCCGAGGACTATTTCTTCTACTGTCTGCCAACCTTGAACGGATCATAGAAGGAGACATTTTGTCAGTTTTTAACAACTTCTCTGTGGTCTCCTGCTGAACATAAATCACACTTAGGTGCAGGGGAGACTAATTTTCCCAGAATGCTTCGCTCTGATGTGCCCGCATGATGTTGCTTGACTGCAAGGCAGGCACACTTCTCAGTCTGGAAGGCCACCAAACTCAGACTGCATTCTGCAGTAACTTTATTTCAGAGCGCTTTTATCTATCACGATCAGACAAGAAGCAGTGACAGCAACCAGGACGCACAGAGAATATTAACGAAAACAGAGGATTTTTTTGTGTTAACGGTGCAGAGGTGTAAACATTTTGCCGTGCAGATAATATTGAGGCAACAGAACATTCCTCCATGACCCCTCCGAGTGCAAACTCAGAGCCGTGATAGCATCTCAATCGCACTCCCACACATCCGAGAGATAAGTTTATGTCACACATCTTGGTGTGTCCACATTAAATTCTTACTCAGGCTGTGGGGGAAAAACACCACGGACAGATAGACAGATATATGGGGGAGATAATGGGAGTCGACAGTCAGCCATTAGAGAGAGTGGTTGAGAAAACAAGCTGATAAATGCTTATTGTATTACACAATGGGGAGTTTATTGAAGTCGTGGAAGTGGCTTCCATACCCACATCCCCATCTTTCTTGTGAAAGAATGCTTTGAATGTTACCAGTCCCCTGGCTGTGTGGTCACCAGCAGCAGCATCTACCCTAACTAGTTTATGACAGCAATTTATCACCTTCCTCATCGCCCCCCAAAGCAAATTTTGTTGATTATCCATTGATTCAATAAGCAAGGCCGAATGATTGAGCATGAGCAATTTCCTCTCCCTGTACGACAGAAAATATTGGCATTTTTAAAAATCTAATCGAAAATCTGTTGGGTATAGTCAGCTTGTTATGGTGTGACAAAACACATGCTCAGGACAGGAGCTGAATCATCCATCCATTAGTGATATCTGCTTATCCTTAAGGGTCACATGGTGGCTGGAGCCTACCCCAGCTGATATTGGGCAAGGGGTGGACAAGTCGCCAGTCAATCACAGACCTGACAATTAAACTCCACTCATACCCCTTCCAACCAAATTAGCTCCGGTCCTTCAAATGGTGCTGATTCTTGGAGCCTTGGTGCTATTTAGCAAACCACCTCACGTTTTCAACAGTTTTTAACAAAACCATTGTAATCAAGGACGTGTCATCGATGGAGGGTGTGGCACAATTACTACCAGCGAGCATTTGTTCTGTTGTTACAGATATCTGTATTTATCCCAAGAAAAAGAAACCAAACAGCATGAACTAACTATTAATGACACCACTTCATGCTCTGACGATTTCTAACTTGACTTCTCCTTTCTTGCCTTCTCCACCCTCTCTGTGCAATCTGTAGAGTATGGTACGCCCACTGATGTTGTCACAGTTCACACTGAAGGTCAAGGAAAACCTGCTATTTTTTGGTTGCAGCTGAGAACCAACTTGTCAGGCTCTGAGCCAATTTATTTTTGGTCAAAATGCTTTGAACGGTCAAAATCAGGTGCGAGAACTGCAATGGAACCCGTTGCGCTTTGGTGGAAAAGGGGTAACAGAGAGGCTCCAACCTAGAAACAATACCAAACACTGCATCACAGTGTCCCCCAGCAGAGCCAAAACAATTGCTCTGCATTCCAATACCCATACTACCATATTGTATAGGATGCCAGAAAAAGATTTTGTGTGTCCAAATACATAGTGTCAAATGCAGTATGCCAAAAATACCAGGATGTTCTACTACAGCCGGTCCGATTTTGCAGTATGCAAGCCAGCATGCTTTTCTGGCTATTCTGACTCACAATCCACTGTGCAGTGGACGATACGCCACATATGAACTGCAAACAGACGACAGCTGATTGACAGCTGTCAGAAGTCATAATGATGGATGACATTCAAAGAACTGACGACCAGTGGAATAGTAGTAATAGAAATATTGATTGTTTAAGTGAACAAAATAATCATAAATATCACAAACAACAAAAGGGCATAACTATAAAATAACAGAGAACTGCAGATGTAATTTCACTGTCACAAATATAATGTCAGAATCTACAATCAATACAGTTATAACTGTAAAGTTAAAACCACAAACACTGAAAAGTAAAAACAACAGCAGAGCGCTCCGGGTTGATCTCCCTCTCTGGCCAATGCGGTGAGTGGTGTTTTTTATATCTCCAAAGTAATGGAGCAAGAGGGTCAAAGTTCAGGGTGTAATGTTATGAGAAAGTAGTGTGCATACTGCATGCAACAGTACATACTTTTAAAGGGTGTAACAGAAAAGTAATATAAGTAGTAGTGCAACAAATTACTGCTGGAAGGGAGAAGTAAGTAAATTACATTTTTAGAGTAACAAGCTCAACACTGGTTAGCAGCTGCTAGACAGTCTCAAGCAATGTATTGTCCTTTACTTGGTTGTTGAGGTAGTTATCACAGTGTTTGACATGTATTATTGGGTGTTGAGAAACCAAACTGATAAGTCGTTTCCCCCATTTTGGCAGCAAGCTAGCTATTACCTGCAGGTATGGCATCAGTTGGAACAACAGATTTCACTGGTCAAACATGTATTCCCAAAGGCAGAAATCCACTGAAATTGAGGTTTGTCCAAATATTTTTTCAACAACAACAATGTTCCACAGGTGCGTGCAAGCATCCATAAGAACCCACAAAAAATATTTATAAAAAAACTGACAAAATCCATGCTTGATGTGAAATGACTAAATGTTTTCTTCAACTCAAATGAAAAAAAAAACACTAACATTTTACTAGTTTCTGCCATTTTAAAAACAGTTAACTGAGAAAATAATCTCCTTGTCAACTGATAATGAAGGAAATTGTTGGCTGCAGCTCTACTCTGCTTGAGTCCAACAACAGTATCAGAAAAGGCCTTGAAAAATCACAACTGCAACATTTTGGCACAGGTTTCAATTTTGAATGGATGTTAGAAACCATGCCAGATCCTTTTCAGTCCTCCGTCTTTGAACATGACTAAGAGTCTACAGCCACACTTGCAGCTCCATGAGGGTGTATTTTGAGCTAAATGGTCTAGCAGGTATTTTGTTTGCCATGTTTACCATCTTAGTTTAGCATGTGAGTATACAAAATTTTGCTACATAGCATTAAACACAAAGTACAGCTGAGGATGATGGGAATGTCATTTGCAGAGTTTTGGTCAAAAACTTTGACCTGATGGAGGTCCATCTATCCATCCATTTTCATGCTTCCGTCCCACTAAGCATAGCACCCCAGACGTCCCTCTCCCCAGCAACGTTTTCCAGCTCAGATGAGATATATAATCCCTCCAGCGTGTTCTGGGTCTGCCCCCGGGGCCTCCTACAAGTGGGAACACCTCTAACCGGAGGTGCCCAGGAGGCATCCTGATCAGATGCGTGAACCACCTCAACTGACCCCTTTCTACTCCGAGCTCCCTCCAGATGTCCGAGCTCCTTACCCTATCTCTAAGGCTGAGCCCAGCCACCCCACAGGGGAAACTAATTTTGGCCGTTTGTATCCACGATCTCATTCTTTCTGTCACTACCCAGAGCTCATGACCATAGGTGAGGGTTGGGACGTAGATGGACCAGTAAATCTTCACCATGCCGATCCATCTCATGCTCCATTTTACCGCCACTCATGAACAAGACCCCGAGATACTTGAACTCCCTCGCTTGAGTGAGGAACTCTCTCCCAACCCCGACGGGGCAATCCACCGATTTCTGGCAGAGAACTATGGCCTCAGATTTGGAGGTTCTGACTCTCATCCTGACAGCTTTACACTCGGCTGCAAACCGCCCCAGTACGTGCTGGAGATCATGCTGTGATGAAGCCAACAGAACCACATCATCTGCGAAAAGCAGAGATGCAATTCAAAAGTCAAGGGATCACCAAAGTTATTTGGATTTATCCTGTGGGCACCTTAGATATCTGTTCTTAGTTTCATAGCAATCCATTGAGAAGTTGTTGAGATATTTCAGTCTGGACCAAAGTGGTGGACACATCGTTAGTGTAGCTAAAAATATCAGCAAAGACAGTAACAGTGATAGAGAGAAGCTCCTAAAGTTATCAGTCTTTGAATTCCTGCTCTCGACTTCTCCTTAGATGTGACTCAGAAACTTTCCATGTCATGAGGACAAAGCAATGTGAAGTTTGGAGGGCAGCTGGGGTTTCAGATTGTTGAATGCTGGGAGAAGGGACTGAGGATGGCCTCATGCGGGGCTGGATGTCAGGCCTGAGTCAATTCCAGACTCCGCTGTGGTGTGGTAGAGGAGTAATGAGCACCAGGCGGAAACACAGGGCACTTAATGGGATTACACAAGGAGACGTTAATCTACGGAGAGCAGGTGGGGAATTAAACATGATCAGAGGGCTGCAGTGAGAAGGATGGAAGAGGGGCTGGAGAGTCAGAAGGGAGGGACGCAGAGAGCGGGAGACAATACCAGAGAGAAAAAGGACCACAGAAAGTCAGAGGACAGAAACACTATTACACTCCAGAGTTGTTCATTATCATTTCTGCTCCCCTAGTTCCTTATTTTAAAGACTGACTCAAATTATCTTTAGTGTTTTTATGCAAGAAATTAGATGAGAGAATCTCATTTGCTTGTAAGACCAAGCTAAACATTTATAAAATGGCCCATTTCATTTCACTGAGGATAGGGACAGTGAGTGTGTGTTAGGCAGCTGGTTTTTCTTGAGATAGATACACGACCAATATACAATAACTGTCTGGCCGAAGCCCATTAGGCCGACACACATTGAGCTGTAAAGCCAGAGGAGTGAAAGGACCCTTTGATAATCAGCCAACCCCAGAGGACAGCAAGTGCTTCATTTGAATGAAACAACAATTAAATTACTGGCTGCAGTTTTTGCTGCCCTTATTAAATCCCTTACTGCGAATGGACTATTTCCATTTTGTAATTTAGCCTCTAAAGCTGCAAATTGATTTAGAAATCTGCTATTGTCAATGCAGATTCCAGACACTATGACCTTGCCTGTGAAGGTGTATGACATCTTAATTGGTTTAGAACACAATCAGCCACAGTCCAGCAAAATGTATTGAAATTAAGATCTGTTCAGGCATGAAGAAATTTAGTTGTGGCCCGAAGCCCACGGTGGTGCTAATTAAAGAGATATTGAATAAAGCGTATTCAAGTCAGTTATGTGGAAACCTTGTGGAACTTTTCTCTGCCCTTTGCATAGTCTGCATCAGGCCCGTTAAATTCTTCTTCAGCAGTTTTGGGGAAGACTTTATTACAGAGGCAGTGTAGACACAACACATGCCTATGTTTTAAAATCCAGGTTTAGATATCCCCTAAAATTACATCATGGATTAAGAGTTTGTTGTACTGTTATGTGCTGAAACGCCAATCTTTCACTTGATGTGCCTGCCACCTCAGAGCCCTGTTTGTTTCAGGTCTGATGTGAGGATGCCCTGTCTGTGAGTGCCTCCTGTTTCCCTTAACTTTGGAGGACAGGTTTTGAATCACCCGTGGCCTCTGGACTGGACACACAATGCAATGTTCTCACATGAGGCTAATGGTAAGGGTAGCCATTCCAGCTCTTAGGCTTCTTCTTCACTTGAGGACATGTCAGGTTTTTAGCTGTGACTAGCGGCTCTACAGCACGCTCTGTAATTTGATAGGTCAGTTGGTCCACAAAAATTTCCTACCCTTTGGCAGCCACAGTTTTAATAGCCTGGTAAAACCATCCTGATGATGTGAGTTCATCCTGTTTCGCTGTCTGTATCAGTCTGGCCTTGCTGCAGCCCAAAATACTTCTGGTGGGCAGGAGTATTCACTCTGACAGACACAATTCTTTGGCCAATCAGTGCAACAAAACACTGCGGGACGTCTTCATCACGAACAGAGCCAGTTGGTCAATCAAGCTTTTGCCAGATCCAGTCAGAAGAATGGCGAAAGCGTCTTTCCTCTGAGAAACTCTGCGAGTGCATTTTCTTGTTCTTGTTCAATTGTTGTTATTGACTTTATTTCTACAATGACTTCATTTTTCGATGTGTTTACTCTACTAGGGAGCAAAAGCCGTCATTAGTGTGCTGCAAGCTGAGCTGTGCTGTTTATGTCACCAGCTACAACGCAGTCCCTGATTAGTTGCTTACATTGTCAACTACGGTGTGGATCCCTAATTGGTCCCAATTGGATTTTAATTTCTGGAAAGTGTTTGGGGCTCCTGAGAGCGAAACAGAATGTTGAGCTCATATCATCAGGATGGTCTTACCAGGCTACAGCTTTGGCCCTAGAAGGCTGAGCATGTTGGTTAAGTGTGTGTTCAGGCCATCACAATAACCATTAACTGTAGTGGGATGGCAAGCAATCGGCACAACTGCTATGTTAATTTTTTTTTGTTTTGGTCATAGCAGCATGTTTAACCTACGCTAAAAACACCAGCAGCGTGATGAGGTGCAATTTGACAAGAATCTTATAGAAAATTATTTTCTAAGTGCTGCATGTTCCCCATGATTTCTGAGCTTCTGAAAGCTGTAATGTTGACCTTTGTGTAAAACGCTGCAGCCACTTTACACTGTCACTTTTAACACAGCTGTCCAATCACATGACAGGACAAATACCAAAAAGACCAACTGTCACATCGCCGAACAACAACAACAATAATAGAGAAGGAATTAATACTGAGCTGACCCAGACCAGTGTGTCTGTACTCTCTCCCTAGATGCCTCAGCCTTCCCTTTATCCAGATCAAGTGCTCTACCTCATGCTGACATTTTTATTTCCGGGGATAATCTGTGTCATCTGTATCATAGCAACCAGACCCAACCAAAGGATCTCAGCTACAAGAAACGCTGCACCTGCATTTAACAATGAAAACAAATTTGATTTGTTTTACAACTGTAATCTTTTTCATGTAAAAAGCAACAATATACTTAATGACAGCCTGACAGTAAAGCTTATTTACAAGCACTATAATCAAGATAAATGAAGTCATTTGCCAAAAATGATTTAAAAAAAAGGTGGTAATACTGCACATCACACTGCTGAAAAATCACAGCAGGGGATGTTCTATCACTGCGACAGACCTAGTGTGTGTTTGTGTGTATAATGGTGTGTTTGTGTTCAAGTTCACTGGCCAAAAAAGGGGCGTGGCAATGGGGGGAGGTGTATGCGCAAATGTGGTTGCAGCTATTGTGATTTTGTACATGTATTTTCTAGGTCAAATTGTGGATGGCAAAGTTTTCAAATTGTAACTCAGTCCAAAACAACTCAACAATTCAACCAATGTACCTTTCCCAGATCACCTTGGGGTGGCATAACTCAACATTCCCACTGCTTCTCCCCCAGCATCTCCCAGGTGTGCTGCATCAGTGGCTACTTACAGTAAATGGTAAATCATGGCCATAGTTATTGGAATTTAAATTGGCTTTTTATTCCTTCTGTTGCAGTAGAATTCCGTGAAATGCTTGAAGTTATTAAGGACAAACCAGATTGGGTCCATGCCCATTGAATAAACTTACTAACACCTCGTATTCAGAAGCCCACACACTCTTCAGTTCCGAGTTTGAGTCAAAAACTTTACTTTCATTGCATCATTGCAGAATAATAATGGGTTCTGCCAGAGCTTCCTCCTGCACTGCAGTAAAAAGCACAGTGTGATAGTTCTGGCAAAGTTAGACTATCCTCCTTACTGTTGCAGAGGTGTGTAGATGATGTACTTGCTTGTTTCTGGACTTTTTTTTTTATACCAGGGCGCTGCAAAGTAGTTGCTTCAGCTTAAAACTTCAGAAGTTTTCCACCACACCAAAAACAAACACACAAACTAAGCCTTCACATGGCTGAAGAGAAATATAAAGCTCTGCTAATCAATGTTTTTAGGAATTAGTATTGCTCTTTCATAACATTTGGGGGCTCACGAGACATAGATTAAAGGTATACTACGCAGGAAGTGTCACTTGTGGTTTGTAAGCAGCAGCAACAGGGTTGAAACTGCAATTTTTCTTGGCTTCTTTTTTGCTGAACCCAGTCACTTCCTTTTTATAAAGTCCCAACCTCACCTGTAGGCTGTGACTGGAACAGCCCAAACACAGCAAAATAATAGGAAAATAAGAAAATACAGGCAGATGGCAGGGTCTCTGCAGATAAATAGAAAAATAAAATACTTCCAGTGGGTCAGAAGGGATAATTGAGAAGGTTTACTTACATTTTTTAGGGAAAATCCTGCATAGTTTCCCTTAAAAAACAGAATGGACAAATCCAGCAGCACAGGCCAGGATATCCTGACATTTTGTCCCCTAATATATACGTCGAGCTCCAAACACCCAGAATACTACACTTCCTAATTCAATGTCATCTTTTATTAGACCTTCCCTTGACACCAATTTTCATAGTGGCAAAACAATGGAAGTATATCAGTCATATGATGCCCTGTGGCCCAGACAGACTTCTTCCCATTGACTTACATGGTGAACAAGATGCCTGTAAAATAGTAGATAAGTTTTTCTGGGCATCACAATCCCTGCGAAGTGACTCCCTTTCCTACCAGGATTGGATCCATTCAGTCCAGTAACAATTGGAAAGTCTAGGAGAGTAGCATGACTTACTTATTTAATCTCCATTTAAGTTAGCGGAGTGCTAAACAGGAAGTAGACGGCTCAGCCAGTGGAAGTCTGTAGTGCACCTGTTTTCTGGGCCACCAAGTGGCAAGCTCCAGAGTCGAAAAAATACGCACAAGTACCAAAAACTGCAGTTCTTTGAACGGCCACTAGAGGCTGGCTCCAGCAGCCAGACCTCCATGTTAAAATGGCCAACTTTACAGCAGGAATAAACATGTTACCAGCCTGGTACAAAACCAGTTTTGGTTTCTACAGCTAATTTTCACCTTCATGACAACTGCACGGGGGTGAGTTTTTATATCACTGACCTGTTTATTTTTTTTATTAAAGCTGAAAGTTTCCCAGGATTAAGGGCAGGCAGCTTTTAGTGACAGGCAGCTGATAGTGCCCACCCCTCGCTCCTCAACAGCTCCACCCTCTCACCCAAATATGGTCACCTCTGGCTCCAAAAAGCCCAAGATGGCGACGGCCAAAATGCCGATCTTGAGGCTTCAAAACGTATTAACGTGTTAACATATTAACATATTAATATTTGGTAAGAATTTCTGCGTTGATACGACAAATCATATAGGTTCTGACGATATTTAAATTTACACAACAGTTTCTGTGTATTTTAAATAGTGTACGGTGGTGGACTACACTAATGTTATGTTTATATTTACTTAATTGATCTTTTAGGATCAGACACAAGTTATTTACGCCAGGTATGGTGCCGTAAGGCAGTTTAGTGCGCATGACAGTAGGAGAATGTGGGCAACGTTGTGCGTAAAGGACAGCGTGAAGTTTGTGTTGAATTGGATTGTATAGGTTTCTGACCGTGTTATGCATTTATGACCAAGTGTAGTAACGGGAATACAACGAGAATATTTAGAAATAGGACATTGAGTCGGTAGTGAACCGTACAAGATGTAATATTGGAAAGACTTCGCCTGTCGTTTTGTTTATTTTTTTGGATTCTCAATAAACCGCATTAAACTTTTTCCCTGCGTCATATGACTACTGTGGACCTCCAGAGAAGGAACAGAAACCTCACAGACTAAGTGGCCTAGGAACTGTGGTATGTTGAAATAGCTCAACCTCCAACACTCTATCCAGTTCACTTTATACATCCATGCTGTCAACCCTCCCCAAGACTATAGTGACAAATCAAAAGTAACTCATCATCATAATCTTGTGTTTCCCTCTGCTGTATTAAGACCATAGCAGGGAAAGTAAATATTGGGCTCACATCGTGACCAGAAAAATAGCTCAAAATGAATGCTTTTGTTGCTCTTTGTCTGCTGAATAGTTTTCTAACAGGTTTATAAATAACAACTTGTGATTATATATCTGATGTTGTGTTTTCGGCTTGTTCAACTGCCCCCGACTGGCCAAACAAATCAATGAACGCCGCTTTAAGCAGTTTAAGTAAATCCGCAGTTTGAGTATATTTCTAAATATGTTTGAGTTGACTAGAGACAGTCCAAACAGGTAAACAGAACTAAAGGAGTAGCAGCTGGCAGGAGACAGTCAAAGGGCAGACAGGTGGTCCAAACAGACAGGTAACAGATATCATGCAGGTAACAGGCAGGCAGGAATTGGCTGGACTGCTAACTCACAAAGGGAGCATGGACAGTCTGGCAGCAAGTGGCTGAAAGCTGCTGTCCATACACTCACTGAGGCTGATTGCAAAATGAGGAGGAATCGGACAGACGAGTGCCTTTTAGCATGACTAACTGTAATGCTGTTGGTGACAAATTACTGTAAGATTTTATATTAGATTGCATCACTAGTGTTTAACTGATACAAATATGAGACAAACAGATGATTGTTTTAATACTCTTTGACATTTTTCATTCAGCTCTTTTTGTATTCCATCAAGTGAGCTGCTGAAATCACAGTTTTCTCTTTAAAAGCAGCTCCCTTTCACAGTTAGACAAAAATAAATCCGCAATTCAATCAGCAGGTTTGAACTTTATTGACTTCCAGACCAGTAAAAAAGTGCAACAAGCACATAGATGGTTGGTAATTGCCAACAGTTTCCCCATTAAACAAGGTCCCAGTCCAGTCACAGAGCAGCCGGTGAATTATGGCCTGTTCATCAGCCTTTAGGGCTCAGCAACTGCTACTCAGGCTTGTGTGTTAGAGAAGGAAAAACTGTGTGTGTATGTGTGGATGTTCATACCCACACTATAGGGAGAGGCACTGCTCTTCTGTAAAAAAATAAACTCTGGTTTAAGAGGAGGACAGGAAAAAAAAAAATAAACGAGCTGGACAAGCAGTGTGTCCGGGGAACACGAGCCCTCCCTCCCAATCTCTCCACACAATCATCCACTTAACCCAACCAGGCCAACAAGTGAACAGAGATTGCAGAACAACAAACATGCACTCGCTGACATGTGCGCACATATACACCCACAAATACAGACACCAGCCCACACACATACACACACACTGTGCAGCGCTGACAAATTACAAGACAGGGCGAAGCAGGAAAAAAACAAGGCCGCTCCATACACATTATCAGGCGATCTTAAATGTATGACCTTTAAGACTAAAGCTGGCATTATTTCATGTTTTTATTACTATTAGCAATGCCCCTGAAGAGAATAAAAACCCACAGTGTATTTATCTTACTAACAAGTATTGTCAAGTATTGCTTTTGCAGCCACAGCCTCTTTTCACCACCGTGGATTTCACAGGTTAAGCAGATATTAGAGTGCCTGCGGTTTGTCTTATCTCTGGATCACACTAAAAAAACTGCCACTAATTGGTCGACACCGACTGTTGAATTCAGGATAAAAGATCAGTTTATACTGATGGGAGGTCTAAGGTTTGCCAGCGTGTGATCTTGATGTCGAATTTAAACTCCAATTTAAAAAAGGTATCAAGGTTAATGACACCACAAAGTTGCTGTAATATGTTAAGGCTTTTAAAAAAAAGCAGGCTACGGGCTTTAAAATTACAATCATTGTGGGGACGAGAATCGTGTTTTATTTAAATGTTAGGGAGCTTTTTCACCTGTAGTTTGGTTTATTTATGCCCCGTTTATACCAAACACTTTCAGTATGGTACCTTTGGAACCAACAGTAACCCTTCAGACATGGTACCTAGACCCTAGAGTTTCCA
>JAPZEB010000014.1:6069051-6081442 GCA_029783705.1 Chaetodon striatus | reverse complement strand
GTGGTTTCAGTGGCTTGAACCGGCTTCATTTTGACACCTGCATTCTTGAATTCGGCGCCACGTTTATAGAACACTATTGCAAACTGATAATTTTATTTGGCGGTTTCAAAAAGACAAGTCTCCGTGTGGATATAGCCTGAGTCAACTGAGCCCTGGCACCACTGTGCCAGCATTAGAGAAAGCGTAAAGTGAAAGTGAGCAGTGGTGGTGGGCGGGGTGGAGGCTATATCCTGAAGAAAGAAAGAGAAACTCTGCTTCCTATTTCTTCTGAGAGTTTTATTTATTTATTTATTTTTTACTTTTTATGTAGAAATCTCTGTTATTTGTTTACACGGATCATAGCTGAGTATTTTTACATTCTCTGAAACATGTCTAAAAAGAGATTATAATTTGCAGGACCTGCTTATGAATCCACCTGTAGAAGCTGAGTCTACGTTCCCCTCGAGGGAAAGTTATTGCCCACACCTCTTGCTGAACAAACTAATGAGCGCGTATTCAGAGATACAGCCAGAGTGCTTAGAATCTTTAAAAAGGGTGATTTACTGCTGTGTTGATTACTAAACGTGCATTAAAATTGGATAAAAAGAAAATAATGCAAAAGATTTAATAACTTGCAAACGTGCAAATGATCTCAATCATTTATAACCTTTAAAGGTCTCTGATGCATAATCAGCAGTGCATATGTCCTGTTTCCACAGTTTCTGTTCATTTTCCATTACTGTAAGAATTCTCACACTGCAAAAGGACTTTGTTTACTGCTAAATGCTCTGGAGGAGCTCTAAAGTTTAAGGTGGATGGGAATATAAAATCAAAACCGATCTGCTCCTTAGAACTTTGGGGTGAAAGCTGATTAAAATTTTAACATTTTAAAAACATTGAACCATCAATGTAACTAGCAGATGCTGCATATGCAACAGAAATTCACTTTGCTTTTTACTAATGATTAAGTATCACGTTATCTACACAAACAAACAAATAATAATTTTAGACCTCTCTCACTCTGACTACCACCTCAAACAGAGGCACACTCAGTCTGAAAATGGCAGGCACCATTTTGTTCCAATTTCCGGGTTAAACTACAAATTTCTTTGAAATGGTGTGAAATGGGCTTTGAGGTACTTTGCGTTTTCTCTCATGTTTCTTTCTCTCGCAGCAACATTTATATAAACAAGACTAGTACATCTTTACTCACTGTACGGACAATTTTTGTTTTTTTGTCCTACTCGTTTGGCAGTTCCTTTTCACTGTGTCCTAACAGCAAGCGAGCGTGTGACTATTGTGCCAGATGTATTTAATCAGACACTCTCTTTCCCCCCTGGATACGTTAAATATAGAACTCCGTCACGCCAGGTAAACAAACCACTTAGGTGATTACTACAGTACTATTGCAGGCAACTTACAGACATCATAGCTGTAGCTACCAAACTATATCATACCACCATCTCCACTTTGTAAAACAAGCTAGCTTGTTAGCATCGCACACAGCTCTTACCAGAAACATTCATCTTCATGACGATCTCCTTCCAGCCAGATGCCGACTTATTTAAGTTTTTGTAATCAAGTAAAATAAGCAGGTATCCTGTGGGTAATTCCTTATTTAAACTGTGTGAATCTCAGGTCGTCCAATAAAAGTTTTGCTCAAAACAGTGCGTCACATCATGTTGCGTTGCTCGCGCTTATGACAGTCCATTGGGAAACAATGCAATTTGAACCGATTAGGACACATCCACTTAGGACATGCGTTAAAACTGGATAGAATTTAACTCCACGGTATTAAAAGGCAGTGTGCTTTAGTAACACAACCAAGTGTTCAAAACCAGAGTGTGGATACCCAACCCATGCCTGACGGGTCAGGCCAGATTCGGATAACAAAACAGAAAGTTTGCTCAGGTTCGGTTCGAGTTCGGCCCACTTGACATGCTGCTGTGTTGTGCTATGGCATATTCAAGTGCTGGAATTTGTTATTCACGTGACAACGCCTGAAGGCAACACAGGCTCCCCTCCAAATTAGTGTGTGTGTGCTGTGCTGTGCAGCTCTATGTGCGGCGTGTTGACTGTGAGTAACAGCACCTTTTGATGGTCATTTACACACTGTCTATGTGTGATCACAATAAACAGACAAGCTGTAACCATGGCAACAACAACTGTCAGGTAACAAACTGCGTCGGGCTCGGGTCAGGTTCAGACTTAGAAATCAGAAAGGCTGTCGAGTTCGGGCTGGGCTCGGTTATAACTGTCGCGGACTTGGGTTGGGTTTGGTCAGGAAAATGCAGCCTGAACCGCACTCTACAACACACCACTCTTTCCATTTAAATAAATGTTTTGCTTCACATTGTTGAGGCTGAACGCAGCCCAGGTGAGTGGGTGAAGTGAGCATCAGGTCACTGGGACAGGTGGGAAAGTCTGCGGGTGTCTGGTGGATGTATGGAGACTGGTAATGCAGGAAGGAAGTGAGAATGTAGTTGAAGGTAGGTGCGGAGAGGCAGAATGGGGAAAACAGGATTGAGGCAGGTTAGAATGACTCTACATGAGCAAACCAGCAGTCGAGCAGAAAGATATTTGGGTCTTCCTGGATGCGAGCGCTGTCCAATCCCACTAAGCATAACAGCATAGCAGAATCCTACATTCAGTTCTGACACGTTGACAGACAAGTGCAGATGAAAACCAGTCACACTTTTGTTAAGGTTGAGATTTTTTTAAGAGGACTGCAAACCAGATCTCAGGCAGGGTTTCCTGTCATCTGGTGCAGTGTTCAATGTACAAAAAAACGAAGGTGACAGGTGCACCATCAGCCAGAATAATGCACTGTCAAGGGTAGCATATCCTTCCTTCATCTACTTCTTTAACATCACAGCTCAACATTTTCTTCCAGGGCTGGCTGAGGATGCACTCCCACAGCCCTGAAAAATGGTGGGCTTTCAGAAGTGTTTGAGCAATTCCAAAACAATACGTGTGTACAATAACAGCTGACAGAGTGCATCCTGGGATTGTGGTGGCTGCGTGGGCTCGTGCTCTGATGAGATGGACTGCTTGTCATGTTTCTGCCAGATATTGGAAGATATTGCCTGCTTGGGTAATAGAGCAATTGAACAGACAAAAAGGGGAAAAAAACATGGAGGAAGATGCAAATGCCATATTGTGTCCTGCTGCCACACACAGCTCTAATTAAACCAAGTGGTGTGGATTCACACGGGCTACCCAGACTACAGTTGACTCACTTGTTTTGCTGCATCTCGTTACTATTACACATTCTAACCATTAAACAGCCTGGTGACAGTCAAATAACACTTCTGATTTCCAATTTTCTCTTGGCTGATGAGCAAAATATCCCCCCAATATATAGGTGTTAATAAAACTCATCACCTTGGGAACATTTCCCAGAAGCAGCACTGAAACGTGCGTGTCGTTACTCTGTACATGACTAACATCATGATAAATTAATTAAAACCTGAAATGGATTTTGAGATTCGCCTCACTAAATATGCAGTTTGAACGTGATGTTGTGAGCGTGTTTAAACCCCAGCGTTGCTTCTTGTTTCTTTTCCCATGCTGTATTTCCTGCGCTGCATCTCCACGTGTATCAATTTGCCGTGTCATGATAACAATGTCTGGTTACTGGGCTCAACATAAAAGTATCCAGCATGAGTCACACTGTAGTCCACCACCCTATTCCTTTGTTTCCATCACTAGAAACCCATCAGTGTCTTGCTTAAGGACACTTCACAGCTGCTTCAACCCTGGCTGTTCATGTGAATTACTGTCTCCTCGAACACTACATAACACACAGTATATTCCATTCGAGACATGTGATTTCTGAAAAGAACAACATGTCAAGAACTGTTTTGGTTCAGTCACCATTTTAATTAATGCCACATGTACTCACCAATTCCTTTTATCTGTTTAAATGACCATGAAATACTTTGTACTGTATGAAACATTGCATAAAACCTATGGCTGACACACAGCATGTTACTTCTTTTTTTTTACTTCTCTGTTTTTTAAAAGGAGGAAATAAGACACACAGCTAAAAACTACAGGTTCTTAGCTTCATTTTGATGTGTAATTTGTGGGGTTTGAGATAAATCCAGCTGCCACACTGGGCTTTTGTCCCGCTACTCACGCACATAACGTTTCCTGGGGCAATAGCATGCAACAGGCAGCCCTAACCCCGCTGCTACGAGTTGGTGAAGTCAAAGTATGATGCGAACAGAATGGACATTTTTTTATCTTGTGGCCGTCCACGATCATATTAACTGATTTGATAAACAGGCATATTAATCATGGCTTTTTTCCCCCAAATAATAAAAAGTAACATCACGTAGAATACCTATGTTTCAATTGTATTATTTGTGCTTTTCCAAATAACGTATCAGATTTAGGTACATTCCTAACGGAAACACATTTCCCAATAAATGCTAATGTTTCTCTGTGTCTGCTGGATGTAAAATAATGGCAACCGCTTGCTAACATGTTCACCATAACAACTTTATGAAGTAATCGTGGTGTGGCTCCTAAGTCAGGGATGGACAAACGTTTTTAATAGTGGGTCATATACTTAAAAATTTAAGGAGCCACGGGCTAAACAACAGTAAACACAAAGTTTTCAGCTACTTACATGGCAAGAAAATCAGTGTTTCTAGAGAAACCCATTCACCTTGGATAAATAATTTTCAATCAAAATTATTACATTATGGTAATTTATTGGTATACCCACATATTACAAAAAGTATATCTCTATCTACCGTCTTTTCAGCCATCATATTTACTAAGGCAAATGTTTTCAATGAAGTTGTTGCGCAGTTATCACTTTTTTTTCCCTCCTGACTTGCAATTTTTGTAATTTGCCTCCATTTTCCCCCCAAGAAATCACATAAAACTGCTGCAATTTTTATCGCAATTTTTGATAAAATTGGCCGCAAATTCAAGGTTTTTTTCCCAAGATCCTGGAGGGACTGACATAGCCACAGCAGCCACGGGTTTGATTCCAGCATGCCATCTCTAGTTGCTTGTCAACCCCCCTCTCCCCCACAGTTAGACTATCCAACCATTAGGGCCAAAACAACAACACCACGATCTTAAAAAAACAAACTAGTAATCCACCATTGTAAATGAAGTAGTGACATCTAGTGTTCAAACTGAGAAGTGCAATGGCAGGGCTTCCTTGTAGTTGTTCAAGATGACAGCAACATGCTCAAGTCATATTTTAGTTTTCCTTGTTTTGTTTTGTTTTGTTTATTAAGAATTTGCTGTGGGCCGTTTAAGAATGTGCAGCAGGCCACGGTTGGACCACGGACTATAGTTTGGCCACCACTGCCCTAGGTAGACAACACAATTGATTAATGTAAGTGCCTTCTCCAGAGGCATTACTTATGGTAGCCACTAGCCTTGGCAGCTAGTTAGCAATAAAGTTGAATGCACACTTGTAACTTGTGTCTTCAATGTAGCATTGAGCCTTGTTTCCACAAAGCAGTCTGGTTCAGTTAAACTCAGTTCGTAAGACATTAGAACGGTGGTTTTTGTGTTTTTATCGTAAAAGCTGTGGATGGTAACGATAGAACAGTTCCACTCTGTCCTGTTTTTGCTGTGAGTACCCAGCACACTGATCTGATACTAAAAGGTGGAGCTGGAAACACTACACTTCACTGACTGGTAAACAGAGAATGGTCACTCTTGCTCAACAAGGACTCAGTGCACAAACCCGCCCCTTTTAAATATCTCACTGATTGCAACAGAGACTGTAAACACTGGCCTGGTCTTTGTTGCTCTGTAAATACTGGCACGCAACCCAGCTCCAGTGACCATGAATAAGGTACAGCATCATCAGTGAAGAAGAAATCCAGCACAAGCTGTAACAACCTTGGCTATACAAAAGAGTGCTGCCTGTTGTGGACACACAAAACAGACCTGGGGTTTAGGGACATGTCTGTACGGGCTATGTACCGAATCTAAAGGTACTTTACCCAAAGTCTTTGGTGGAAATGCCACTTTAGTGGCTCCTACAATGACGTGCTGCTGCCAACAAGCCCAACTGTTAGTTTAAAGCCCAGTTCAGACCAATGATTTGCTAAGAGACAAAACTATTTCAGAACGTTGCAGACAAAAGTTGCACGGTGTAACTGGCTGTCTGAGCTCAACTCAAGTCAGCTGATGGTGTCACCTGCAGCTCAGCTGGTCAAATCACCAGCTGCTGGTTTTAGACCCTGTGGCGGGTCACCTGTTTCTACAACCAGTCAGCTTGTAATGGCGCAAGTAGTTGCCCATTTTAGCTCATCTTGTTGCAAATATTTGGTCTGAACTGGGCTCTGTTCAGGAACGTCGAGTCAGCAATTCTGGATAAAGATTGCTGATTTAAAATCAACACACAAAATAATACACTCCTCCTGTCATTTATGGCATCTACCGTCCTTTTCGTCTCCACTTTCTTTCTCCTCCTTTCCATGGCCTTTCTTCTGTCCTGTGTAGGAGCATTAACACCCCTTAATGGGTGGCATCACAGTGGCTATATCCATTATTCTTATACAGTATATGGTATGAATACTGGATTTTTTTCGGTGCGCACACAGAACGGACAGCTAGCATAGCAAGATATTTTCTGAATTTGACAAAAACTGTATTGGATTAGAATCGCTGACAACACCTTTAAAGTGACTTTAAAAGTGAAGGAGAAGCCTGCTTTTTGTTTGACTAAGAGTAAGAGTTTTATTCACATCTGTGTCGACTGGCAAACGCAATTACTGCAGATTCCCGTGGGGATTATAACTATCAACAAGGAGTTAATTTTTTTAATTTAATGGCCAAACAACCTTGAGAGGGATACAAATTGATGTCAGAAGAGATTAATGGAATTTAAGTTACTCTGTTTATCAGTCAGGATGAAAGGCTTCTCACCTTGTGGGGTTTTAACATTGCTGAAATGTTCTAGCCTCTACATTCTCGGCTAGCACTCACCACAGTGACAGTCAAGGCAGGATGGAAAGTATTGATTAGCTCTATTATTGCATTACAACACCTTTTTACGCTTACGTACAACGATTGCGTGTCCTTGGACGCAAGAAACACCATTCGTTTGTGCCTGATCATTACATCATTACATCCAACACAATAAGAGGAAACTTTCTGGATATTCCTTGTTGTTGCCAGCATCCCCTTGACACACACACCGCACATACACACATTTCTATGTTTTCCTCTCTTCCTATTCACCAATTCAAATCTATTGTTGAGACAAAATTAATGAATTACTGTGCATTTTACATAGCTACATTCATAGATGATGAATGCTTCAGCAAGTAATTCCGTTTCGTAATGGAGTGCGATTCTTTGAATATATTCCAATTGTTTGTGCTTTAATTGCTTCCCTAAATTGCTTTTCTCGATTCATCATTGTTCATCATGTAATGAAATGTGCAGTCTAATCAATTAATTATCCTGTGTAATTATTTATTAAAGCTTGATTGCATTTCCTCAGCAATAGTGAAGAAACACACTTGTGAACATATTCTGTCACGCAGCTGAAGGAGAAATGTATTAGTTATCGGCTTTTAAAAGACAATATTACTGTGTGCGGAGATGAATTAATTGAAGGAATTATGCAAATGAAATGTTGAAATTTCTCTTCACACACCACTTAGGTCCATCCATCTATCTATCTATGGCAAAATCATATTTTTGACCACACAAAGGTGAATATTCACATTGAAAACTTAATAATGGAAACTAGTGAACTAGGATGTTCATATAAAACATGACAAAAGTTTCAAATAATGAGGTAAATGCATGTAAAGTAATTCCTGTGAGCAAAAACTTCAGGTTTCCTGTAATATTTAATACTTTGTCTTTTCTACTCTGGCTATAGTATGAAGTCAACATGTGCTGGATTTCTTTATATGGTCATCTGATCCAGACACGCTACCACAAGCGCTCACATGTAATGCTACATGCTAACGTCAGGCAAACATAATCTTGGTTACTGCTATTGTATTGTATTGCCACTGGTTTCTGTTACAGTCATTCCCTGGGAGCAAGTACACCGCTAATGTATGTATGTATGTAGCTAAATGCTACTATCAGGGAAACATGTAGTCCTAGTTGCCAATGTCGTAAATTTCTGTCCGATTTCAGATCATATTGTTGCTGGAACATGTCCAGTTGTGTTTAGAAACTCTTAATCGTCATTTTTCATTGTAAAAAAAGTTACGCTATATTCTACCGTTACAGTCATTCCCTGGCTGCATGTACACTGCTAACATACATATAGCTAGCATGGATGTATTTAAAGACCTGGATACAGCAGTGAAGACGAGGCCATGTTCATCCCTTATAAAGTTGCTCAATTGCACATAAGGCCGAAAATGTTCAACTGCCGCACATGAAACTACCCAGATATTTGGCACTGTTTCCACACTGAGCAGGCCAACTCATGGCAGCCTAGCATGGCCGAGAGGCTACCTTTTGCCAGCCCAGCCAGCTACTTCTGATTTAGCACTCCGCTAAACTGGATGGGGATAAAATGATTCAACTGTCCAGCTCTTCTAGACCAAATGTTGACAGACCAAATGGATTTACAGATGTCTCTTTTATAATGAAAGTCTATGGGGAAAAGTCTTTTTGGGCCGCAGAGCATCACATGATGGTGTAATGACACTGTTTGGCCACTATGAAAATTAGCCTCAAAGCCTGGTGCATGTTCTGGGAGCCTGGCAGCTACATGCTAACTCCAGAGAAATATGTAGTCCCAGTTGCCAATGTTGTAAATTTCTCTCTTGTGTTTAGAAGCTTTATTTGGTCATTTTTCATGGTAAAAAGAAACACTATTCTACCATTACAGTCATTCCCTGGATAAAGCATTGACAGCGGGGCCCTGTTCATTCCTATGAAAGTTGCTTAGTGGTACATGAAGCCAAAAATGTTCAACTGCTGCATAAAAAAATTACCCAGATATTTGGCACTGTTTCCACACTTAGCAGCCAATAGACCAGCCACACAACAGCAAAGACTATATGAGGAAAATACAGTGTTTTGGGGTCATTATAACAAAAAAATATGTTCTAGTAGAAACTTAAATTGAAGTATGAATATGAGAATGAGCAGAATAGGTCCTCTTTGAGTGTTTCTCACATGATCATAACTGAAAATATGAGACTGCAGCATTACAAAGTATTTAAGAGAGACTGGTATTAACAGTTTATGGAGTTTTATTTTGGTGGGGGCAAACCTCTTCACACTTGCACTATTCATCACACCTTTAAGACTCAACTTGTTTGCTGTAAATAAAATTGTTCCCATCAGGGCAGTCCACATGGTCAAACCTGTTAAACCTGAAGACACGCCTGCTCTGTTCATGTGAGCCGAGGCTGACACGAGGACCAACACCCTGCTGCTCATAAGAGCGCGAGCGTCTGCAAGGGTGAAGGTGTTCACCACTCTACAAAAAGAAAAGATTCAAACCGACAGAGAGGAGGCTCTGAAAGCAAAAGGGTAAGACCGCTACTCGTTTTTCTCTACTCTTAATGGCCGTCTCGCACTTCCTTTCCGAGTCGCTTTCATGGCCGAGGAGGCTGATGGAATTTCATTACTTATGATTGAAAACCAATGGAGTTTTGAAAGCAGAATGAGATGGAAAGGTGCACTCAAAATGCCAGTATACCCTCCAGATGCCAGCAATCTAATTTACTGTCAGCGGTAATAAATGGGGAGCCACCGGATGGCACAGATAAGATGTTATTTCACCATCAGGGTTATCACTTAATATCTGATAATGTCTGTGGGGAGCAATTGTATCCGACAGTTAAAACAGGGGGCCTCAACTCCTGGCACGAGGAATGATCATCAGTGTGGAAGAATTGTTAATCTGTCAAATCAATGTGACTTCACTCAATAAAGTGTTCATAAAGGGACTTAAGTTTAGGCCGCAGTGTTAATGATTCACACTTGCCGAAGATGATTTCTCTTTAATGAAACTGAACAGTTCTGCACCACAATATGTTCTGTTCTCTGTTATTTAAAAGGAGCAATCCATATATAGATCAGACGGCTTCATCACACAGACCCATTAGGGTCTGTCTAATAGAGCTGGCTTCACATTCAGGCTGTGTTAATGTACCTGTGATTACACAACAGCTTCTTAGTTTTAGGGATGTGTCTGAAGCAGGAATGTTACTTGGGTAGTTGCAAACATTCCTAAAACCAAAGTGAGGAGGAAACAAAACACAGCCTCGTAAGCGCAATTAACAAAGGTTGACTCATAGCTTTTACTGATATAGAAAGAGGCGCCAAGTCTCAACAAACAAAAACAAAATCACGGCACTATGACATTCTGGACATCATGGATGTTGTTATTGTAAACAAAGCCTGTATTGTGAAGCCTGGGAGTGTGGGAGTCGACACATAATGCGGTTCATATTACTCCCCGTGAAAACTCAGCCACACGTGCTATATCACATTCCTGCCGTATTCTTCACAGATTTGATCCAGCTACTCTCAAGCCGGTTGCCTTTTGTCAAAGAAAACAAAGCATCATGGGAAAAGGTATGGGCGAAGAGTGGGATGAGAAGCCCCGGCAAACTCAGCCCCGGAAACACGAAGAGACGGAGAGCAGGAGCTCGGGGAGCAAATGTCCCACGTGCTGCTTGAAGACCAGGGACTGTCTGATGAGTCCCGAGTGCGGCAGGGCACTTCAGATCTCCAGCGTCGTCGCCATGTGTGGCATGTGCCTTCGCTTTTTCGTATGTAAGTCTCAACTGCAGAAGCAAGCAGCTAAAGTGTTTCTATTACTGCTTGGCCATGATCATTGCCTCCTCTAATGTCTGACACAAGGGAAACTCATTCCCTGCTTAGATTAGTAAGAATCTATGCAAACAGAAATATATAACCCTGACATTTAAAAGGTGAGTGTACATCAATTTTCTTTCTGTGAACACATCAATGGATGTATACTGCAATTAATATTCCACCAAAGAGGAGAAAAACCTCTAGACAGAAAAAAGGTTGCTTTATTAATTTTGCATCACTGATATTATTACTTTAATCTTTTTTTAATTACAGAGCCCAACTGTGGACATCAGGACCAGCTTATCTATGCCGTGTTCTCAGCATGCTGCAGTTCCCTTCACGAGGCCGATGGCGTACGATTTTCTTCGAATCTGAGATGGAGAATAAGCACTTTAAAGCTAAAGTGGGTATCTGAGGAAAATAACTTTTTGTCATGTTTGCTGAATCTGTCACGATGTTCTGAAAGAAGGATATGACTCTGAAAAAATATGTCCCTCTTCCACTTCCTGCTTCTGATGGCATTTGCTAGAATTTACCGAAAACAGCCAATCAAAGCTGCGGACTCTCTCTAACGCAGCTGTCACTCAGTGCTCATGAACAGCATTTAAACTGTCAAACTACGCATCGCTGATCAAATATGGATCAAAATTCTGTTGCTGCATTGCCAATTTCTCACCTTAAATGCAGAAACATATTTCAGTGTACTGTTTAGCTGTAAAATGAGAACGTTTGCTACAGCTGGTGTTTTGTTTCAGCTCAACTGTTTCCAACATGGCGGCCAGGTCACAAACTCTCTCATTTACATTTGAGACAGGACATAAGCAGTGCAGTAACAGAATTTTGATTCATATTTGATCAGCAATGCCAGCTGCGTAATTGCACTAGTTCCCAGCCTGGGGTCAGATCCCCAGTTGGGGTTGCCAAAGCTTAATGGTGGGGCCACGATGCCTTCTTGATTTTAAGGGTATGTTCAGGGGTGTCATATTTTTTTTGCAGAAAACTAAATGAAATTGTTATTTTTTTAAGTTTAGATTGTTATTCAGGATATAAACTTGCAAAAAATCTCGCAGGACAAGGGCACGGTGAAGACCTGAGCATAAGCTGTATTCACAGAGAAAACCTTGATTTAAAAAAAAAAAAAAAGAAGAAAGTAGAGAAAGTAATCTCAAATTTCAAAACTCATCTAAATTCATTGTTTTACACCAGGGGTGTCAAACTCATTTTAGTTTGTGGGCCACATACAAGCCAATTTGACCTCAAGTGGCCAGGCCAGTAAAACCTCTGCGTAATAACCTACAGATAACAACACAAGTTTCCCTTTTTTTAGTGTAAAGACGTCCACTCTAAAAACGTTCATCCGTATACAAAACAAATGAAAAACAGTCTGTGATATCCTAAAAAAAGGTACATTATGTCAGTTTTTCCACACTGAGTCAGTCTGTTACTCACTGTCATTACATGTGACTTAAGTGGAAGCTATTGAAGAAGCAGGTTAAGCCATCCGCTGCCTTACAAACCAGTTACAATCTGGGGTGCCTCAGCAGCAGGGCTCCACCCATGTTGTGTTAAGATAGAAGTCTGATACAGATTCTTTTGTACTGAAGCTGCTGGTTTACAATAT
>JAPZEB010000014.1:6050338-6065301 GCA_029783705.1 Chaetodon striatus | reverse complement strand
AAAACTATTTTTATTCATAGGATAAAAAAAATACAAAAATAAATTGAGACAAAATCTCAAAAAAAAACAAAAAAGAAAAACAAAAAAACCCAAACAAAAAACAAAAGAAAAAAATTAGACAAATTATCATGGAGAAAAAAAAACAGTTTTTATGGTTAGTAAATCAAAAAACTATTTGAAAAATTTTCAAAAAAAAAAACCTATCAAAAAATGCCTAATTTTCTACGCTATAGAAATAAAACTAGTCCACACTTTGCCACTCAGTCAAACTTCCCAGTATTATTAAACTAAAATAATTCAGGATTTTTGTTCTGCTTTTTTCCAAAGGTGCATTCATCATATAAAGTTTGAACATGCACTCAGAGCACAGGTTGATGATCACAGAGCTGGAACTGCTGAAGCATGCACTGCTGCGTCTTGTGTCCTTTTCCAGTTTTCAGGTTTTCAGGGAGTCCCGCCTTCGCACACCATCAGTCCCCACGCTAAGCTAACACAACTGGTCTGTTTACTGAACGCAGGAAAGACAAAACTGACATAAACCCCCCCTTCAGTCTCCTAGTGGGTCAGCAAATTGAAGGGCAAACACACAGAAAATTGTGCACATCATATGCAAATCAGTCAGACTTGCCAATTTGCTAAATACAAATATCAAACTGGCAAGAGAAGCCAAGCTGCGAGTGTAAAGGAGGGGCACGGAGAACTGGGTCCTTGTGTGCATGTTACTGTGCTGCTGTTCACAGGTGACCCTCTGTGGAGCCGCACGGACGATGTTGAAGAAGAACCAAATCTACTTCGACAGGACCAAACGCTCATTGAGGATGAGCAGCATTTCAAGCTGCTCCTGTTGTGAACACGCTCCGGCCCTCACCCGGCGCTGCCAAGTCCATCTGTTGCTCCCGCTCTGAGCCATCCGCATCTCTCCGCCACATACTTCACAAGGCTAAATGTGCAGAACCTGGGCGGAGCGCACCCACCTGCCTCCTCCCAACCCTGAGGGAGACAAGGTGAGAACGGAGGAAACCCACTCAGGTGTGCGGGCTGCATCCTGCTTGTCAGGGGTGGAGAAACAGAAATCCTCCGCGCTCCTCCAAATCATTTTAATCACCTTCTTTTGCCAAGATGCACAGCCGGCCCCGCCTGTGATTGACTTGGCTCGCGGCCAGCCTCGATACAATTTGTTGCATAAATGCTAAATCGATGGGTCATTACACTAATGAAATGACATGACAGAGGGACATGATACTGTCGTAGAACCAAGGTTCTTCATAGCTTCTGGCCATGGGCGGGTGCCAGGATTCTGAAATGTTTTAGATATGCTAAATCAGTGAGATTCCTGGAAGATGAGAGTGAAGATGGCCTTGAATCCAGCCTGTGGCAATCTCTCTTAATGCATATGTCTCTACTCTCGCGCATACTACGACTAAACCAACAATTTTTGGACTGATTCCTAGTTTACCCTCACATTAAAGCCCACGTCGACATCTGTTTTCACAGTTAAGAAATAGCAAATCACTTGACTCGGTCCAGCTCTCAGGGAATGAATACAGATTATATGAGAAAGCAGGTGTTTTTATGGTTATTCCAACTGTGGCGGAGTAAAACAAAGCCTGCATCATGTTGGAAATACACTCTGCCCGCCTATTTAAAGATGTCCTGACTCTTAATTCATCCTACAGAGCCACAATTCACGTCTTCCCAGGAACCTTGAAGACCCGCTCAGACGCTGTCTGGGACTTTTTTTCTCTTTTACCTTGAACTTTTTTCCCTCTATACCTTTTTACTGCCACCGTGAAGATGAAAGGGGTGGGAAAAAAAAGTGATAAAAATGTTCGGATATGCACTGTTTGTTTGTGTGTGTGTCTTGCACCTGTGTTTGTGTACGCTGTCGAGAGGGAGAGATGAGAGAGAGAGACTGTGACAGAGGAAGAGAATGAGACAGAGAAAGAGATGAGATTTGTGATCTCATCTGTTCACCCGGGGCCTCTCTCCAGAGCGGCCTTTTACTGTCGTCAATCATCTCCATGGAGACATCTTAAAACTCAGATGGATGGGAAGCTCTGATGCATTTCAAACATGCCTGTGATACACACTCAGAGAGATTGTGGATGGAAGCCACTCACCTTGTGCTGGGGCCTGATTACAGACCCAAAGAACACTTGGGCCTCTTGTTTGAGCAACTGGGAGCGCTACTGGTTACTGGGAGGCTCACGACCAGGAGCAAGGCAATACAAGGGAAATAATGGCTGCTGTGTTCTTCAGTATCCATGTCAGTAAAGTATGCACAGTGTGCATCTCTGCCAAGCGGTCAAGTGACCATTGAAAATATTGTGGCCTCTTAGGTCTGGATTTGCAGTCTGCACATATCATCTTGACATTTTTTTATTGATTCTTTATTATCCATTTATTTTCTTGGGCCTTTGTTCACCTCAACAGTATCCTGGCGCCCCTACTACCTATGAGAGTGCCAGCTGAGCCTGTTCCATTACATGTAACTGCAGGTCATACATTAAAGGAAAAGTCCAACATTTCCAAAAATATGCTTATATACTTTATTGCCAAGCGTTAAATAAGGAGATCAATAACACTCCCACATTTGTCTGTTGGATATGAAGCTACAGCCGAGAGTTTGTACACATCAATGTACCAAGAGGGCGGGTCTTAATAAATTATATATATATATATATAAAAATATAACACATTCCACATTCATAATTTTATCCAGGTAATTTCTTTCTTGTATCTTACTTGTATGGTTATTTATTCTACATAATTTATCTATTCATTTATTTTATTTTTTAGATTTTTATTATTGTAATTTTAAATGTATTTTTTATTTATTTATTTTTCTTTTTTTTCTGTCATTTATTTCTGACTTGTTTCACCATCTTGCTTTTGAGCATAACACATATTTTCTAAAAATTTACATACCAATTTTAGACATTGTAATGAAGCATAATGCACATATTTTTTATATTTTTTCATACTCTACATATTACACATATTTTTAAAATATTTTTATTTTCATACTGCTTATTTCTATTTTCTTATGATTTGCTATAAATCACATCTATCAAAACTTCCCAGCAGCGATCAATAAAGTATTTCAGATTTTTTTTAATATAAAAAATAAAATATATTTTTAGATTTTATTAATTAGGGGTTTGAAGCCAGAAGGGCTGTTTTTGTGTTGGTTTATTTACTTATTCTTCTTCAAGAAAGTTTTCACAAGTTCAGGTGAGTTGGCACACTGAAATTTTCGCCAGTGAATGGAAGTCGTATGCAAATGCTGCTTAACATATTAATGTTTATAGATTATATTGATGCCGAATTAACAAGAATATTGTCGACAAATGGCTCCTTGTAGGTTGTGTTTCTGGGGTTGTGCATTTTTGCGGAGACGTAGGAAATTGTTAATAGGTAATATTTGTAAAGGGAGTTTGGTGTACAATTATCCACCAGGGGCAGGATAAAAAATAACCTTAAAAAGAATCAAGTTGGATGCTCCAAATAGTGACCCAGTCTTTGCAAAATGTTATCGTGTGTGACTATATACTCACATCGTCTTTATATGTGAGAGGGTGTTGGACTTTAGCCTTTTAAAAGTCTTTTAAGGAATGCTTGGCATTGGAAAGTAAAAAGGTGTCAGTAGTTCGTTCTGAATAAATTCCCTTTCCTGCTGCAGAAGAGAAAATAATTATGTGTTAATATTATTATGGAGTTAACAAAAAGTTCTGTAACTGAGAAAACAGAGCGCTGGGACATTTACAGCTGACTGTTTTCCACCATCGAACGAAGACGAGGCATAACTCTTCAGAAATGAAACACTGCCGGACGCAGCTACTTTCATGGAAGAATAACACAACGCAGCATGAGTGGACCGTTGTGTTAGATACTCTTGAATAATGTACAAAACGTAGACTCTAATGCAACGCACTGCTCGAGGATGGATACACCAGGAAAGTGGACGGCTGATGAAAAATCTATATTCTATAGGGAGGGGAGAGGTAGCTGCTTTACTGTCTGTTTGGCAGATAGCTCTCGAAGATGCCCTTGTCTGCTTCTCTCCAAGAACAAGGTCTCTGTGCCTTGCATTCTCCCCTTCCAGCAAACAAACAAAGCTGATGTAATCCTCAGCTTCCTTAAAGCCTGATCAGAGCGAGTCAGGGTCAGTGGGACCAGACAGGAGGAATACACGCGGCGTATCATTAGCGTCACAATGGCTCTCCGCAGGATTAGCCGGGCTGCTTTCACTGCATTTTCACAGCCAGGACCAACTTTAACACCCAGCTTTGTTCCTCACTCAAGGGATGTGGAAGGAGAATTCAATGTACTCTCCTCTGTTTTTTCCCGAAATTTTATGAGAACTTCAACAAGTCTTTTGGCTGACGGCCTTTACAGCACTTACTTTGTCAGCATAATTCACTGCCATTAGAACAGGCGATATAAAAGGGCACCCAAGGCTAATTCTAGAGGACAAGAAGTGCTTTCACTCAATCTTCCTACGGAGACAGAAAAAGAACCATAAAGTCACAAAGAGCGTCTTGGGTTGGTGCAAAAAAAGTGTAGACGCTCCCTCCTGTAAAGAAAAGAAAAAACTTCTCTTCTTGTTTTCAGGCTCTGTCTTGAGAATAGACGGCTGTCATTGATGGCAGCTTTTTCCTGAAAGTCACTCATTAAGAAAGTGTGACTGGCAGCACTGGAAACACTGTGATGTCTCTCAGTCTCAGTGCACCGAGCGCTACAAAGATATCATTTAACTTTATGTATAAATCAGGACTGTTCTTTGAGGAGTCTAATCTGACATTAGGAATTTAAATTATGGGGGTTAGGGTTTCATTTCAAGTCGAATGCACTGAAGTACAGAGATAAAACCTCTTTTTTAAAAAGCACATCGCTGCCGTGACACTTTATGGATTCACTGTACACGCTCATGCAACATGCATCAAAGTCGAATCTTAACGCAAAACCTGAATGCATGAAACACAATATAAACAACAGATCCAGGTTCTTTCTGCATTCAGTCAGCGTCTTCTGGGATAAGTCAACAAGCTCTCTGCTGGCTATAGAATTTAGTGCTTTGCAAAGACCACAGGAAACATCAAACACAAACCCCGTCTTATAAATATTGTGTAAATCAAAAAGCAATTTAGATTGCACTAACACGGTGGTTTCACAAACTCCCTTTCTCCAAGATCACTTGTTCTTTTGATATAGAGGCGAGCTGTTCCGGTTGAAATTGCCAAGTAAAATCAGAGTGATTCCCATCAGAAGAGTGTGTGTGTGTGTGTGTGTGTGTGTGTCCAACTCTCTTTGAATTGAAGATGAATTCCACTTGAGGTGAAATCTGATTAAATTCAGCTTCAGAGGCTCACAGCGATCCAGCATAGTAAACATTGCTCGTTAGTTCTTTTTAAATTTGTTTGCCTGTGATGCTCAATATTTATGTGGTCGTTTATTTCAAAAAGAATGAAAACATTTGCTCAGCCATATTTTGGGGGGCCGTTTTATGATCTTCTGATTCAAAGCAGACATGGGTAAAAAAAAATATTTACGTCGGCTGTTTCGTGTAATTTTGTGTGCGAGATGGCTTCTCTTTGACATAAAACTCACCGGATGTTTTACCCAGCATGGTCCTCTGAAGTAGCCCGAGAAAAGGATCTTGAAAAAGGTGAAGGACTTCTTCTTCTTCTTCTCTGACTCCCACTTCCACTGCCATCTCAGCCTGTTGAAGGAATGACATCATCGGGGAATAGTCAGGACCAAGACCGAGGTTATTGCTTCTTCAGGAGCATCATTTTTTTAACTTGGTATTGTGAGGCTCATGGTGAGGCGATTTAATGGCATTATGTAACTGTGAGGCTAAAAATAAAGATACCCCAAATAAGTGGAACCATCAAGGGCCATTAAATCACACCGACACACTAAAAGCTTTCCAGCAATTACAAAAAGAGTTTCACATTCTTCAAACACATTTTTATTGTTCCGTGCAATTTGAGAGCTACTTTGATTCCTCATGTTAAAAGTTTTATCTTTGATACTACTGGAAAAAAAGTAGCCATGACGACATCAGCTCTGTTATAGCAACGACACAGTATGATTAACCTGCTTGTTTAACTGAAGTAAGAAGTGGGGGGGACCAGACCTGAGAGCTTGCCAGCGAGTGTCTGGTGGCCAGGCCTTGGGCGATGGGGCCCGGTCGCAGTGACTTTGAACTGTGACAACCAAAATCTAACCACTTCATTGTTGAGTCCAAGTGGACATTTGTTCCAGATTCTCTCACGGCGTTCCTGAGATATCACGTTCACAAAAATGGGAGAGACAAACCAAAAACATCTCGCAGCTATCACCAGCGGGAAGGCACAATAAAATGCACTCAACTTCCTGTCTGGTAAAAACACTTAACTGCTTAGATAAGTGTATTTCTTGTTTATATCCCTTAGATTGAAATAAACTCTGAAGGAGTCTGTAATTGAGCCAGATCATATTGAGTACTTAGTATTTTTAACTTTCTCTTGAATAACTATTCTTTTGCTCCAACCCTGAACCAGACAAGTGGTTTAGAAGATGGATATGTGGGTGGTTGGATGGATTAGTGAATAGATGGACATCTTTTGTTAAAAAATAGAGCTATGACAAAACTTAGATGTCACTGATTCAATGTGCAGTCTTCTTCTGCTCTTTTGTAACGGTTCAATAGCATTTTTAATCGTTCACGTCTGCCAAGGAATTTATGATATTATTAGAAAAACCAAGCTAGCAACCTTAATATGAGAGACAATATACAACCAAGCTTCAAATACACGCCGAGACATACACACCCAGAAGTAAGGACACAATGCTTGATTACTTGGCAGATGAAATCAATGACCAGATGTGGGAAGATAGCTGAAACAAATGTTTTGCATTCAGTGGCTGATGCATTAATAATGGAAGATTAGGTATCCCATTAGCAGTCACATTTCAGGCTTCTTACAAATTTGTTCACAACTGAGGTCAGAAGCATGGAAGTAATAACAGACAAATTAATCCAATAGGGGAGTTGTATTGAATATGAGAGAACAAGAGGTGTGCATATTCTGCCAAAACACAAAGAAAGTGAAAATGTGCTACAGTGATAAAAATCACTGATGGAGAGAGATAGGATGCAAGCCACTGGGCCTTCATCAAGATATGAAGGAAATTACTTTGGAGCAATTAATTCTGTGTGGAGATGTGGTTCTGAGCTGTTAGGTACCTGATCTTTGTGATGTCGATGACCATCTAATCATTTGACTGTCAATGAAATGCTAATAAAACTATGGACCACATAGATGAATGTCTCCAGGAGCCCCATTGTGACCTCAACGCTCTGAAGGTTACTGCGTGACTCTGTCACACAGCGCTCCCTACACAAACACAGGGATGTCTACGACCTTACACCTGTTTTGTTTGCAGCGTCACGTTGCATCTTCAAAGGTGTTTTGCTGATCCCACCGACTACTGTTTGCATGAACTGAAAATATTTGCTTGGTGCATAAACCAACAGATTAATCCAACATTTCCACAGACTGCACTGCTCCACTCTGCTCTTCTTCTAATGTGCGTTTCTTCATATTTTAAATATAACAGTGTGCTCCATTTGAACTGGTAAGTCAGAAATCCTGTGTGCCCGGTCAGAAATTTCAATTCAAATGCCCCCTGAAGTTGGCCTTAAAGTTACATGACGATATAGATTAAAAAGGGTCTCACAAGATGGAATAAACACAGTGCACCTGAGGTATCCAAAGACCACCTGTATGTGACTGCTACTAAAACCCAGCAGCGCTGCTACTTCTTTGCCCTTATCAACATTTTATTCTTATAAATTGATGTTACTATAAAATTAATAATGTCTTACCAGGCTAGAACTGGTATTGCTAACAACTGTTAACGTGGTTAGAATTGGTAACAATGACTTACAACAGCTAACCTGTCTAGAACTGACATTGCTAACAATGGCTTACCAGGCTTGAACTTGTATTGCTAACAATTGCAAACCAGGCTAAAATTGGTATTGCTAACAATGGTTAACCTGGTTAAAATTGGTATTGCTAACAATGGCTAACCAGGCTTGAACTCGTATTGCTAACAATGGTTAACCTGGTTAAAATTGGTATTGCTAACAATGGCTAACAACAGCTCACCTGGCTAGAACTGGTATTGCTAACAATGGCTAACCAGGATAGATCTAGTATTGCTAACAATGGATGACCTGGTCTGGATTGGTCCTGCTAACAATGGCTAACCTGGCAACAACTGGTATTGCTAACAATGGATAACCTTGCTAAAACTGGTATTGCTAACAATAGCTAACCAGGTTAGACCTAGTATTGCTAACAATGGTTAACCTGGTCTGGATTGGTATTGCTAACAATGGCTAACAACGACTAACCTGGCTAGAATTGGTATTGCTAACAATGGCTAACCTGGCTAGAATTAGTATTGCTAACAATGGTTAACCTAGTTAAAATTTGCATTGCTAATAATGGCTAACAACAGCTAACCTGCCTAGAACTGGCATTGCTAACAATGGCTAACCAGGCTAGACCTAGTATTGCTAACATAGGCTAACCTGGCTAAAGGCATTCATCTTGGTTTTCTGACTTGTTGTACTGGAACACAATCACCTGACATGCCGTTATTCCCTACTCCGACCTCTGGGGTACAGTAAATGGGACGCAGCATAAATGTCTGCTGCAAGAAAAAATGTCCATTTGTACTGTCCATTGCTAATTTGTTAATGTCCACTCATGTCTTTACACTGACCTTTCTCACGGCAGCCATTTTGCCTGAAAAGCACAGGTGGAACTAATACTGGTAATGATGGCTGCCTTCCATTTAGTATTCATGTCAGCCAGGGCAGTGTGTGAGCATGCAATACCTGCACCCTTGAACTGACATCTAAATGGAACGCAGCCATCAATTAATGCTATTAATTACAGCTGGGCTTTTTCTACTATGACATAGCCTATTGACTTTGTATGCCATCTCAAATCAGTCATACTTCTGCCTTGCCTGCAGTGTGACTAGTTTCAGCACTGCACACTGTACATTACCTCCCAGTGTGTTTTTATGTCTTTATAACCATCTCTCTGTCATTTGAAGCATCATTTCTCTTGTTTGCCTGGTGTGGATTATTACCTCAGAGACTTAGCATGTTGTTATTTGCGTTTTTGGGCACATCACTGGAAGCCAGCACTCGCAGCAGTCTGGATCGGGGCCTGGTTCAGTAGAGCTATGGAAAGTGACCTTCTCCACAGTATATTTTACACCAGGCCCCAGCGGCCCCGGAGCCCTCTGTTCCAGCTGGAACACACTGTTGTGCGACAGATGCCACATTAAGCAGCGCTCCCCCCGCCATCAACCTGCTTCCAAAATCCCTTCACTGTCACTTTGCAATGGCCTCTCAGCTGGAACTGGACCGCATCTGTGTGTATGTGTGTGTCAGCGCATTAACCAATGAGGTGAGGGTCTCAGAGGCCCAGGCCATCAGAGTCGTATTGGACATGTGTGCACATGTTTACACTTAAACACTTCTAAAGGCTCTCCAAACAGTTCTCTCGCTCTGAAGTGCTGATGTTTTCCCTCATCCCATCCAGACTGAAATGATCCGTGTGCGCTTTAGAGATAATGGTGGGGTAATTTTGTTTCAGTGCTTACGTTTCATCTGAGAGCTACCTCACATTATACAATTAGCTTTTATTACAAAACAATAAAGCTGTACTTTGATAACATCATAGTACCTTCAAGAGACAGATTTAAAACCTTTTTTCTCTTGGCTGACCAAAAAATATTTTTATTGCAATACCTTCCACAAATTACCTTTTTTTAGTGAAACACCGTGCTTGTATCTATCGGGTTATTTAATTGAAAAAGAGAATATCCTGCGGCTTTACCCTTAGCCATGACACTTGACCAAATACTCTGAAAACATCCCCCTTTAAGCCTGTAGCAGGCTTTTGAGATGAACCTGTAAAGATTTCAGTTAGAATATCCTTGGACAGCTCTATACTCGCTTTAGAAAGAAGGAAAATTGGGAGAGCTGTTGAAAACTGAAAGAAACATTTCTCTCTGTGGATGCTAATTATTGTATTTGAGTCATACTCTGACTGTCTGTAGCAATAGGCAAGAGAACGCCAAACACAAACTGAGGAATGATATCGATTTCCTCTGGTCTGCAAGACAGTCACACATCCACCAAAACAGTTGCTCCAGAAGTTTTTATTTACTGCTCGTTCTGTGTCTCAGATGCTCTCTTCAACCTTTGAGTTCCCTTGCTTGACAGATGCTGTACACACAAACAAAAACCCCACATTCACACACATGCTCACAGCACACAAATACAGATGAAAGAGTCCATTTAGTTGTACTCCGACTAAAGTTTAATTCAGGGTTTAAAAATGTTTTATATTTCTTGACCTCTGGGCAATCAATAAATACCTGAACCACATCATTATTTATGGATGACTGTAAAATGCTCCAACAGTGCAGTACAAAGTGACAGGGTAATGGTTTCTGTTTTTGTTTTGAAAGGCAGCAGTTAGTAAAAACAGATTTGTTCATTCCAGCTCTTTTCCTTGATTCCCTGTGTGCAAGGACTCTTTTCAGGGAGTGTGATATGTCAGGGACAGCCAGACATGCGGTATTATTAGCTGGGAGCCCGGCTAACACCCAGAGCCTCCGCGCAGTGTGATTACGCTTGCCCCTGCAGTTCAAAACAGATGCTCTTCACCGGCACTGGCAGCACGGAGGAGCCCGAGGCAGGCAGCTATTTTGGGTAAATTAGTAAAGACAACAGTTGCTCCCCAGGTTGATGCTGCCATGCTGAGGTGCAGTGCAAGGCGACAGAGTGGAAAACACAGACTCAACCTGGGCAGCACAGCCCCGCGGGCGTTTGTCATTTGGAGGCGCTCCAGCCGACAGGTGGCTGCTGTGGTCGACTGCTCCCCGTGCACCTTATCCAGGTAATTAGCCATTCAGCTCAGGCGCGCACAAGAAGAGGGCAGTCATTGACAGAGACAGGTATAATGAAGACAGGCTTACTGTGGAGACATTATTTTTCAACATTTCTTATCTTCATATTCCTGACGATGTCACTACCTGCTCTGTGAGCCAGCCTCTGCTGTAACTTCACACAGCTACACCATCCATGGTGACAACAGTGTTACAGTTAACTGACCAATGAGAAACACTGAACTCCATGACGACTTTGTCTTTATTTACATACAAGTTATTTGTGGGTCCTATGTCTGTTAGTGCTGAAGGAGTGACTTCACTGATTTCACGTATCAAAATCTGTTTACAGGTCTTGAGTAGTACAACTGCACATATGAAGAAAGTTATGTGAGGCCTCTTACAGCTCCAGTGACACAAGCTATGCAAGTGATGTCACTTCAGTCAGCGTCAGTTAGGTCTGAAGGCTCAAACCAATTATCAAAATAAATGTTGGCATTTCTGCAAACCACACAAAATGTAATATTTGTACGTTATTATGTAGCAACTACACTGACATTTTAAGTTGAGTTCGGCACAAAATCTATTCCTATATTGTTAGGAAAAGATTAGGTTTTGGCTCCAAATACTCGGTTTTGGTTGCACAATCCCTGCTAGAAATACAACCATTTTTGTGGCTGCTCAATGCTCGCCAAATGGTGGCACAAACCCCATTGGATACGCAGCTATGCATCCCTAAGAAACAAACACTTTGGTGGCACAATAGCTGCTGGAAATGCAGCTTTGCATCCCTACAAGCAGACACTTTTTGTTGCACAATCCCTGCCGGAAACACATTGATGTCTTGCTAAATGGTGGCACAAGCCCATTGGAAACGCAGCGATGCGTCGCTAAACAACTAACACTTTTGGCGGCACAACAGCCGCTGGAAATACAGTGACAGTATACTCGGTGCTTGAAACTTAGCAAAATCTCGCTTAAAAAAGGCTACCGTTGTTTGTTGGTCTTGAGCAGTGGTCTGCAGCTTGGCAGCCATCTCGCCTCAGTGTCACGCCATCCACCATCCCCTCCACCTCCCAATGACAAAGCCAGCTCATATATGCAATCAGACCTACGTCACTTTAGAACAGTGATCTGAAAACTATAAATACACCCAAATATAACCATTGCAACAGCTTTGCTGGTTTTAAATTTAAGGTGAAATCATGGCTAAAATCAACTCAATCATGAACCCATCACACATGAACTCAAACACTTCATCTAACTTTATAAAAACTTGTTATATCTTAGTGTTGTAGTTGTAATGTTGTTGTTGTTATTATTGTAGCAATGACTTGATGTAGTGTTGTCTTGCTTTTGTTGTTGCTGAAGCCGTTGTGTCATGAATATGTTCTGTTTTGTAACTGTGTTTTTGTCCATGTAATGGTGTCTTTTAGCAGAGACATTATTCTCTGTTTCCTGCCCAAGGACAACATGAAAATCAACTTACAGCTGACTCTGGTGCAGCTAAGCAGCTGTGCACTATCCCTGTTAAATAGATAAAATAAATACAAATGTAATGTATCTGTTGGTTGCAGAAACCTCCAATGCCAAGTTTTTCCCTTTGGCAACTGGGCTGGAAGAAAAATGAAAAGAATCTTAGGATATAGAGTTAGAACAAAACGGCCTCACCAGACCCCTGAAGCCTGCTCCTCATCTCTGCTTGAGGCTAATGTATGAAGGCTAAGTTTGCTGCTACTAGCATAATACAGCTGAATCTCTGACCGTCAGTGGTCAAGTTGCATCGTTGCTAATGTAGGCACCAGGTTTTGGCAACAAAGAGGATGTGTGGGGTGAAAAAGCAGACATCCCTGGCTCTGCTGCATCACTTTTGGTCCTTTTTAAAACTGTCCATCATGAGTCAAACAGTGTTCCAGGAGTGCAATGCTAAATCGGTGGAGTGCTCTTTTATAAGAGTTGTCAAGTCCTCCAATGCCTCAGGTCCTGAGAGCAGAGTCAAGGCTGAAGACTAAAGCTGCTTTTGTTGCTCCCTGACTTTGAAAAGCAGTCCATCAGATTTTCAGAGAAGCCAAATCGGTGCACATTCAAGCATTTTCGTTAGTATTTTGTCGATGTGATAACTCTATTTTCTGCAAATTTTTTGTACATTGGTCTCGTCTATTTTTATTTTCGAAGTCTTTCCAGTTTTATAAGGTGTTTGTACCAAATAAAAAACTAAAAGATTAAAGAGTTCAGCCTATAAAAAGTATATTTTTCAGTACTTTGAAGAAGTTCAGCAGTTGATGGGCATCTTTCTCCCAGTGAGCACAGTGCAGCAGTCAGCTCCAGTTCATTATAAGCTTGATTACTTATATTATGCTATTGTGCTCATATTCAGCCTTATATACTAATTATATTTAATTGGCCAGCAGAACCCCACTAACCCCTCCAGTGCTACATGAAAGCATTGACCTCTACCAACAAGCATATAGGCCTGGTAGTGGTAATGAGCTGCCGTTTTCTGGAACATTATTCTAATAATGACTTTTTTTTTTCCTCCCTTTTGGCTGTCTGAAGTTTTGTGAATGGTTACGTGGTTGATGAAAGTGGGTAGTTCACTGTCTGAATGTTCGTCACACAGTCAGAGTTGGAAGTTCTGTGAATGGTCTAGTGGAGAGTTGTGGTTGAGTCCATCAGCGTTGATGGGCAGTAAATGGGGAAAGGGAACTATGTAAATGGGAACCTGGCTGGTGCCGCTCTGTTGGGAAATCAGGTGGCCATTTGAATATTCAACCCCAGGGCCAGCGCTCTAATTCCTTTCCCCTCAACATGCCACACAAGGAGAAAGGAAGTGACAAAATGGCAAGGAGTGCACAGGCAAGAATTTGCATTTTAATGTGCCTGTCGGAATCACTTTGGATAAGAGCTGGGAGTATGAGAGACCACACAACCCCACGGGTCGGCACCAAACAACCTATAATAGCCGCCGCCCAGAAAACAACATCCTGCGCGAGAGGAAGTTGTTTCGAAATGGGAAAGAGGGGGAATCAATGTTGTTGAGAGAACAAAATAAGTTCAGATCCTCGAGGCAGATAAAGGCCCAGGTGGGCAAGGTGGAACAAGAAGACAGGTTGCAAATATTTTTCAGATAGTTCTCATTTAAAAACTTTTCTATTGCCAACAACAGAAACAAAACAACCACAACCTTGAGAGAACTTTCCCTATAAGCTGTGATGGTAAACATTGTCATTAATTGCAATGACAGTCTAATTACAAAGATTGTTTTCCTGAAGGACAATTGAATTTTTCACGTCTGGAAAAACAACCAACTCCCAAAGCAATAACTGTGGACGAGATGTTTTAAGGAACCAAACCATAGAAACGCAGATCATTATTCTTTTCCCTTTGTACCTACACTATGGAAATATTTCCTTCCTTCTCCTCCTTCAACAACAAAAGAGAAGAATTGTTTTTTGCATCTCTACAACTCCTAAGAGATGAAGACGGCAATTTGAAAACAGCTGCCTGGGAGTTCATCTTCACACGGTGGCACTCTGTTATTGCTATTTAATGTCCTCAATCACATTGTCATTTGGCAGAAGGTGAGGTGAGTATCGAACGCCTTGATTAAATCAGTTCAATTTTATCCCTCGCCGTTACAGAGAGTATCTTTCCACGTATCGATGAGTGTGTGTCGCGCCCTGGCAGGCGCAAGGACACTGAGTGAGTGGCACTCAGACACTTCCACTGTCAGGGACGGTCAGAGAGCAGACAGCCAGGCAGCAAGGCCAGACATCAGGATGCTATTGAGAAGCCAGAGTCATCCTAGAGGGATGCCTCGTTGAGGCTGATTCACCTCATTGTTGGAGCCATTTTGTGCTTTCTAGGTCCTCGGTACAGTACAGCTTAATGAGACTGCAGTCTCCTTGGATTACTAAGCAGCTGCCTCTAACTTTCTCTGCCAATCAATAGCTTGATTATCTAACATATATATATATATATATATATATATA
>JAPZEB010000014.1:6026626-6042380 GCA_029783705.1 Chaetodon striatus | reverse complement strand
ACTGTAACAAGATGATGAATGTTGTTCACGACACCTGTCAGTGGTTTTATTGTTTTGGCTGATCAGTGTAGATATTGACTGCGACTGGACTGGTTGGCAGAGACATACAACCACAAGGCACTACTTCTCTTTGTACAGTACGTTTCAAGACATTTCAGAAATGAAAGTAAAGCCTTACCTCATGCATGATGAGTTTTTCTTGTGGTCTTTTTTATCTTTTATGGGAAGCAAGCTTGAAATGTCAGCCTCATTAGCAACAACCCTGTTTTGCAAAATAACAGGGATGCCATAGAGGGTCCACTTTCTTTTGGTTGTAATATGCATCAGTATTCTCCTTTTTTAGTTGGCTATACTTCTGACAGTGGCTCCTCTCGATGCAACAGATCTGTGACTACAGCGTACTGTACCTCTCCTTCTCCACTTGAGCAGAAAAGAAAGAGTCCTCTGTCCTCTTATTTCTCTACTGTTACATCTCGTCAAGTACTTTCATTTTGTCACATTGCAGAATAAATAGTTTGGATATGTAGGCGACCATGAACCAATTACATCGTATTATTTAAAGGAAAATAACATTTTTTATGTTATCTTCAGAGCACTGAAGTAATGTAAAACTAGGGGGAATTACTGTTCCAAAAAGTTTTTTTGAAACACTCCAACAAAACACTTCAGTTTGGAGCAACTTTATCGATGTGTCTAACAGGGTCTACGTGTTATTGTTTGCTCAAAATCCACAGGATTTGGGTTCCAATGCCACTAGTATGTTTATCTTTTAAAAAATACGTCTTTTTTTCTTCTAGATTCCTTAAAAGACTGTAAATATAAGCTGAAAAAATAACCATCACCGTGTCAAAAAATGCAACCACTTCAAGGAATAACTCTAAACCAATTACTTCGGAAAGCCGGCTAAGCTGGTGCTTGTGTTTGTTTTCGCCTCTCCAGGAGAAAAACAGATGATGCAGTGGCGTTTGAAGTGAAACAAAAGACAACATACTGCAGGAAAGACGTCTGAGAACAAACACTGGTTAGAGGATTTGTTCACTCTCAAGAAAGAGATGGGGAGGAGGATATCTTTCTTATCCTGACTTGTCTAGTGGCAAGAATAAACATGCAAGACAACAAAGTGAAACCTGCCAATTACAGCTAACATTTGTCATATCTGATTTTTTTTTAAGTTTTACATTCTGCTTAAGCCCACATTCAGTGTGCCCAGCAAGACATAATAACCTGAGCACTTGACAAAAATGCTTTGAGGACTAGTATAGTCCTCACTTGCCATGTTTTTATCTCTCCTAATCTCGCCCCCATCTCTCTCTCCCCTCTGTATTCCTCTCCAAATCCTCCCTCTGCTTCCCCTCCTTTATTTATTTTCTCTGCTTCTGCAATTTTCTTTTGATTTTTCTATTTTCTGTAATCTCTGAGAAAGTGTCAGTGTCGGACATCACGCCGTGTCACCGGCTGACATCTGACACAGGCCAGGCAGCATAGTCAATAAAGGCCCCTAATTGAGTGCCACTGGCTGCTGTTTATTGACAAAATAAGACCTGGGAATTAGGTGTGTCTCCGTCGGGTGCTCGTGGCCCCCGCCGTCCACCCGCCTGTCGACAGCTGTCCACTTCCCATCCATCACCGGCTCAGCTTGCTCTGCTGTCTGTGTCAAAGGATAGCGCCTCACTTGAAAAACAACTACTTTACCTTCCCTCCCGTGTCCAGGTGGGAGTGGGTGCATGAGCCAGAGAGAGAAAGCGAACATGAAAAAGGAGACGGAGCGTAAAAATGGAAATGAGAGTTTTGCTTATTTTATGGTGTGTGTGTGTGTGTGTGTGTGTGTGTTTATGTGTGTAGCTTGTGTCTCCATCTGTATCTCTGTAATGCCCATCACAACACCAGCAGAGGAGTGTCCTCACAGTAAAGTACACTCTTGGTAATTAATTAGTGTTTATGCTTCTGAACGCTATCTTTGTCGCCTGGCAAAAGCAAAGATAGGATTCCCGTTGCTAAGCGCTCTCTACCTGCTTAATTAGAGGCCAGGCAGAGCCTTGGGCTGAGATACAAAACAAAAATCCACTATCTGCCATTTTAATTGTTCAACACGAAGACTCTTATCGTCCCCCTCCTTTCCTTCCTCCAAATTAACTTCAATCATGCGATAATAGTTTGGTGGATGATCGTTCCTGCTCGCGGGCATTTACCTACGAGGTTATCTGAGTAAACATACGGTAAATCACAGGATAAGTGCGGCGTCCATTTCTGTAATAGCTGCCAGGATGGAGACAGAACACTGTCGCCACCAAACCTCAACGTCTCCGCTGCCCTATCTCGTGCCTCCTTCCTCCAGTCTCTTCTCGTCCTCTCCTGCAAATCTCCAGGACCAGGTGGGAGCGATAAGGGCGAGATGGTAGCGCGGCTGCCTGGTGGACTGGAGACGCCACACTAGCAGGCCTCGGCTGACAGTGATGAACGAGCCATCCAGCCTTCTGATAATTCGTCACTCACAGGCGGAGAGAGGTCCATTAATCAAAACAAGTGTGGCGGCGCCGCATTTTCTAATACGGACCTCCTTTCCCCCCACCTCCTTCGATCCTTAGCTCCTCTGCCTTAAACTGACGTGACTAGCTGCGCGCTGGAGAGCAACAATCTGTTGCGCGATTGGATTTAGACCCTGAATGTATGCACAGGAGGGACGGGAGAATGTGCCCGTTCAGCCAGTGATGCCTCCTAACTGGTGGTGGAGGTGGACGAGCATGCACAGGCAGCACGGACTCAGACAGTGCAGCCCCCAGGCGCAGTCCTCTGAGGAATCACTGTCCTGGCAGGCAGCAGGTGGAGAGATGGGAGAGCTGGGAGTAAGGTAGATTGATTGATCCGTTGCAGCTGTAATGCATCAGGAGTTTCCCAGTGGAGAGAGACTGTGTGCAGAATGTTAGGCGTTTCTGCTCAAATCTGGGTAGCGGGGCACAAATCAGCAGCACCAGAATCTCCAGAGAGGTTCCCATTACCGCTGCTATATATAACAGTAATCTTGTTAAGCTTCCATTCCGCCTGGGCCCTGGCAGGGGGGTTGATTCAGTCAATAAGTGACCCCTTGGACTGTAAATGAGATTCAGCCTGTTCTCTGAGGCAGGCGCGTACAAACACGAGCGCCTAAACACACACAGAAACCCCACACATCCATGCATACAGAGATGCTGACACAAACGCACACGGGCACATGTGCTTTAGACTTTGTTTTTGTGTGGAGAACAGACCCTGCTTAATGTGAGTGGGGGCCTAACCTGTGTGCTCTGACATGAGCCCCTAATGGCAGCCATTTGGAGCCTTTTTCTGTTTACCCCCTTCATTTGGAAACCATGCTTAATTAGAAATGGCTGTTTTTCAAGCAGAACAACCCGCGCTGTCGTCCCAAAAAGGCCCCCGAAGAACTTCAAATATTTTGGTGGGAACATCTGCTATGTCCCTGGAAAAGAGAAAGGAATAAAATAAAAGGAGTGATATGTGGTGTTGAGGGAGCAGCGAGAACTTCAGGGGACATACGGCTTAATTCCATTTCCCCTTTCTGTTTAGCAATAATAGCTGCAAATGCATCTTATCCCTGATTTACACAGAGTTCCTGAGGATCAGTGGCCCATCCTGATGCAACAGTTGCCCCTCCAACTGAATTGGAGGCCCTCATTTCTGTCTTTGAGACTGTGGCATTCTTTACATCCTGTGAAACTAAACCACCTACAGTACCAACAGCTCGTTCTCACTCCCATGTCGCCAAATACCGCCACTTCGTCTGTGATGTTGAGGTCAGAAACTGGGGTTTCCCATACATTCATTTACATGTTGCAAAACGCCATGTTTAGATTTTCTATTTTTGGAGCTGGACCGTCCAATGGATGCAATTCTTGAACATAAATACATACCGTTTGGTTATTATTTGCTCCACAGACAGAGGGCACACATGGAGGAGTGAAAGTGAAACCTCACCTGTAGTGTGCTGGGTTTAAAGTTTGCTTTCAATCACAATCAGCTGCTCCTCTCATCCATCAATCTGATCAGCTGTGAATGGATCGACTGACCAATTATCCACAGCACGACTCAAATTGCTGCTAAAGAAAAAAAAAAAACAAAAGAGTTCTGCCTGCGCTGCGTTCACAGACCTATAAAAACATCCGTATTGAGAAAGTGGACACAGCATGTTGTGAGGGCACACCCCTCCTCTTTGCTGTCATGAGCGTTGGATATCAACACACAGAGGCACCTTTCATGCTGATACAATACACACCAGGTGCATACGTTTTAGAGGCAGTGGGCAACAGCATAACTCTTCAAATACTGGTGCTTTGTCAGTGGATGTTGGCATCAGCCATGGACGCACAGAGGCGGCCTTTTTGGCGGTACGATACACACTGGGCAGCAGCAGTTTGAAACGCTACCGACAATTACTGTGATATAAAGTAATATAAAGAGTGAAAGTCTGTATAGGGTAGTCAGGAGTGGAGGTGGATGGGTCCAACACACACTGGACTTTCACCCAGGAGCACGCTGTTTGTTTCCCGGCTGAATTTTAAGCCAATCCATTATGTTTTTACTTAACCTAGCCACGTGCTTTCATTGCCAAAACCTATAGAAATGGACCCTAACAACAAAGTGTTTTACCAGCACTGTAAGCATACTCTGAAAAAGACTGTATGCATGTAACAAGCAGAAACTGTACATCTCCTGTGAAGACCCAAATGTCATATGAAAATACACAAAGCATGTAACAACCATAAACTGACACGCTGAACGTCCAAAAGTGATGCAGGAGGGTTCCTAGAGTGTCACATTAATTTGATTTGATTTATTTACTTTGAACATTAAAATAAATAAATAAATAAATAAATAGAATATATTGTGGAAACAAACCCTACAAAACAGTGACAAACAATAAAATATGAAGACCTACAATGAGAAACATAAACAAAGATTTCATCATGTCCGAAAAGAAGTAGGAAGAAGCAACATGCTTGTCTAGACCTAACCCTAATCCCAAACTATACAAATCCATCATTACTCAAACTATTAAATAAATACACTCTCCTCACCATCGATCAACCACACATTCACACCGCTGCACTTCTTGATACCTGATAACCAATATTATCCCGTGTGTAACACAATTATATCATTTCTGTGGCTTGTAAAGACACTGTCTTTGTACCTCTTTTTAAACTGTCTGATGTCCTTACTGCGTTTGGTTTCTTCATCCAGTGCGTTCTTAAAATCACCCAACAAACTGATATACAGGTACTTTCAGAGTGGTGAGAAAACAACACTGTGTCAAATTAATCTATTTTATGTTATTATTTTAATTTAATTTTAATTTAATTTCTATTTGTGCAATTATTTTAACTTATTTAATTTAATGTCTATTTCTAATATCCCTGTGTTGTTGTTGATTAGGGGAAGTGTGGTTGTGTTTTGTCTTTTATGAGCTGCTGGACTCCTGATTTCCCTCGGGGATAGATACAGTTCTTTCTATTTCTATTTCTATTTCTATTTCTCTCTGTCCAAGAACATTTTTTGGATGTTGCCAGGTAGTAAGCTATTTCTTGCTTTGTACATGACTTGAGCCATTTCATTAAATTAAATTCACCAGATTCACAAATTTCAGATCACAAGACTTCAAAAACGGGTCATTAGTGTTTTTAGATGTGTAGAGCCACTGACAAAGTGGCAGTATTTGACAATTTGGGTTGAGAACGTGTTGGTACCAACCATGTCGGCACAGCTTGTCATTATGGGGGCAAAATAACGCTCCAAAATTAGGCTAAATTTTGGCAAGGGAAAAACTGGCAGGGCCATTTTCAAAGGGGTCCCTTGAGCTCTCACCTTAAGATATCTGAATGAAAATGGGTTCTGTGGCCACCTACGAGTCTCCTCTAAAGTTGACAAGGCTGTTTTGTTCCCTACAATCAATATACTCCTTTAAATTCAAGATGTATGTTTGTCTTTTCAAGGAAATGGACAACCAGCCTGTTTGAAGAACAATGAATCACCTAATCCATGTGCAGATACATCACATTAAAACAGTATGCCATTCCTTATCCTAATTTTGACACAGTCTTCAACTACATTTACATTTCACCAGCATATGCGAATTCCTGAAAATCAGTTATGACTTTTGGTCTTGGTGTTCCACCCCAAGATTTTCAGCGAGCCCATCCGGTCACCCCTGTGAAAATATTTCTGGGGGCACCACTGCTCAAGATAAACAGACATGAGGAGAAATCACAACATTCACAGGCAAAATAAGTCATGCAGCCTCAATATGATCCAAAGTCAAGTGAGAAGTAAAGTGAGGGCAGCAGATAACAAAATCGCATGCCAGCGCAGACATCTTGGCGCATGTTAATATCGTGCTCAGCAGAAGTCCCGGGCTCAGTCGGCTGTCTTGTGCCTCAGCCTGCAGTGCCTCAATGCTCTCGCCCCTTTACCATACAGCATGATTTACCCCCCAAGAAAAGCGATGAAAATTTCCCTCAGAACCCCTCAGAGTGACTCCATCAGTCTGTGCCTGCCTATCTGCAAATGCCAGCTCATTTCTCAAGCTAGGCCCCCCAGTTGGACTCCAAACGCTGCTAACTGCTCATTCGTATGCATCCCTCCTGCCAAACAGCACATCAACTGGGATGAGGAAAGAGCCTAAAGTTTTCCTGGACTATATTTTTGGTGCTTGGAGATACCAGAGGAAGCTAGTTAAGGTAGTTTTTAGCGGGGAAGTTATTGGAATTGGTTCGGGGGGTTCTGAAGGCCTGAATGAAACAGGAAGAAAGAGGAGGTGAGTGATTGAAGCTTGGCACCGAGTCCGTGTGGGATGGGAGAGACAGCGAGTTTTTGCATCACGTCAGGGATGCAGACAGCAGCTTGTCGCCCGATGGTGTGCGTAACACAATGGGGCTACGGGGCGTTCTCTCTATTGTTTTCCATTTTACTTACTTTCCTCTCAACCTCCATCTTGAGGTTGTGTCATTGCCACAGCGCTGTGGCTGCAGCCCGCTCTCTGGCTTTCTCTGTATATCCCTTAGTCACAGCTGCTTCCTCCCGCCATCTGTCCAAGTGATGCTGGTGAGTCCCAAAGAGCAGGGCCCTGCCAAGCTCCACACACCCCCAGCCCATCAGCTATACAATTTAGACATTAATGAGAGGAGGGAACTCAAAGTAGCTGTCGGACTCCTGTGCGTGTACGGTTCAGCATCTCGCAATCTGGCGGGCCAGAATAAGACACTACCCTTGAAAACAGAAGCTAACGTTGTTTATTTGCATCTATTGATCTATGTAGTAAAGTGTTTTACAAGACAACTTAATGTTTAAGGGCTTTTTTCACTCACACCCAGTATAGATTAAAACACCTTTGAAGGTTTAGCTTTTGTGAACCTAAACTGGCAGTTTGCAATCAAGGCTGCATGAGACTGGAAAGAACTCTCTTTACTGTGATATATATTGTGATAATCACCAGATGTCCTGAATAACTCTATTTAGAAAGAACTGATCATTCTTGAAATCTTGGAGTGATTTTGTAGTGGACTGCATCTGCACAGAAAATAGACTTTTTTGAGTGGGAACCATTTTCTGAACTGATATTGGGTGAAATTAGATAGTTAAATAAACTGGTTGACTCATCATGACACCATCGTATTCACACTCTTCTATCAATCCAGGCTAAAGTCAATGATCTAACATGTCATATCAATGATGCATGTTGCTTACCCTAAAATTACATATGTTCCTTGCTCATTTTCAGATTCATTGCTTTGGTTGTTTATCAGGCAGACTTCTCTTGTAGCTTAACGTCAGTGTTCACGTTACCTTTCCAGCCTTAAAGCTCCAACCGTTAGTTGGGAGACTTCTGCTTTCTTTAGGCTAACTCATTTAGCGTTAGCCTGGCTCTCAGCTGGTAAGTCGCTTGTAGAGTTGGGCAACTCTGCAGTGACTAATGGTTGAGAGACTGTTTGTAGTCGTACCACAATTACCTTTGAGCTGTAAAATTAATATAGTTATTTGTTTCCTGACCATTTCTGACTGTTTTGTGGTTGATCCATTTGTTGTTGTTTTTTATTTTTGTTCTGTAGTTTTCCTGTTTTTTGGTTGTATCTTGTTTATATTTGCCTTGGATTGTTTTTATTAAATATTTGTTTTACCCTATGATGTAATGTTTGCTTGTGTGGACCCCAGGAAGAGTAGTTGCTAACTTGGTAGTGACTAATGGAGATCCCAATAAATAAATAAATAAATAAATAAATACTGTCAAAGAAACAGATGCTTATCTTTCTATTAAACTAATACAGAGGTGTTGTACTGAGGATGTGTTGTATGTAGTGCACATCACACACCACCAGAGGGCAGTCTTTACTGGTGGAACAGACAGTTGAGCTGACAGACATGGCGGCTGGGGATAACGTAACAGGACTGTAAACAGGTGGCCAACAACAACAGAAAGAGACCGCTGGGGAAAGCAGCATATTTTCACATGTAGCGCACAGGCCATACTTCCTTCATAGTTCGCCTCGGATTCTCTCCTTTTTTTTTTAACGCCCACATTTACAGGTTAGAGTAGCCACACTGCTGGCGTGAGCACCATCTCAGGTATTTTTTCCACGAGACTTGTGCCGTTTTCCGTAAAAATTAACAGTGAAAATGGTGTTCTGTAATCATACTGACATTGCACCACCTGTCACTACAGTTTCAATGTCTACATCAATCACATAAAAAAATGTAAATATTTTTTCTAACTCAACCTTTGCTGTTTCTATTTCAAAATAAAAGCCCTCCAACTGCGTTTATGGACAGAATTTCTTCATTTGTTAAATGAGGTTTTTTTATTGTGGAATAACTGCAAGACCGTGTTGTTGACAATACAGTGGCTTGCACAGCTTCATGAATTTGTTGAGTCCCAGCTTTTAATTGTGAAAATGCAGTAGTCATAGCAACGGGCAGCTCTTTAGCAGCACCGCAGCATCAACACTGTCTGTGTGAACACCACATGTGAGCGAGATGCTGCAGTTCAGTGGAGGAACCGTTGAGCACTGCTCATGCAGGCAGTGCGGCCCAGGCATACCTTTGTGAATTAAGGGTTTATTTCGACTAAACCACAGGTGGTGATTGTTGGACCAGTGGACCAACTAACTAGATGACTAAGAAGGTGAGTTTCAGATTCAGAGTCAGACTTAATTGATCCAACCTGGGGCAGTTTGTTCAAACAGCTTGCCTTGCACACACACTATAACATGTAGACACATAAATAGATGAGTTATAAATAACAAGAAAACATGCGAGGAGGAGTTTAGTGGAGTAAAGGAACCTATAAATTATTAAAAAGTTAATAGACTGATTATCAATACAAGAGATAAAACAATATTTAGAGAATTCAAAAGACGAATAGCAGAAGGAATTAAACATTTTGAATACCAGTTAGTTTTCCAAGCAGCTAAAGCTTGACAACGTCTTGACGGCAACAGAGAAAAGTCTCCTGCAAGAACATGTCCAGAAGAAGGTGAGCTTCATTTCAGTTTTTGGTAGCACCACACATGAATACCATCATATACTGTACATCCTGTTCAAATTTCAGGAAGGTATGAAAAATAGATATCGCCCTAGCCTAGTCACCATAGTGCATTAAACAGATGCTTTATTTCTTCTGTGCAGCGAACACATAACACGACCCTTTTCACAGACATTATACAGGAACCTGATCTCATTAACAACCTTTCTGCTGACTACTATAGCTTCAGAGAGGCGTGCGCTTCACTGTGTCCGCGGCAACTGCCGGACACCCACCCAGTGACGGTACTTTCCTACATACACACAAACACACACAAAGGAGAGTTTACGTCCTACACCAAAGGCCGCCAGACTACATTACATACACATTTAACCTGTCATAAACGGGAAGGCTTGATCGGTAAGGTTGATCATGGAAAATAAGAATTGTGCAAGTTTTCCTTCTGTGTCACGCAGCAAGACAGCTGTAGTATGTTTGTTTGAGTTAATTTGCCTTACATGACATCACACTTCCTGTGATGGGACTCTTGTGCACGTGCATATCATGATGTCAATGCTGAAATGATATATCATGAAGCCTCAGCTGCAATGTTGTCAAAATGGTCAGCACCTGAAAACGAGTCTAACGTTGCTTTGCATGAAAAAACACAACAACTATAATTGATTCCTCAGGTGTGTGTGTGTGTGTGTGTGTGTGTGTGTGTGTGTGTGTGTGCTTGCTTCAGCCTCAATCTGCCCTGACTGGCAGCACAAGACAATTACAATACTATCTTATCTCAGTTTGGTATTGTCACCACAAATCAGATTTCACAGTGAATTACATGGATTAAGCCCGTCATCGTTGAAGGGAAAACTGGGTTTTGAGTTTTGCAGACAGCATCTGGCACAAAGCGAATACCATTGTTAAGGGATGCTGAAAAAAACGTTTCTCACTGGGGAAATAGCTCCATACAGGAAAAGTCTAGGAAAAAGTAAACAAGATTTTCTAAAACAAAAAGCGGTTCCGCTCACTTTATAACTCTTTTTTTTTTTTTTTTCAAACAGCAGCACAATAATCATACACCGGCCACCCACTCGCCCCAAATAGCCGTCAATTTTATAAACAACGAATAGCTTTTTTTAAGACAGGCAGACAATACTATTACAGTTGTTGACAGCTACTGATGATGTGTCCGGGGAAAATAGTTCCAGTGCGTCACATTTAAAAGAGAGGGGTGAGTTACACACGCGTACGGGAATGTAAATCAGCTGCTCTCTGCTAATCAAGTACTCCACTCCTCTGCATGTGTTAATAAAGCTGTCATCCTTTTAATTACAGTTCTCATTTTAAGTAGCTGGTTAATATACTCCATGGAAAACGCTCCTCCACCTCACATCAGTGCATGGATGAAGCAACAAATCCACATTATGCTCCGTCTTTAAAACTTAAAAGCCTATATGGCACATTTGTACAGTTTACAACTTCCACAAAACATTTGCCCTTATCGAGCGCCGCAGCGAGCTGCTCCAAAAAGCTGTCTTCCTGTTAGTATGCTAAATAAGCTTGGCTGACGGAGGCATTGCATATTCATGGAAGGTTTCCGTTGCCACCGAGGTTCCTGTGAAACCCTATTTTCACAACGAGGAACTTTCATTAACAGCACTTTCCGTCGTGCCGTTCTGGAACCATTTGGCCTTTCGTCTGTCATCTCGGCTTAAATTGTTCTGTCAGAGAAGAGGAGCACTTACGCCGTGGCCGTGCGCCATCTACAGGGACTGCTGGTGTGTCAAAACAAAAGAAAAATGAGGAGGAGAAAAACAAGGAGAAGAAAAAAGACCAAACAAGTGAACTAGCTGAACTAAGGACCACTGTGTACTCAAAAGCCACCGTGTCTGCATCAGATGTGTGTCGGCAGCGTCTCGGTTGATTGGCTGAGTTGGCGATGCTTTGAATAGGTAATCAGACTGTGCTGCCTCTATTCACCTTGACGTGTGGTGATAGGAAGCAATGTAGTGTCTGTCCTGTACACACCAGCCTCCACTTGTGTCTCAGTGTCAGTTAATAATGTAGGATCCCAGCCATGCTCAGTAGACAGAGCATGGCTGGTGGACTAATGATGTGGCACAGCCTTAAAATCACACTCCTGCTCGTCCCAGTCCACCTCGCCACCTTGTCAGCCACAAACACAAACTTATGGGGGAGTTCATATCTGGGAGCTGGGCCCCAACCTGAGTACACCTGACTCCAAAATCCAGTTCGTTTGATTAGTGTGAACACCATCTACCATACCCGTGCATGGTGCACTGATCTGTACTTGAGTCCACTTGAAAAGGTGGTCTTGGATACGGTTCATGTGTGCTCTGGTAAAGTGTACATCAGGTGTGAACACCAACAGTACCAAAACACTTCAGACAGCAGTGCAGCCCACCGCAGACGGACCCAGATCCCACTTTGCTGCTGACTTTGACCTGTAGGGGGAGCAGAAGGTGGAGAACTCTCTACCTGACAGCAGCAGCTCCTCCTCTAGCCAAGAGCAGAGCTTCCCCTTGCTGCTGTGACTGTCCCTCCTTTCCTACACTGCTGCACAACAACAACGTCATTTAGATGATGATGCAAGTGTGCTAAGGCGCTGAACAACATTTTACGAATATGAACTCTGAGTGGTGGGCGAGTGGAGAGGACGGGGCAATTTTACTCAGGCATGGTACGAACCATTCGTACGTACAACCCTGACTCCAAAAAAGTTGGGACGTTGTGTAAATAAAACCAGAATGTAATCGTTAGCGAATTCTTTTTGACCAATATTTAATTGAATACAGCACAAAGACAAAATGAATAACATTCAAACTGGTAAACTTTGTTGTTTTTTGGTAAATAAATGCATTAATTCTGATTTTGATGCCAGCAACACGTTGAGTTACATCACCTTTGGGAACTGAGGACACAAGTTGTTCCCCACTAGTTTTGAAAGTGAAATTTCTTTCTCAAGATTTACAAGCCGGCCTCTCAAAATCTTATAGACCAACCTGAACACTGTGAGGGATTAGTTTCTTCACAAAGGAAGCGTCTTGAACTTGGCATCGTAAACAAACACTTCTTCATATATGAAATAAATTTCAGTTGCCGTGTTCAGTACAGGTTTAACAATCCATGATGAACCATGCGTGGATTCAAAAATCAATGATTCAAAGTCATTGATTCATATCATCATTAGGTTACGCCTTGATTTTGAAATTCTGTGTCCCCGTCAAACAGCTGCTGGCAGATGACAAGCAACAAAGACGAAGATGTTGAGCATAACTTTTACTTACTCGGGAATAAATCAGCAGTGTGGAAATATTTTGGATCTGGGAGAAAATATGGTTCAACAGACAAAGCACGTGCCGTTATGAGATAAAATACTCAGGAAACACAGCGTACCTGCCTCACCGGACATCTCGATCCACTTACTTCTTGCTACAGCAACATTAGCTGCTCTGTTTCAACAATGTTCGGCTGAAAAAACGTGCATGCAGGCTGAAAATCAACTGTGCCGTTCTGTCGGGAGATGCAGTGACTTAAACCAGCGGTGAGTAAGAAAAAGTATTAAGGATACAGTTGTGAGAAGAGGAAAAGCCTGCTAGCCGCTAGGCTAATTTATGCATTGTAGAAGTGCTTAAGCTGATAATTGGTGACTCGCAAAAAAAAAAAAAAAAAAAAAGTTTCATTTACGAACCTTGAGAATAAATACTGAGCCGAATGTTACACTTTTGTTAAATGATTTTTGTTAGTTCATATTTTATGGCTGTTGGGAGACGTTTGCCTTCAGGGCTTTAAACGAGACCCTGAAGTTTTTGGGGCCCGATTTTAAATCCAAATCATATCCTGGCAGACTTTGTGATACTGCAAATGTTGTATCACTGTCCAAAGACTCGATATAAAATCGTATCGTGGTGAAACTAGCGATTTACACCCCTAGTGTTCAGTATTTTTTCCTGTCATTCCACTTCACTGCACATCATTTTATGGATTGAAATGTCACGATTTCTTTATCTATGTAGTTTTACTGAGTTAAAACTGTACCAATGTCTGGTCTAAACCTTATTTGAATAGCTGTATTGGACATATATTTAAAGATACTTGTAGAAAAGGATTAGCAGATCATTTTACACAGTGTCCTAACTTTTTTGGATTCGGGGTTGTAATAGAAAAAACGCCCCTACCAACTTGTGCTCACAGACGCTGAACAGGCAGGACTTATCAGAGTTTTCATGAAACAGGATGATGAACCAATGAGAGCAAACGGACGTTCCTATCTACTCTTCAGACTCAGTGAAACCTGCAGGCTGCAGGACCTGTGGATGTCCTTATCATCGTTAAGCAAACACTTTAATTAAAGCAATATGCCTCAGCATGTTTGCTTTCAAGACCTAATTTGTTCCTATTCTCTGAAGCTTAAATTATTAATTCATGCCCACTTAACAACAAATACGTTTGCCATGGCTCTGTCACCTCCTGACACAAATCCTGTGCTCACGTTTCTAATAAAGTGCAGCAGGCTAGGCGCCGAGCAGCAGTATCATTTTTGTGCTTAGGCAGGGAGAACTGTTGAACAGATCCGCCTCGAGTAAAAACTCAAGGTTGGTGAGCAGTGTTTCTGTGTCTAATGTGCTTAGTAATACTCTCCGGCTGTCACCGGGAGAGAAGGGGAGCGGAGTTTGTCATCGTGCGGACTCAGCTGGTAGATGCAGCAGGCTCTTTTAGGGCCCGTGTCCAACCTATTCTCGGGAGTTTCTTCCCACACATTGTCCTCTACAAACATCCTGTCATTCCCCATCTGGAAAAAAACTACCATAATTGCACAAATCAGAACTCGCTGTGTTTGGCAAGCTGAAACACTTATCATATCATCCTGTCAGTCTTCATCTGCTTGTCCCCTTTCCACTTCTGCACAGCTCTCCTATATGCTGTCTCTGTATCGTGACCACTGGCTCTGCCGGGACACTGCAGGGCCTGTGACATCTTTTAATATCCAAGTGGAGTTTTGTGGAGAAGGGAGGGGTGTTGGGATGGGGGGGGGGGCACAAAGCAGACAGGTCGGAGAGCGAGAATTCATTATTCAGACCCTTCTGCGGCCTGCGCCAGCGACCGTCTTGCACATTCCATCTCTCAGCCTGTGAAATAGAGCCCCTGCCTGTCCTGCACATCTACTGTGACCCCATTATGCTGCCACATATACAACCCTCTGATGAGAGCTGCTGCTCTGGCTCTGCCATTCTGAAGAGAAAAAAAACTCCTGTTACAATTTACCATCTTATACACACACACATACACACACACACACACACCTACACGCCACCTGAACATTCCTACTGGTACGCCCACACACTGATTCTCTCACATACAGTACAAAGCCACCTGCTTACCTTTCTATTCTTTGTCCCAGGCCTCATTGCTCATGCTAGATGAGACTCCAGACGTATATATAGACACTGTTTGTTTTTTTTCCAACAGTCTGCGTCAGGAGAGAGGGCGCAGGCAATATGTAACATACCATACTCCACACTCAACCCAAAAGTTAAAGACATGCAGACAGACGGGGAAAAAAAGAGAAGATGAATGTGCTTTAGTTGCCTATGGAGACATTTTACAGTACAGGCACGTTGTTTCCTTTACTATGTCTCTCCAGGATGATGGTGTCCATCCTCTCCTACAGCAGAAGACACCCGTGAAACCAAACTAGTGCATAAGTAGTGCATTAGATGCAGCATGCTTTCTGTACTCCTGATTTGCTGATATATATTCTGGGTCTGCCGGCTGTGTGGACTCCTCTGACCTCGCCTTCCTGGTGAATGTAGTTAACGTCAGCATGGAGATCCTCCTGTTTACAAACAACGTATGCCAAACATTCGAAACAAGACAAGCCAGATATGTTGGCGAAAAATCACATATAAGGCGACTGCAGTGTACAGAGAGGCAAAGCTTACCTCATAAGAAACTATGACAATATAATAGGTGTAGTTAGTATAAGAGGTGTGCCGTATCATCTCGTTCACGATAACACAGTATACTTTTTTTGATATCATATGAAAAATTCATATCGTGACACTCGCAATATTTCGATTTCCTATCATATTGATGGCATACTGTGGCCCACACCAACAAAAAGAGTGGCTGAAAGCGGTATTGTTAGCGGCTCTGCGGTGGTTTTAAAAAGAGGAGCAGCTTCTATAATATTGTGATAGGTTTTTTGGGCCATATCGCCCACCC
>JAPZEB010000014.1:5997020-6007097 GCA_029783705.1 Chaetodon striatus | reverse complement strand
GTTTTTGTTGACGGGCAGTGGCGGCTGGTTTTGAGCCATGACTCCTTCTATTCTGGTTCCCAATAACACAACAAGACAAAATTTTAAGACTCCTGTGTAGCCTACAGCCCTGTGGGGGAGAGGCAGTCTTTGCCCCCAGCTAATAAAATGACATCATTGTGACCCTAAAAGGGTCTGTACAGTGGCATTAACATGATATAGTGTATAAATTATATACACTTATTCATTAACAATAAGCATGATAAAACAATACCCTGTGTAATATAATACAGTGGCATGTAGGCGATATGTATTTATAAGAAAGTGTGATAAACACTTGACTTTCCATCTTAACACATGCGTTGAATGTGTTATTTTCCACCATAGGCTGTGAAGATGGAGCTGCAGCTCTACAGAGGGACCCTATTGGAAAGTATTGAGAGACAGACTAATGTATTGCTGGTTTCATCTCTATACAGAAAAACACACCGACCATGTTCAACCCCCATTCATATATAAATTATGCAATTTATTTCCACAAAATGCACGGTCTGTGGAGACCCTAATGAAATACTGTCTCTAACACCCATACTTCAGGTGGTGAGAAACACTTTGTCTCTCAGATCCATTCACTGGTGAGGATGATGAAAGGTTGAGAGGGAGAACTCGCCTCCCCTGTTGGAAATGATGGCTCGTTCTCCTTCCTGACGCCTCGCGCTGTCAACAGCTGTCACCAGTGCAGCGCACAGAAATGAAATAGTCGCGGGAACGACAAACACTACAAAACTCATAACAGCGGCAGCTTGTGCCATTTTGTTAAGGCGCCTCGGCATGGAGGCTGCCGCACAAAGGGGAGATGTCTTCGTGAGTGTAAGTCTGTAAGACTCAGAGCGGGAGCAGCCCTGTGCTTTGACATTGAGCAGCAGAGGTCAGGCGCTCAGCTGAGAGCATGTCTCGCAATGAAATCGCCATCTCTATATTCGCTCTATTCCATCTGAAGACGTATGGTACACTTACAATGTATGAGGGATTGCTGAATATATTGTTTAATGTAGGTGAGAGGTCTGAGCTCAGCGATGTGCCACTGTATAGAGAATGTCAATCAAGCCGGAGAATCGTTCCACAAGGACATACACACACACTCGCGTACACACAATATCAACCAGGCTACCGCAGTGTCATTTTAAAGTCTTTAGTTTCAGCCAAGGTAAACAGAAGCCGACGGTGCTTTCACATAACCTTGCCATGGTGTGTAATAATTTCAGGAAATTCTCCTGTATTGTTATGTTGTGCAGCTTGTGTCCAAAGGCAAGTCATCAGTGGATTAATTTGAGTAACTGGCGAAATATTTGGTGTCGGCGGAGAACCCGGCGCTTTTTAAATGTCACCTTCTCTATATTCTGGGGATGCTGAGGCTTTTTAAATGGCACCGCATTAATGATCTGCGATTAAATGCTCAGTATCAAATAGAGGCTGCTCCAATTAGTTTGTTCAGTTTTGCTGTTGTGTGGCCTTCACTTTCCCTTCATGAAAAGCAACTTATAAAGACACGCGTCGCGGTGGCGCACGTTGGCAGCTGTGAAATTCTCCCAAGATGATATGTGCCATTTCCAGTGAACCCCTTGCCGGAACAAAGACTTCTTTTGTGTCTTTCCTCTCTTGATCCAACATCAGTGACCAAATTGAAATCCTCTCCTCTGTAGTGACCTGCAAATATCTGGGGACATGAGATAGGAGCGCTCACTGCCTTGAACAATGCCACAGAGTTAGGCTCTGATTCATGCTGAAAACGGATTAATTTCTCCACAAATTAACTGCTAATTCTCCCCTTATCTTTGCCCCAGACTCTCATTGAGCGAGTCGCCTTTCTCTCTTCCCGCTCTCTGTTTCTCTCTTGCTCGTGACTCTGACTTTGTGTGACTGGGCTTGGGCATGAGCTGTGACTGGCACTACCCTTTGGTACGCTTTCCCATGAGTCTGTTCTGTAGGGCTAATGCGGACACATGTCCCATATGTCCTCATTTCCTTTTCTGAGAGACGCCTATGAGTTAATTTGCCCCCTGAGCTGCTTAAGTATTTAATGACAGTGACCAATTCAATTAGATGTGTGAAGTGCATGCACACCCACAAACGGGGCGTACAGTGAACATAAATGTAAAACTCGGTATACAATAACACGTAGTAATTTAGCACGTGGTGAGAAATGTTAGTGAGTGACCTTTGTTTTGTAAAGATGACCACATTACTCTTTCATGTTGCATGGTGGCATTTCTTCTGTGTGTTTATATCACAGCACAAGAGACCGACAGCCACAGAACAAGTCCCAGCAAGCAGGAAGCAAGAAGCAGAGGCTACTATCTAACACTGCAGCAGGGGAGAGCAGGGTCTGTTGGGACATTTCCGACAGTAATAACCTTTAATTACTTACAAACTATCTGAATAGTAATGAAAATAGTTTGATCCCTGAACAGATACAGGCGTCTGCTAACAATTTATCAAGTGTTTAAGAGCCCAGTCAAAATGTAAAAGGCACAATTTTGGAAAACATACGAGGACTGTATTTCACAAAAATTACACTCCTTGGTTGGGACATCTGGTTAAAGGCAAAATAAATATTTAAAATATAGAAAACTGAGATCTAGATTTGAACACATATTTACAATATCCCTTGTTCACACATTTCTTTGAGGAAAAAAAGAAAGCATTTTAAAATTTTACATTTTCATAAATTACTGAGATATGGTCTTTCAAGTCTTCATTTTCAGCTCTATGCGGTTGCCACCGGCTACATGTAGTCTATAGGTTAATAATAATAATTAAGTTTGTTTCATGTTGAAAAAAGAAAAGCCAATAACAACTTTAGAGTTAAAGTAGGATAAACACCTAGTGGTTGTATGCCTCCACAAACAAGTCAAGTTGCAGTTACAGTGTCCAGACTCATATGTAGCCATGACGGTAGACAGTGCTTCAAATATGCGGCAAAAAAGCGTTATGATAACCCTCCTTGAAAGTGGAGGCTGGGAGGGGGTCGGTGAGGTAGCAGCCAGGGACAGCTGTAGCACAAAATGTGTCACTCACATCTTCAATCCGGCCTTACCGAGGATCTATACAATCAGCGCAGTTTCAAGATGGATACCCAAGATTAGTGTCACCTATTAAATGTCTGACCAAATGTCTCCACTTCTTTTCCTGAGTTACGACGTTAAATAGTGGCTATAAAAGTGTCTTTGCAGAACATTATGATGTAAGACTGAAGCTGACCTTTGACCTTCTGGATAAAAAATTGTCATAACTAAATTATTTTATCCTATTAGACATTTGTGTGAACTTGAATTCCTGAGGTATGGCCTAAACCATGTTTATTGAGGTCACAATGACCTTGACCTTTGACCACCAAAATGTGATCAGTTCATCCTTGAGTCCAAGGGGATGTTGGTGCCAAATTTGAGGATTCTAGACCTTCTTGAGATATCATGTTCATGAGAATGAGACAGATGCAGGGTCACAGTGACCTTGACCTTTGACCACAAAAATCTAATCAGTTCATCCTTTAGTCCACGTGGATGCTTGTGCCAAATCTAAGGACATTTTCTTGAGGATATTGCATTCACAAGAATAAGATGCACCAAGTTACAATTACTTGACCTTTGACCACCATAAAAACCTCTAGTCTCATATACGAGAATGAGACGGACAGATGGATGGAAAACCCGAAAACAAGCCTACAGTCATATTTATCGCCGAGGCAGAGGCATAAAAAAAGTTTAATACATTGACTTCAAAATATAATTAGAGGTTGAAATGTAGGTCAATATGAAGTTTATGAAGTTAACATTTACTCAGTGTATTTACAGTAGGTCTTATTTAATCAGGAAAAGTTTGGTAGAAGAAAACAAACAAAACTGTAAATAAAATGTAAGGAGCAGTCAGAATGTCTCCACTTTAAGGCTGAGAGTGAGGAGGGTGGGGCAGATGACAAAATCACAGTTGCTAACTGAAAAAAGCATTGCTCCATCTATCCTTCCGTCCCAACCCACCCCGCTCTCCCCTATTCACTGCTGTACCTCCATGCCCTGTTTGATACTGGACCTTTGGGCTATCTGCAGCCTCCACCTGAGGAAGCCTTTGGAACAAGGGGACACAGAGAATAGCTCGGCCCGGTAACGTCCCACCATCAGATTAGCGGCACCCAGCTCGTAGACGGGATTGTACCGCCGTGTCTGCCATTTAGCGAACTTTAGAAAAGGACACCAAGAAAGGACACGGATTCATTCAAACACGCCTCATCATTTATTCATGAAAAGTGAGCAGGGAATTCAAAGCTTTCTTCCTTTTATTTAAAGCGGTCTTACAGAGAATAATATATTTCTCGCCGGGCGATCGTGGTTTATCTACCTACCGCTCCTCATCTGACATCCCTAATGGGCTAGCAGGCAAAATTAGAATGTGCTGAAAGAAATGCATGCATGTGCTCACATGTAAGATCATTAATATGCACACATCCCCCCCGAAAACACACAGGTGGACTGCTACAGACTGCACTCAGCCACGTGTAAATACTCTGAGAAAATAATGGGCTCATTCTGCTCAGGTTTTCATGCACTATCGACCAAATTTCTGAAAAAATCTGAGGGTTATTGGTCCCACTGGGACACTGGTGTTTCCATAAATACTGTGACATGATTCAGGTGAAATGTCCTTTGAAGTCAAAAGTGACTCATGCTGAGATTGACAGTGGCATTTAACTTCACTTGGCAGCTCCTTACCCTTTCATACCTTGATTAATAAGCCAAACTTATTATTCCCTCAAACTCCCTTAATATTGAGATAATGTGTCACATCAGGTTTTTTTAGGAGTCATTTTTCATAATCGTTGTGATAACCCTCCTTGAAAGGGGTGGCTGGGTGCACGGAGAAGCGGGGGTCGGCGAGGTAGCAGCCAGGGACAGCTGTAGCACTCTATAAATGAGTATGCTAATACTGACTGACATTTCCTTGAACAGCGAGGGAGAAGGAGAAAATGCTTGCTCCCAATTATCCTAAACGTCAGTGTGAAATAAGAGTCCGTGCCCACGTGGGAATTATTCCACAAATAGGTAAAGGAATGTAAAGAAACAACAAAAACAATATGTAAATTGAAGAATAAATGTCATTAAATTGAAATCTCCATTACCTCACTTTTCATTATATAAAAAAAAAAGACATTAGCATTGCCTTCTCCACAACGGACTCTTACATAAACTCTCCCACAGACTTTAAATATAAATAGACTGGTTTATAGTGTTAATGCTCTTGTGTCTTTTATCCTTGTCTTCAGACACTCGAGGCTGACTCTTATCGGTTGCGTCACAATTCACTAAACTGTTAAATAACCTGACTTTACTTCCAATAAGCAGCAGTTGTTCTGCACACACACTTGTAAGAGCGAGACCAAGAGGCTTCTGTACCTTATACAGTATATATACATGCATGATTAGGTGAGTGGCAGAATTCATTATGAAAGAGTCAGTATACTTATATCAATGTACCTACCACATGAGTGGAAATTAATTGCAACACTTCACAGACACAGGACTCAAGTAAGTATAAAGGTATTTAACAGTTAATTATTTTCCTGAGGCACATTTGTATACAGTATGTTGTTCTTCTTGCAATGCGCAGCCTTGTGGATTTTCTTTTTTTTTTTTTTTTTTTTTTACTATGCACGTTACACTTGTCAAACTAGCTTGTTTTTTTGTCGTCATACCTCCATCGAACCCGTCAAATTGCAGTTACAGTTTACATCTATTACCGTGAAAACATGGACGCTTCACGCGTATCTTCCCATCGGCAGCACAGTTTCAAGGTGGACGCCCAAGATTAGTGTCACCAATTCAGTATCAGATCAAATGTCTCTGTTCCCGAGTTATGGCGTTGAATAATGGCAAGATAAGTGATTCTGTAGAACATTATGATGTCACCGTGACCTTGACCTTTGGCCCACAAATTCTAATCAGCTCATTCTTGACTTGTGTCAAACTTGAAGAAATTTGCTCAAGAAATTCTCTTATTTCTAACAAAATGAGACAGACGCAAGGTCACAGTGACCTTTAATCTTTGACCACCAAAGTCTCATCAGTTAATCCTTGAGTCCAGGGGGAGGCCAAATTTGAAGAAGTTCTCTCAAGGTGTTCTTGAGCTATCATGTTCATAAGAATGAGACGGATGCAAGGTCACAGTGACCTTGACTTCTGATCCCTGATCATCAAGATCATCAGAGGGAACATCTGTGACATATTGGAAAAAATTTCCTCATGGCAATCTTGAGATGTCATGTCCACGAGAATGGGATGGACAGACGGATCGACAACCCGAAATCATAACACCTCCAGTCACAGCAGAGGCATAAGGAGCGGTCGAAAATGAACACCCAATAAAGAATGCAGGTGGTTTTACCTTCCACCCTGCATCGCACAGACTTTAGAGATTAGTCCTGATATGCAAGCTGAGCGTTACATAGCTTGCACTGAATATTTATTTTGTTGTAAAATTTCCAAACATCACTCTTATGCCTGGTCTCCATTTTGCCTTCAAAGTAATTTCAAGCGATGTCTGATTAAAAAGGCTGAGGGCATCAGTTTTGCTGTAGGGATCTGTACAGATATTCATAGATAGTAGTTACATCACTGCGTCCAGTCCACAAGTAGGAAAATTTTAATTCATAATACATAACATATATATGTGTACACCAATCTCTCACAGCATTAAAAGCACTGATGAAGGGAATAACCTTGATCATCTCATTATAAAGCAATGTTCTGCTGGAACAACCTTTGATCCTGGCAATCATGTTGATGCCACCTGACACACTCCACCCACCCATAAACCATTGCGGACCAAGTACATCCCCTCAGGGCAACATCACATCCTGATGACGTGCTCTAGGCATCTGTGTGGCCTCCAAAGTCCCCACATCCCAATCCGATGGAGCATCTGTGGGATGTGCGGGTATGACACCTCGCAACCTACAGGACTCCAAGGATCTGTCGTCAACATCCTGGTGCCAGACACCAACAGGAAACCCCCAGAGATCCTGGGTCCCAAGTCCAAGTCCAATCCAAGGAGGTCCCATCTTGAACACGTCCCACAAATGCTCGACTGGATTGGACTGTGGGGAATCTGGAGAGCAGGTCTACGCCTTAAAGTCTTTGTCATGTTCCTGAGGCCATTCCTGTGGAGTTTTTGCTCATTGGGATGGGGCACTGTCCTGCTGGGGTGTTACTGCCATCAGGGCGTGCCGGTGCCATGGGAAGATATGGTTAAGGCATGTCAAGTGGCATCCACATGTATGCAAGGACCTAAGCGATTATACCGTATGTTGAACGAATGTTGATGTCCAAACTGAGCAGTCAATAACTCAAGTTCTCATGCCGATAGATAAATAATAGATAAATAGGTAGATAGATAGCGTAGTATTTGATTTTCTCCATACTGCCCGGCTCTAATAGATGCATCCACTAAAACATTTTGGATGTGCTATGTGTGATGAGTCAAAAATGCATCGAACTTTAAGGCAGCCGACCTTCAGGCCTCGTCACTCCTCTGGTTTAGTTATTTTTGAATGTTTTGCTAGCTGTAAAACATAACTCCCGTCTCTGGATCCATTTCTTTATCTCCATCGGCGCCTGAAGGACAGATTCATGTGAGAAATTGCAGTGCGTTTTTTAAGAAAGATACAGTAACCCCCAACCTTCCTACAGGAGTGAGGATCTGAATGAGCACCAGAGGCTGGGGCTTAATAAGAGCTGTCCACTAGAAGTGGTGCTGAACTGCTGACTGGAAAGCAGCGGCTAAATGCTTTTCTGTCACGGACTATTTCAGTGTGCACTTTAACCACACACTATCCTTAGAAGTTGGGCAGCCTTTATTGTACAGTGAGCAAGTTAAAGCTGCACTAATCAATACTATTTATATTAACTATGGTTCAAATGATTATGTTTAATGGAGAAAGGGGCGCTCCAAGAAGCCGCAGAGAATTATCACCCGACTGCAGCCTCCCTACAACACCTAAGTCTGTTTTGGATCAATGTTTTTGGTTTTCTGGCCTGTAACTTCGCTCTTATCAGCCTCATTTTATAGGGCTGCAGCTAAGGAGGATTTTCAGTGATCTATGACTAATTTAACATTTCTTTTAATCTAATAACCCATTGATCATATGTCAAGATGGTGGAAAATGTCAGTCACATTTCCTATGATAGAGGGCTAAGTAAATCAGAAAATATTCACATTTAAGAGAGGAAGTCAGTGACTTTTCGGGTAAAAACCACATAATTCTTGAGCATATCATAATTCAAGCGGTCTAAGAGAAAACTGGACTTCTGCTCCTCCCCTTGGCTCTGTTTTCAAGCTTCAGAAAATCTAGCTCATGACAGGAGACGTGCGTGTACGTCCCTTTGGTAAAAGCCTGATTCGATGGTGGAGAATTCTGCAGAGAACATTGGTATTCCAGCACTGGCAACAACTGCCTACACAGAAAAGTAACCCAAAAACAGGAAGACGGAGTTATCTAAAAGTCTAAAACAGAGTTTGACAGTAAATGAAATACAACACGTCAGTATGGATGAAGCGTTTCAGAGATGCAGAGAAAATGTTGCTAATAGTTTAGCCTTCTGCTAAATAGGGACGCGCGTGATTCGACATCCAAACGATTAAACGTCCGCCCCGTCGCTAGTCAGCTCCAGAAATATTAGTCGGTTAAACCAATTCGTGTTTTATTCATGTACAAGGCTGCTTAACTGTCACGCAGCTGCCCGCCACTAGTGGGTGCTACAGAGCCGTCAGACAGCAGTCCCCCTCCCCGCTGTAATGCTGGAGTAGACTGGAGTTTTAAAACAGCACAGTGGGAAATAAGAGAGACGTCCTCTCACAAAACCAGCGTGATTTGGCAGCACTTTGAGCTAGAAAATGAATTCAGCAGCAGTTTATCTTTTTTGAGATGTTATATTGTTTGTTAACTTTAAGTGAGTTGTTGTCAGATAATGTGCAGGGTTGACATTCATACTGCACGGAGCTAAATGCCTCTCATGCCTCACAAAACTGCACACCCCAGCTTTATGTCATCTTATTAAAATAGATACCGGTTAAATTTCCTGTTGATCGACTAACTGATCACTCAACTAATCACCACAGCTGTCCTCATTCCTCCGATCTGTGCACTACCTGCCCAGCAGCAAACAGCAGACACATCAAGTCAGCTACTTACTAGTAAACATACGGAGCATGTACCAAACTATAGAGTGAGATATTGTTTCTCAGAAGTTAGTGGAGAGCTAAAAAAAAAAAAAAAGAGCTGGAGAGTGAGTGAATATTGGACTTCACCCCCACAGGGCCCAAAAATCAATTACAGCTTTAAAGTAAAAATCCGTATGTGTTTCGCAGCACACACTGGTATCTTTCTGTTTAACTTGAAGTAGACACCAGAGGTAGAAGAAGTACCCAGAATGTTCTCTCAAAAGTAGTACTACCAGTGTAGAAAATGTTGGTTAGAAATAAAAGTCCTGCAGTCAAAATCTTACTTAGTAAAAGCACAAAACAATTAGCATTTAAATATACTTAAGTATGGTTCATTTCAGAACACTATATATGGCATTACTCTATTATAATTACTGATTTTACTGATGTGCTCACTACTTCGTAGCTGGCAAAGATGGAGCTCAATTTAATGTCTCTATATACTGTTGGCTTAATCCATAATAATACATCATTACTCATTTTTTTTTATTTTGTAGGAATAATCTAAATCTGCATAGTAACAATCTGTCTAATAAATTTAGTGAAGTAAAAAGTACAATAATGGGTTTGCAAATGTGGTGCAGCAGAAGTATATAGTGGCATTAAATGGAAATACTCAAGTAACGCACAAGTACTTTGAGTAACAGATAGTCCGGGGGACTCGGTTTGATTGGGCGGGGAATGCTGAAAAATTTCACACCTTCATTTGGTTCGGTTCACTTTCACAGGAACCAAACCACCTGGACAACGTCACGCTGTTACAACAGCTGCTCCTTTGGGGGCGGTATTGCCGCAAACGTCCACTGACCAGGAAGAAGAAAGCATGAG
>JAPZEB010000014.1:5965712-5976464 GCA_029783705.1 Chaetodon striatus | reverse complement strand
GATCCAGGTCGGAACACGTTCTCACCACAAACGAACCACACAAGAGTTCGTTTGTAACCAGACTGAGACCACCTCTTCAAGAAGGTCTCAGTCTGGTTGTTTTGGTGAGCAGCAGGTGTGCGATTGCTGTGTTCACACCTGCCCAAATGAACCACACTTAGAGGGCAAATGAACTTGAGTCGGATTGAACCAAAGCAAAGAAGGCAGGTGTGAAAGCACCCTCAGTCAGGCCTTATTTTCCTCAGCTCGCTCGACAAACCCAAAAACCTCAATCTGAGATTGAGGCACCACAACGGTGGTTATCAACTTGTTGTTAACCCAGGTTTTCTTCTTTAGGGTCTGTGCAAATTCCCATAAAACGAGTCAAACAACAAATAGCCACCCTCGTCGGTGCAGTGTATCCCACACCACTGCCCCCCATTGGCATTTTTTCTGGCCAGTTCGACATGTTGAATCAGCGTCTGTGACAGCGACGCCCGCCAGTGAATGAAATCACTGATTGGCAGTTCAGCCCCCAAGAAGAGAAACGAAAGTGAGGAAAGTAAAAAAAAAGGGGTTAAGCCAAGAGAGAGTGAGACTAAAACTAACTTGTTACATAAGGTAAGATTATTTTTCTCTAGCCATTGAGCTCTTTAGCAGAAACGTTTTGACATGATTTGTTTTATTTTTCACTAGCGTACGGTAAATATGCTCTGTTCTTTCAACACTGGATTGTGTTGTTAACATGCTAACTGGCTAACTAGCATCAAGACAGTCTTCCAGTTTCCCTTTTTAAATTAGGATTACAGCTATCGCTGTCTGCTGGTGTAAAGAGTCATTTTCGCTCACACAGGCACGAAACGTTTGCGCTGGTTGACCATCAGCTGTAGTCTTTGCAGTGTGTTAATGCGCAACTTTTTTGACTGAGACACAACAACGTCAGGCGACACAGCAGGGGGCTTTCATTGGCGCTAGTTCTCTGAAGTCAGTTTGGTGTGTCTGGGCCTTTAAACTTTAAATTTAGTAAATCCATCTTGAAGATGTTGAGGATTTTTCTAAACACCAAAAATGTCAACCTGATAGGTGAGTTAGAGGAAAAGTCAATGGATCACTGAAGTCAGAGGGCTTCCTATTCTGGGGGCCATGAATGTCACAGTGATCCATACAATATCTGTTGTGATACATCACTCTGGATCGAAGAGGTTGACCGACCTCACATTAAATCATTGCCTTCCCTAAAGACAAACTGCTAGCACTGCTAAACATCACTATTAACAAGATTTTGTGTGTACATACGACCATATGTCGACTGTATGTTGTCTGTATCTGCTCATATCTCACCTGAGTCATGAACATGTAGGTTATCTAGCTCAAAAACCTTAAATAGTAGGCACTCAGTGACCTGGAAGATAAGCAATTCACTTGCAGTTGTCTTAGGACGACTGGCATGATCTAACGACTTGTCTTCAAGGACCCGAGTCTTAGACTTGCCCCAAAAGCCATTGAACATCTCTGGCCATAACACAAACAGATAAACATTCACTGAATTATTTGCAGCAATTACTGAAGCCACAGCCCAAACCCACTTCCTTTCCCCGTGGCATCACCCAGTCCTACAACCTTACACTCAGCTCCTTCACACAAAGTAATGCTCTTCATTTCATTTTCAGTGAGGATGTCTTGCATTGTGTTGTGCACTGAGAGCACACTGTGGAAAAAAAGGCTGGAGACAAGCTTTTAATTAGCAGTCCTACTAAACACCATGTCTCAGTTTCCTTATTCCACTTAGGGCAGAGCTACTGACCATAGTTATTTTAAGGACAGCACTAGTAGCTCACAGTCAGGGGAAGGCTTGTGATTAGGAGAGATCCACATCCGCTTTCAGCATATACTTGAGACCAATCTTTGCTCCCAGTGAAGATAATAAGTGGCTCTTTTCCTTATCACCAAAAAAATGGTCGTCTTATTAGAGTGGGAGAGGCAATTTTCCCTAATAACTCTTCTCCTATTGTTATCTTCACATAATTAATCTCCATTAGTGCAGAGACGAGACCGTGTATAACCAAGGAAGACCAGAACCAGAAGAACTTAAGATCTTCTGTCCTCGAGGCAGCAAGCAGGAGGTCAGCGAGTGAACCTGGCTTTCACTTTGTTCTAATCTCTCAGTCAAATCGTTTCGGAAAGGACACAAAATTACTTTCCAAATGAAAAATGGAAAAACTTTCAGGTTAATTTACGGATACAATTCCATTTTCAGCGTGACTTTACCCTTAAAATTTCACCCAAATTGAAAGAGAACTTGGTGAATGTCAATTATTTGATTCAAGTAAAACAGTGCAGACTGAAAAGTTTAAGAATAAGTAATGAAGGTTCAGCAAAGAGCAAGGTTTGATCCCTTTCTCAATTCTAAAACTGCAGACCAGAAATTATCACGACTCCTTTTCTATTATATATAATGTTTTTCACAGCACATTCTTTACAGTGGTGATTCATAACCGGGGGTGTCTGAGCTACAGGGGGTGCGTCTGCAGTTGCTCTGTGATAGTGGAAAGATTACAGAGCAGCATTACAAAAAATAAATAATAATTTGAATTGTTTTAAAACAAGAATCATATATTAAGTCAATTAATAGGTGAATTTACCTTTTAAAATAAACTGGTTATATTACAGCGTTACCTACTGACCTACTTCGCTACCTTTGTACTGTGGGTAGTTTAATTTATAGTAAATAAATAGATTGACTTAAAAAATGTAAATAAGAGAAATACTCTGACAACTGTGTTCCTTATTAAACAAAAAATATATAACTATACACTTCCTGAAAACCCATTTCTCTTTAACCGAACAACAATGAGCTTAATGGCTTTGTTAACCTATCACAAAACACACTACATTAATATTTAACACAACAAAATAAAACTTACACCGTTTCAACAATCATCAGCTCTGGTTTGATAGAATAAACCTTTAATTCAGCAAGTTAGATGTAAAAAATATACTGTCTCTCTCCCCGCTGCTCCTGTCTCTTTTCCCTGCTGCCCACTGAGCAGCGGCTCTCACTTGTTTGTTCTGCCAACTATCTCACAGCGAACTTGGCAGAGGTATATAGGCACAGCCTACCGAGCCCCTATGAAAACAATAAAGCGCGGGCACATATATCGTACAGTACATCAGGTCTCAACAGACATAGCAGAAACATGGAGATACAGTTATATTTTAAATATAACAGAGTGCTTATTTGAGAACAAAAATAAAGAGCTGATTACTTGAATTGCAAAAGTATGCGTTACGTTAAGCTGGGTACACACTGTGAGATGTTACCCCATCTCTCATCCAATTTTTGAGCTGCAGGACTTACTTTAGAGTTGGACCAAATTTCAGCATAGTCGGGCATTATTTGCCGTGCAACATACAGAGGGTAGCAAGGACCAAACACGGCCCAATCAACTGCTCCTGGAGGTCTGGATGAATTTCTGACATGCCAGAAATTCTGGTCAGCTGTCGTCAGGCTCTGACAGTGCTGAAGCAGAGCCAGGAGTTGATTCTCCAAGGTTAGTGTCTTCTGTCCTCACTCAACCATACACCATGTACCCAGCTAACAGGACTGAAATCAACCGAAGAAAATCCTGATTGACTGAAAGTCTATCTACTCTTCAACCAATCGATTGGTCAATGGATAAAAAATTTGCACAGGTTATCACTAGATTAACTAAATCACCACAGCGCGCTGAGTGCACACCTCCTGATAGTAGAAGGTAACTGTGGGGTTGCAGCTGTCATATTCAACATGGCATTACTAATGTTAGAAATATTTTTAGCCCAGAAGCTAACGTTAGCTATTCTGCTGCATCAACAAGGGCTCCGGTGTGATGGTACTCCTTTTATAAGCTTTAGAGAGAGAATCATAACTTGGGCTGACCCGCATGTGGAGAAAAAAAGGACACTTAAGCTCTTTTTGGGACCTCTGTTTCTACATATGTGAACCATACCTCAGCAAACAAACAAACGTCTACCTGCCAACAGCTCCAGAGCTTTGAAAGAAAACTTTATTGACAACTGTCAATAGCCAGAACGATCCACAGGGGCTGATGTACTAATTTATTGTCTATCTAACACTCAGGTTGTGGCTTGATGATCGGACTGTACAGTGTGAGCACATAAATCACGAGCTTTGGCTTTCTAAAACAAATCATACAGTTTGTGCCCAGCTTTATTCTTCACAACAAAAAAGTAATCTGAGTAGTCTGAGTTACCCCTACTGGTTGTAACACCTGAACGTCACATGTTGAGAACGAGAAGTTGAAACCTGGGTAATGGATAAATTGTTCAAACAGACAGCAACAAGTTAAAACAGTGGGTAAAGTAATCATAACTGTTTGATATAAACGGCAGCGTTCATAAAGGGGCTCCTCTGACAGGGCTGTGGGGGTCCGTCTGACAAAAAAGGACGAGTGCCACTGATTTAGAGAATAAAACAGTAACTTTTGGATTTGAGCAAACACATCAAACAGCCAATAAAACATCTTCCTCACGCTGCGACTCCCACCCCCGTTCTCTTCACAGACATTGTTTTCAATGCCTTCATTCTGACATTTCGGTTGACGTGCATGTGCAATGATTCACCTCAGCTGTAGACAAGCGTGATGCCAGGTGTTTACTCCAGCCTGCAATCAGCTGTCTAGTTTGACACTGAGTCTCCATGATCTTGTCAACGGGCGCACATATTGCACGCTACATCAAACACACACATGCATGCACAAACCCCAGACACATGCGCACACACATCACGCAGAGATAGAGCCTACATGGGTTGTTAAGCTTGCGGCTTGCATCAGTGGGATAGATCTGTTCGGCATCGAGCCTCGTCATTGCTGTCATCTTAATTTTGGGCTTGGCACATCCCCAAATCGCCCCCCGCCCCCTGCCACCGCACACCATCACCACCACCACCACCACCGATAGCTTCCTCTGTACCATCTTCATCAGAGTGGAAAATGGATGGGACACCAACCATAGACTGTTTCATTTCTACATGGTAGCGCCTCTCTCTCCCAATCAGCACAGAGCAAACTTCTTATGGCTCCCTGGCAAAATGTCTCAAAAAGAAAAAAAAAAAAAAAACAGGCAGTTTTATCTCACTTTTGCAAATGCTCGCCCCTCATTTCATCAAGCTCTCTCCCCTGTGAAATATATCCCTCCTACTCAAGCCAAAGCCCACAGGGGCCAAAAGCCACTGAAGCCTCTTATTGAAATTGCCATCTTATCAGACGAAATATCGCCAAGACATCGCTTCACAAATAGAGTGGTAATAAGTCTCGGTCAAGTGAGGTGCCTTTTTATATCACCCCCCTTAGCGTATAGTGACGCAGTTTTTATATTACTCAGATGTTTGGAAGATAAAATGGCATCACAGTGGTGGCCGACTCTCCGGGCTGCTGCAGGGAACAGCTGTCAGAAACTGCGCTCGATGAGAGAGAGAGAGAGGGAGAGCCCACACACACACATTCACACACACTGCTATCACAGTTTGTCATAAATTAGGCTATTATACAGTATATTGGATTGTTTTTTTATTCTCTCCAATTGAACAGGGCAGGGCAGATACAAGAATAGAACAGGAAATTAGTCTGGATGGAAAATTAGTGTCCACACAAAGTGGAAAACAAGTCATACTCCTGTCAAGAAATGTATCTAATTTCACAGAGAGCTGAAGGAGGGAGGCTTGATGTTCCACTTTTCGGCATCATCTTTATCGAATTCCAGTCACTTCTTGAAAACATCTCTCCATCCTTGACGACGATCAATATCTAAACAGGTCTATACACATTTTCTGCCGTGTGCTTTGAAACAGCTGCATTAAGATTTTTGCCTTTCCCTTATCTGTCACTCTGTCTCTCACCAACATACTGGCAGTTCAGCCCCTCTTAATGCTCTCAGATTTGGGATGTGCTCTAATCTCAAGCCACTATCTTCAAAAGGCCATATGCCATGCCTCTCTTTTGGGGGCTGCCTAAGATTGCCTCCTGGTAAGCACTTTCTGGGGAGCTCTGTGGGGATTGCTCTGTTTGATCTATGCTACCTGGACTACAATGGAGCTGCAGAGGAGGATCCCCTCTCTCTGATCTCTTCAACACGCCGCCAGCACACTCCGTCTCCCTGTGGGCTGGGCTGGTGCCTTCTGAGAAATACAACCTATTTCATAGCTGCTCTATTTCAGCCATTTCAATTCCAATAGTTCACTGTCTCTAATCCAATTGGAGCTTTGAGATATCTGTGGCCCCGGCTAAAGCCAAGCAGTGGTTCTCCAGGGTCAGTTCACAAGCGATAAGAAAACCCCCCTCATGATGAAATACTGGTCTCGTGCTTACCTTTCTTTGGCAAATCTAAAAGCTTTATTTTAATGAATCTGTGGTGGAAAGTGCACCACATCGGACTTGGCAACTTACTCGTGGTCATTTTGGGGCCAGCTTTGCTTGCTGTAAGCAATCACAGCTGAAAATGAGATGCTATAAGAGGCAAACGGGTGGCAAAATTAAAGGAAAAACCAATGTTAAGTGTCTAAGATGTTGGGCACTCATGCACCACATGCCGCTGTAACAGCTCTAATGTGTCTCTGCAATAGGGACGTCAGTTTCAGTTAATTTTACTTTCAACAGCAGGACACACATCAATCAGTTACAACCAGTTAACTAAACGTAGAGTAACTCAAAATGACATGAACTGCCAAGAGACCTCTCCTCTCAGTCCAGTGCTCCACTGACTCCCTGACCTTTAGCACCACATCTCAAAATGCTAGCAATTCAGAGGTGGTAAAATTGTAATGTTTTGTGATGCCTTGCTTTTTATTTTATTTTCTATTGGCTCTGCAGACAATTAGCCTGCTAGCTGCGTTAACATGGACACATCATGTCCACTGTCCACTCTCTGGTCTCCACTGAGGTCAGGTGGGAGCTAGCTAGTGGCACCACTCATTCACTGCTGGTGCTGTCTTCTCCCAGGTAGCCCCAGTGAGTAAGCAGCTTCATTTTTGGCTGCGAAACCCTTTAGCATTGTTTAATATGTTAGAGCCACGAGCTGTGCTGACACTGCTAATTGTGCTAACAGTCATAACATGATGATATAAGCTAAAGGGGGGTTTGCGGCTTAAAATTGAGCCTTTTACACACCACAGAAACCTCGGGGGAGACCAAAGAATGGGAACAATGTTTTCACAGAAACACAATGTTACTTGAGCAATTTGTGTAATGAGCGGTGGTGCTGCTAGCTAGCCCCACCAGACCAAAGTGGTGCACAGTGCAGTAAACTGAAGAGTAGCAAAATTAACCTACAGACCGACATGTGTCACAGGTCAAAAATAGTCTTGGCAGCTTACCAAGAAGTAGCTGCTCTGTAACTCTACTGGGGGGAGGAAACATCTGTCATTCAAGGTTTTGATGATGGTGATTGAGAGGTCCAAATTTGCCATAGCTGCTCGGTTGGGTTGAGATCTGGGGTCTCATTTATAGAGTGATGCATAGGATCCATAAAAAAAAAAAAGTACATGTGAACAAACGCTGAAAATGGCATGCACCAAAAAATATTCAACAGTTTCCACCTCACCATCTGCCTCGCCAATTTTCCGTCTTTCAAATGTTAGCGAGCATAGGTCAAAGTTTCTTCCATCAAGTCTGTTTTTATAGATCAAAAATTTCGCATATGAAGTGACGTACGCCTCTTTCAGGCCTCGTTTTGTGAGTAAACGTTTATAAATGAGATGCTGGTGAAAGCTATAACATATGAGTCACATCATTTTCATACTACCTTTCAGTGACCCCTCGTGCCTTATAGATTAGGGCACCGTCATGCTGGAGGAGACCTATTATAAAGGTTTGTCCAATAATATTCTCAATATATTATAAATAGGAAACTGAAGTATGGAGACCAACTTTTTTTTGTTTAAAACTAAATGCAACATTGGATTTGTAGGAAACTGTTCAGTGATATTAGACTAAAACAGAACCTTAAACTTTTAAGAACCTGTAGGGCTTTGTTGTAGCTTGCACCTTGCATTTACAGTGTCTTACAAACCAAAGCGTTGTGGATATGTGCCATTAAAAAGGCAGCACTGGGATGAACGTGACTTCGTGCGGGGCGAGTAGAGTGGAATCAGTGTGGCTAATTTTGATTATCTTTCACATTTACACTTAGTGACTTTTAAAAGTCAGCGTCATTAAATAAACAGAGGACCTAAATCGGCAGCAGAAGATCAACATAATGGAGCAGAATGTGAATGGCATTGGACCAGCTCCCACCCTCTACAGAGGCTCCTCACGGGACAGGTCAACTACCCCAAAGGATGCACCACTGACTGCCAGCACCTCCCTCGCTCTGGTCTGTCGTGTCAAACTAGCCCGCAAATATCTACACGACATCAACTATTAGAGAGGATTGAAATTTAACTGGTAGCACACTCCCAAACACTGTACACACACATCTCCCATTTGCTTGCAGTGCTTAGTTAAACACTTGTTATTAGAGTTATTAGCTGCAGTGTTCGCTTTGTTAAAAATGAGCTGTTGCATTCCTTCCCCTCTGAGAGTACCTGGATTTAGCATCAGCTACTGAGCAGTGCCCAGAAACCAGTGTAAACAAAAGCAGAACCTACAATAACAGCTACATATTAAGCTACAGGTCCTGACTGCTTTTACGTTACAATCCTATATTTCAAAGTTGGATGTCAATCACTCACACTAAAGCTACAGAGTGTCTGATTTCCATTGAAGAGATTTATATTAAGGTCAAACTGACTAACATGTGGGGCAGGAACAGAGTTTGACATTGCTTTTCTTTTGACTAGAATCGGTTTTTACATGTATCACTCGGTGAAACCATAAAAACATTACAGACCATCATGACTCTTTGCCTTGACTTCCAACCTCCTCTGAGAGGGCAGCTCCAGCACAAATCCCAGAAATCCTTGAAACACTCAGAGACATACTCTTCCACTAAAGTGCACGTTGCATCCAGCCTGACATATGCGAGTTTAATACTGTTTCCAGCCTGGCTTTTTACACCACCACTGAATAGTGGCTGTTGATTGCTATTGACACACTCTACACCTCTGCTTTCACTGCGGGACGGTAAAGTTTACAATGAATCATAAACAGCAGAAGCTGAAAGCCAATACAGAGCTGAAGGTTTTAGGCTAATAGGAACTTATGTACACAATTACCCTCAGCCTACCAGGGACAAAAACTGCATTTTTGTGCTGGTTGCATTTATCTGACTTGAAGTCTCTAACTGGTTTCCTATCTGAAAATGAGGAAATATTTAATGTGGATAGCTGCATTCAAGATTTGTGATGGATTATATAAATGTAGATGTTAAGACTAGTTGGAAAATGTCTGTAAATGACAGCCCTGTCTCATAAGCCACCAGGTATTTTAAACCCAAACATGATCTTTTCCTTAAAAATAACCAGATGGTTTTTGTGGCTAAACATTACGACTGGGCGATATAACGACTACGTACGATACATCAATATATTTTCAAGCAAGACAAAAATGTAGACAACTGTTTATATTGATATAGGGTCAAGTTGTGTTACATAATGCATACCTGTGTGCATCTCTCCTCTCTCACACACTCTGCACAGCTCCGCCCCACTCCGCGACATCTGTCTATACGTTGCACATGCTACGCTAAATCAGTCTGTGAGATGAAATTACCACAGCACATTTGCAATCCAGTGCTGCACTGCTAGTTTAAGTGTGAGGTGGATCATAGTGCATCTTGATTCTTCTTCATTTTCCAGCACTAGATTCATTTGAAAGGCCATGGGGAAACAAACCTCTGTAGCTCCAGTGCTATGTGCAAAAAGTTAACGTACAGCCCTGCGATTTATTTTCTGCTATCATTTTTCATTCACATGTTGTACAGCTGTATAGTTTTAAACAAGGAAAAAAATCCCTATCTTTGCATTTTATTATGATCAGAGTCTGTTTTTATAAAAGTGCTTGTGAGATCTCCAACGTGGCTTTGACTTGCAGTTGAACATGTAGTCCATTTCGTAGAAAATACAGAGATAAATATCGCGTACACTGGTGTATTGCCGTTCAGCCTGTATATATCGAGACATGAATTTTTGTCTATTTCGCCCATCCCTATTACACATAACTACACGTTAACCTCAGTGTTATTCACGTATAAAGAAACTTAAAGTTTCAACATGTCGCTACGTAATAACGTGCAAATGTTGCATATCCATGGTTTGCGGAAAAGCACAATGCCAACATTGAACATTTTTATGAATGCAATTTAGTCATATACAAACATCTGTTCATTCTAGGAGACAGGGTTGATCAAAAACGGGTATTTTGGATTTCTGAAGGTGTCAAATGTGATAGCTCATTTGGTTTTTGGTATAACTGGGGGCAACTATGTGCAGCCTCATAACCAATAAATCAAAGATGTTTGAGGACATATAGGAGACACCACTGTTTAGATTAATTCATACGGTTACAAAGTAAGGAACCATTACAAAAAGATGATGGCAACATGCAAATGTGTTAAAATAAGAATACAACAGATTTAAAGGGCAACAAGCAATGTGCAGGCACAAGATTCAGTACTTGAATGATACATTAACTTCAGTACTTTTAAAAAAGCATGAGGACATTTAGCTAAAACTGAGAATGGAACAAAATAAACTATTTAAAAACAGACAGATACTCAGAGTGGATCAGCAGATGCACTGAGGAGACTATACAGTTTACATACACTGATAAATTAGGC
>JAPZEB010000014.1:5821999-5835173 GCA_029783705.1 Chaetodon striatus | reverse complement strand
CATGCTCATGTTTAACCCAAACTATGTGTCATGTGACTGCAGTTGGTTCAGATCCAGGTCAGAACACGTTCTCACCATAAACGAACCACATTAGAGTTCGTTTGTAACCAGACTGAGACCACCTCTTCAAGAAGGTCTTGGTGCGGTTGTATTGGTGCACACCTGAGTGCGATTGCTGTGTTCACACCTGCCCAAACGAACCACACGTAGGAGGCAAAGGAACTTGAGTTTGATTGAACCGAACCAAACAGGGCAGGTGTGACAGCACCTTTAGTTATATCGGCATGCACTGGTCAGACAGCAGGGTACACTCAAGACCTGACACCAGTCCACACACACAGACAGTCAAACACATTTATTCTCACAGGTACATCTGGTAAAGCCTAGGAGCTTCTACATGTGAGGGTGGGAATAAAATCGTACTTCCTGTACTTGACATTTAAAGGATTACTCATGTAAATTTTGTGTTGCACTTTCAGGAATCAGGACTACTCTGGAAATATTTCTTTTTTTAATGGTCACAGTCGATGAGGATATCTAGACATTTAGTCCTTACTCTGGGTCAAGCTTTCATAACACTGGATCCTTAAGTCAGCTGTGGCACAGGAGGTAAAGCTCCTCCAGCCTGCATGTCGAAGTATCCTTGGCCAAGCTACTAAACCCCACATTGCTCTCGAAGACTGTGCCATCAGTGTGCGAATGTGTGCGTGAGTGATTAGATTAGATTAGATTAGGCCCTGATGAGCAGACTGGCACCCTGCATGGCAGCCTTGGCAATTAATGTATGATTGTGTGTGTGAATGGGTGAATGTGGCATGTGGTGTGAAGCGCTTTGAGTGGTCGGAAGACTAGAAAGGTGCTGTATAAATGCAAGTCCAATTATGTGTCTTTTCCTCTGACTGTCCCTTCACAGTTATATGCCCACATCTTTCAAATTCTACATCCTCCTTGTTGTAGTGAATTTTGTAGCCTCAAATCTGAAACAAACAACTTCAAGCGATATTCCTTAAAACCTAACAGAGCTCCTCCAGAGCCACAGAGGACATTATTCACCCGCTTTAACGACTCGTAAACTCATACTGATGTTTAAAATGAATGGAGTTCCTCTTTAAGAAAATAGAGAAATTCACACATGCTTCAACTGACAAATGAGCCAATTTTTTCCCCATGCCACACTGTCTTTCTCTTCCTAAAAAGAATAAAACAAATACTCCACGCATGTAAATATTCAATTACAACTCCAGCTACAGCTGAATCAATACAGCCTCCAGACACACATCCGTGGTAAATATAAACTCATTTATTGTAGACGCAAGAGTACTCGTGTGTGCTGTCAATGTTCCTACCCATCCAGGCAGAGTTCATTCATTCTCTAACCTATAATTTCCGTAAATTGAATATCTCTGTGTTGATTAAATTCAAGGGCGACTAAATTCATTCTGTGTGCCGCAGGTTGCCTTGAGGATCCGACCCCTCAGCGATGCTGAGCAGGAGGAGGCGGCTACGATCGTGGCCCACAGAGTGGACGACCAGGTGAGATGGCCGCTCTGTGTGTGTGTGTGTGTGTCAGTAGCCTGTTTACCTCCGCGCACATGCAGTATGCATGCACGTGAGTGAGCGAGTGAGTGATGGGGTCAGCATGTGTGTGCTTGTATGGAAAAGAGCTGTGGTCTCTGTTTCAGAGCCCTCTTCCTGCCTGTCAGGCGGCCGCACAGATAAGGTATCTGTAGGGACCTCGGTAAGGCCAACAGCTCTTTTTAAACACCAACTAATTTGTAAAGCTCAAATGTCACCGTACATTTGTAAATGAATGCTGGATGAGTCAGACCTTTCGCACAGAGAGTGACCTTTCTTGCAAATGATAGAAAGCCTCAAATTATTTCATAAGCAGACGGCTGAAAGCCGCTATAGTGAACTCCTGGGGTTTAATTGGACTTCAACAACTGCAGAGCCGTGTGACCCTTCCCACATTGAACATCCGTGATGAATGTAGGTCAGTCTCCTATAGTGTCTGTCTGACTTGAACGATAATACGAGTTACAACTATGGCAGCGAGAAGTAATTTTCTCTGTTATGGATTCATCTCACAATTGTGCAGTCATTTTCTTTCAGTTCCAGGTAATTGTTTGCAAGAGTACCGCATCAATTTAGCACTGCTCTTCCCGAACACTGTCACACTCACAGTAGACAGTTAAGAAAAAAAAAAGACTGTGACATCACCTACAATGCAACTTGACAACCTGCTGCGAGGGTCCTAAGGACAGAGGGATGTTGTATGCTGTAAGGCCCTCTGAGGCAAAATGTGATTTGTGATACTGGGCTTTATAAATAAAAATTGATTGACTGAGTGATTGACAACCAACCAACAGCTCCACGAGCCAATTTTACACAGTGGCCGAACATGGAATTACAACGTCCAGGTCCGTTGCATGAATAGGGCCCAAAAATACAGTTTTCCATAGACTTACATTGGGAAAGAGACTTCTGTAAATCAGAGTACATCACCAACCACCGAAATGACTTGTTTCACTATTGGGATTTGATCCATTCACTATTAAATCACTTTCAAGTTAGCGTAAGGCTAAACCAGACGTTAGCCACTTGGCTGTGCTCGGCTGCTGTAAGTCTTTAGTGCAGAAGCTTGCTTTATGAGCCCCACAATGAAAAATATCTGGGTAATTTTACACAGCAGAAATCAAGCTTTTTTTGGGCTGGCCTTCAACACAGTATCCAGTTCTCTTTATACATCCATGATTCTGGCACCTTATGCTAGTAACTGCTATTGTAGTCTGAAGAAGATAGTTAAAGTTAAGTGCTGTTTACTGCAGACACCACTACAGCAATGCCCCCCATATGGTACACAATATAAGCTGATTGGTGGACTAATAGTTAACTTTATCCCTGTTTCTATTAGAGTGGAAATGATTAATCAGTTAACACCTATTCTGACAATCAATTAAGTAAGGTTTTAAGCTAAAAATAAAAGGAAAATAGATGGGTACTTTTTGCTGACAGTCTATAGACCAGGGCTGGACAATAGAAAATCAAAATATCAAAATCAAATATTACGATACTTTAAACCAAATACCTCCATATTGATACAGCAGGACTGACTGCTGGCACTTCCAGAAAATATTTACACAATAAGGTTTTTGATAAATAATCATCAGTAATGTGGATATAATGACTAATTGGGTAAAGGCGAATAATAAAACAGGTAGTCAGGTTAGTTCATTAACAGTTAGGTGAGTGAGGTTTAGAAAATTACATCAATTTACTTTAATGCAGCGTTTAAATCCTCCCCCAAAAAACAACACTTATGATATGATATCTTAAATCTTAGACATATCTAATCTCATATCATGATATAGGTGTAATATCGATGTGATATCGATACATATCCCAGCCCAACCTGTCATGTTTTAAGTAAAAAAAGAAAAAATTGAAGTTCTTGTGATGCGTATTTTTTAGCTTTGCTGACGTTCTATGGATGAAACAGACATTTGCTTAATCAAGAAAAAATCAGTAGAGTAATTGATAATTAAAATAATACACCAGACATTTGAACATGCTGTATATTTCAATTACCTGAGATGCTGACATGCTAAAATAGGTAAAACATTCAACATTAGTCTGTCACTCTATTCCCAAAAGTGTTGTTGTCAATATGAGATCACTTTAAAAATTCTTTGGCATGTAAACTTCTTTGAATAGAGCCATTATGCTAATTGCATTTTCCATTAGAGTAAACCATGACAGGGAAGTCTCTGAATGAGCAGAATGTAGATGATGATGGCCACCAAGGACGTAGGGTTTCGTTTCAGTGTCATGAAACAAAGCAATGGGGGTCCTTCCACCAGAAATACTGACCTTCAAACACCTAATTTCATGCATTCTGCTGAATTCTTATGCTGCTTTTTATGCTGTCTTCAATTTTATCAAAGTAAAACACCTCTGCTACTTTCATGTTTTTATTGGACCGGCGGCAAATGTGCATTTTCTAAATATTGAGAGGACGTGTCCTACGTCCCTCCAAAATTGATGCCTATAATGGCCAGGGTTATGTGCAACAGCAGCAGAGGGCTAGTCTTGCATATATCATTATAAAGTACACCATAAACATGGGTTTTGGATTTATGTTTTCAAGCAATAGACAAAAATATGCTAACTGGACTGAGATAGCTGTCACACAACAGAGGTGTTTCCCCCTCAGAGGATCCTGTCCTTAGTGCACGACCACTGAGCGCACTTTGTAATGAGGCTGTTACCATGTGACCATATGAGAACGACGTACAAGCTCCACGAGGACCATGTTTACCAGAAGTCCTCGCTGTTGATCTGGTCCCTCATGGAGACCATTTAGCAGCACCAACGCTGTGAGTGTGTGATAATGATGAGGGGAGTGCAAATGATAATGAGCATCGTGACTGAGAACCTGCTGAGGTGTCTCCTTGCTCTGTATAGGCTGACTGAGGCGGGCGTGGGCATCCCAGAGGTGGGCAGACAAAGCCAGAGAAGTAACAGCATAGCAACAGCTGACTTACTGTAGTGGCTCAGATTTACTTTGGCGGCACAGCGCTGGAGGGAAACATTATATTCATGCAAGTGTGTGACTCGTAGGGGCTGTTAGAGCTGCTGGAGGGTTTTACTAGAGAACACTTCCAGTAACAGATAATCCGTTGCGCTCAGACCCGACTTGTTTGTCTGTCTTCTCAGAAGTAATTCAATTACACCAAGTCTTAAGGACAACATCAGCACTTCTGTCTGCCATGACATCATTAAAATAGGCTTGGACACAGGGGATTAGAGCGCAGCGGTAGGCAGGTAGATATGGTGCTGACACAGCCACCATAATAAGGCTCTGTTATTGTCTCCAGCTCAGCCAAACCTCAGCTAGAAAATGAATGTTTTTGCGTTTCTCTCGCTCAACTCTATCTGTTGATTTCATACCTGAATGGCTCATTTCATACCGTATTATGTCTGTGGAGAGAATTACAAACTGACAGACATGCTGAATGGTTTCTATGGGGTCATATCGGGTCCACTCAGGCACGTTCACTGCGAAGGATTAACAGCGCTTACATTATACACACTCGTTATTGAGACAGTGGGATTCAGGGAAGTGTGTTTGTTTACCCATCTGTCTTGACAAGAGCTTACCTGGGCTGCCCTGACATCGATGTAGGGGATATAGCGAGGTAGATCACGACAACACAGGGATGTTGTGAGATTATAGGCCACGAGATGGCTGAATCTGTTTACCTATGACTGGACCTCCTGCCCAGGTCCTCACACGGGACACACGCTAACACAGATATGTGCTTCACCGGCAAATAAGTTCAATCCCTTCCACACACTATACTTCCACAAATACTCAACACTGATTATTTTGTTTGCGAGACAGGCAGACAAGCGATAGCCATATGGCCTACATGTAGCGCTCAGACAGATTACCAGGGTCTCGGTGGCTGACTTGGCCGACTGGGTGGGAGTACCCAGATCTGGCTCTCCTGGCAGAAAACAGGCAACTTGAGGCTGACTAAGCCTGCGGAGATGAGCTCATTGGATGGGTTTTAGCTCAGGTTAAGCCTTCTGCCACCTGCTCTCTGTGGCTTTACAGCACTCTTCCCTCACCGACAGCCTCAGGGGATTCAGCCGCTGCCTTTCATAGACCACCTGTTACACTCAATGGGCTTTTCTTGTCCTTGAGTGAGTAGCGCACAGGTCAGAGGTGTAGTGAGGTGGATTTATGAATGAGACATTAAATGGCTCAGGTGGATCTATTTTTATGCAGTCAAGGTCATAATATCATGGAAGGCGTTACCACAACTGGGTTTTAGCCCAAACGTTACACAAGCTGCAGCAACAAAGCATGATTCTAGAGGGGTTTTATCTCGGAGAAGGATGTAGGAGTAAACCTGAGTATAAGAAGGAAAGTTAAGTAATAATTTTTGATAAGAAAGGCTTAATGTGGGCAGGCTGGCTTCTTAGAGACGCAGGTTGGGGAAACTAAGAAACCGGCCCAACCAGTGTGTCTGGGTCACTATGGCCAGTGAAAATGACAAACTAACAACCATAGAGACTAGATGGTGTTTGAAATGGACTTCTGAAAAACTTGCAAATTTCAGATCAGGGTTCAACGTTCATGTTTTTTGTCCTTTGCCCGATCTGACAAGAAATTTGTCACTTTTTTACTTGCCCCTGTACAAATTGTTTTGTTTATTAGCGGTTGTCAAATAACTTGACGTGCCTTTGTAAAACAACCCCGTTTTATCCGCCTTACTTTCAAATTTGCAGCAAACTGTGCAATACATAGAGTTTCGCCCACGTCATCGTACACCACTAATCCAAATCTGTTTAACTGAAATTCTCACTTATGCTTCAGCTCATAAACTTTGTCTTTACCCGTCACCATTTCCTCATAAGCGCTAAATCAGTACCACAAATGTGCAGCATTCAACAGAGATGACAGGGAAGTGAGATGCTTCACTCCTGTCTTACTTCCATCATCAGCTTTGGAAAAAATAATGTCTTCAGGTCTTTTTGCTAATTGCTAGATTTACTAGCTGACGTGACATTTTGCTTGCCCCAGACAATCCTTACTGTTAAGCTCTGCAGATTGTGCTTTGTTGCGTCTTTTAAGCTCTACAGAAGATATGAGAAGTTCTACAGATTAGAAAGAGGCAACACTGTGAAAAAGAAAAGGAGGTTTCAGTCATTACTTGGATGGAAAAAGGTTGCTTTTGGGTGTTAAAGCTTCCTTGAGAACGCCAGTATATTTTGATCCCTGCTTGAAGCTCTGTTAGCACACGGTGATACAATTATGTATTGATGCTCAAGCAAGATTTAAGTCCCCACAGGGATAATTTTTTGTAGATTTCTGAAATAAATGGAAGTTGTTTCATCTAAAATAATTCAAACCCAATGACATGGTCCTTTAATCAGCTGTTGCTTTCTCCCCAATTTAATCGCAAAAACCCCCCGCCCATAAACATCTCAACGTGCATCACAACCTTTTCTTCAAAAACAGCCAGAGAAATTCTGGAGGGACTTTTTAATACTGGACTATCCTGACTTACTCGTGTTTTAAAACCGCTGATTTTCTATTTTTGGCTTCTGTGTTTATGGACAAAGTGTTGGTTTACATCTGTTCTTAGAGTGCCATTTACTCTTACTCATTCTGTTTTTGTGTCGTGGCTGCTCAGACCTGACTGGATCCCACTTAACTCCAATCAAAACATGAATTTACTTATAAAAATATAAATATCACAAAGCTCTGGGAAGCAGTACAGTGTCACGTCTTATCCGTCAGTTCAAACTAAGAGTCAGAATTAGGTTGTTGTTGTTCTCAATGGATCTGAGTAACCTTGTTCGGACAGTGTTTCCCATCCCGTGTTGGAGTAAAAGACCCTAAGTGGTGATGTCATCCCTCCTTAAGAGGCTAACGGTAAAGCTATGTTTATCCCCCGAGGGATAAAGATGGTCGCTTAACCTCGTGAAAGAGACACCTGAGGGGACCGTTTATATCACTACTGATTTCACTCTGTGTACAAAAGACTGCTGTGACCTTGGATGCTATGAGAACATGTAGTGAGGCTGTAGAGCTCACATTAGATGTGATAACTGATACAGAGTAGCTGTACACAACAAACTACATTTAATCCCAGAACAAATTTCTAGCTTTAGTGCATTTACACAGATCCCACTCCAAAACAATCTGCTTTGAGATCTTGTTAGTAATGATTGAGTCGGTGCAGTTACCAAGTTTGTAAATGTATTCATACACACGCAGGTCTAAATATCTCGCTAGTGAGGAGTGTTTACACCCTGCAGGTCTTACTTAGCCCTCGAACTTGTTAAGCATGTCTTCGGCAGGGCTGGCCTGTCAGTAGCACACAGTGGGGGATGCTTTATGGTGAGGCCTCGTCTCCATGGAGACACATAGACAAGGTCAGGGCCATTGTTTGTTTTTGTTTTTTTAATTCCTGTTCTTCAGTAATGCTGTCCTCCATATGGAAGAAAAACTAGGGGGAAAATAGCCCCTTTTTGTTTTGTTTTTTCACGTCTGCAGATATATTAGAGGTACTAAACATGTTCTGTAAAGGAACATTTGTTTGGCTTCATTGTTGGCAGGCTTCTCAGTGCAATTTGGGGTGGACTGTAAGTGCAGCAATAGATATATTACACAAGGTATCGATGGTGGCATTTCATCGTTATCTCTTCAGAGTGAGAACTCTTTAATGTGCAGATAATGGAGGACTGAAAAACCCGTCTTCATAACAAGAGAAGCAGCTACTTTAAAAAAAGTTATTCCTACCATGTATTTATTCATGCGTTTATCTGAAAAAACAACAACTCTGAGACAGGTGCTTCATTCTGATCCCTGAGAGAGAGAATGTCAGCCAGCAGGCAAACAGAAATGTACCGTTTTGCCTCTCGGTTCCTTTGTAAAGATCAAGTCCTTTAAAACAATAAGCAGCATTCAGCGTGGTCCAAGTACAAGTCTACTTGATTACAGTATGCCATGAATTGGCGCATTTTCTGCCTTTGTGGAGTACAAAGCACCTCGCCTCAAGTGCTCAGTGTAGAGTTTCCGTCACCCTCTACACAGGTCTGTTAGTGAAAGGAGATTCAAATTGCCTTCACCTTAGAGGCGGCACTGTAGTTAGCCTGATTCAGCAAAAACCAGCTCCCCCTGGAAAACAAACTACTGTGAATGTGAGAGGCGTTGTACTCCAAACACAATCTAATTTGCTGCTGTCGAATACAGAACAAGCATCAGTAGGTTGTTAAGGAAAAGCAGTGCGAAGATATGACACTGTTAACTAATTCCAGCAACAGTGTTTAAAGTACTGGCCCTACCGGCTTCCAAGCACCCAAATTTGGTTCCCAGAGTACATTTTGATGGCACAAATGTAAACTCATAAAAACAACAACCCCCAGAAGAGGCAATTTAACACAACTCAACACAGCCTCTCTTAACTGTGACACTTCAATAAATGAAAAGATATTAACAGACTGAAAACATCTCTGTAAACATTCTCTCAGTCCATCATTTCTTTACTTCGTTGTTAGCATCTACAGTTGTTAGTTGCATTATAAAAACAACATCAAAATGCTGATGAAAGAAATAATTGCATTTACTTTATTAGCACCATTCAAAAAAGTCACACTTAAAAAATATAGGATTGATTTTTAAAATAACCCAGATCTGAGTTAACTGCTGTTTCTTACTATGTTACATTGATTTAATGTTACTGTAAACTTGTTAACGCTTCATGTTCCTTTGAACAAAAACTCTCAGTCCTGCTGTGTTTAGCTCTGCTAGTTGTTAGCTCTACTAGCTCAGTTAGCTCCAACACACAGCAGAGCTCTGCTGCCCACCGTCTGCTAACAGCTAACTAGCTCTCCTCTCCTCCACGAAGATGCACTCTGCTATAATTGCTTGGTCTCTGCTGAATGGACTGAAATGACCCGCAAACATGTCAAGTTTGTAAAAAAAACACTTCATTTTGAAGTACAGTTTATTTCCAGCACAGAGCTTTTATTTTTTATTTATAAGTGCTGTTTCTTGCTGTAGAGTGAGTGACTAACGGACAGCTACGTAACAGGGACAGCAAACTAGCTCGACTGTATGTCCAAATGCAAGTGTGATGCTGAATACATTAAACTGTGTGGATCTTGAACTAATGACTAAGGAGAAATCTGGACCCTGTGGCTAAACCAGTTGGAATCTAATGAGTTAGACTATACATACATACTGTACAAGAATCCCAACCCAGGAAACATCTATGCTCGTCCCAAACACATTTGCTGTCGTCACAGGGACGCCGTTAGTCCCTGGCTAGCCGGCAACAAGCACTATTCACTAATTTCACAGAGTGTCAAACTAAAAGGAGCTAATGAATCGAGATATTTATAGAACTGTAATGTTGCATTGTAGTATAAGAATGTTTTAAATTCATTTAACCTTTATTTTGATAGGTAATTTCATTGAGACACAGCCTTATTCTCAACAGAGACTTGATAAAACTGCCATATGTGGTGGCTGCAGAGTAACTTTTTGTGGCCCTGGGCCATCTGGCCATGGTCGAACCCTGACGATGCTGTGCAGAATTTGTGGAAAAATTCAGGTAGCCATTCTGACCAGACGAAAAGATTTTTTTAAAATCCGAAACGCACCTGTTTCCTTACACAAACAAGGCTAATTTGATTTAATTTGGAGAAAACTCACTGCTGGCCTGAGAGTGATGCTAAAAATTAGCATTCAGTGACCCAGTTCCTTCATTGTTTTGTGTTGTTTCCCCGCCCTCAGCTGATTGAAATGTTCTCTCCAACAGTCCATCGCCTTAATAGCCTAGTTAAAAATCTGGGGGAAAACGTGAAAAAGGACACACTCTGTCCATGCAGAGCCTTTTTTACGAGGCAGAGTGTTTGAATAGCTTCACGGCTGGACAACAGAGGGAAAGGAACGACAAATATCCGTGTTCTTCTTAGCTGGGAAGATTTAACCTCCACACACTGAGACGGAGCCAGGAACGAGACCTGAACCTAAAATGGCAACAGCGGCGCGGCAGTAAGACACAGACGGGAAGAGTTTATTTTAGGTCAAGCAGTGAAGGTAGCCCTACTTATTTGCAAAGCTAGGTTAATATGTCAACACAAATAGACTGTCTGACCCCGCAAAGTGGATAATCTTCGCTTTCCTCATTTTCTTTGACTCCACTTCTCCTTCACTGCCTCTGAGTGACTCTCCCTGATTCCCCTGATCCCTGCCTTCCCTTGAGTCTCTTTTACAACAGGGGCTATTGTAGGTGGGTCTGCCCGTGTTTATGCGAGTTGTACGTGATCCTCTCGAAGCTGCTCTTCCACTCCTAATCTCGTTGAGAGGGAAGGGCGTGGCGGCTCACCACAAGCGGTCGCTGAAGGAGACTAGACGCTGGAGTGGCCCTGCTGTGAGTTCTCCTGAACAGCCTTTAGCACTCAAGTAAACACACTTATTGCCCCTGACTAACCTCTCTGGGGGCACTGTGAGGCTTTCGCTGTAAGAACCAGGAGACACCTAGGAATGACAATGAGTTCATTGTGCAATTTGATTCAAGAAAAAAAAAACAAAACACCATTATACAATCCAGCTGTTGCATAATAAAGGACACGATGTAGCAGGTGTGAATTGCTCACACCATGCTGTGTCCTTGGGTGTCTTATGAGTCACTCTGCAATCCGCAGGGGGCTGATGAAAAGGAAGGAACTACCAAAAGGGCTTTTACTGTAACCTCGTCAACTAATTATGCTGCAGATTACACAAGCATAACATCTTTTCCATTTTCGGTGAAAAGCAACATTGTGATAAGAGCACATAATTTGGTGTGCGCTCTGTTCTGTATAATAGAATCAGGACTACAATGTTCCCCTGCTTCCCCCGTGACCACCTAATACCTCTTACACAAGCAGGACATACAGGCCAGCCTCAGGGCCATCAATGTGCCGACTTTATTGGGCTCCTGGCCAGACAGACGGGCAGGGATTGGTCCATTGTGACATAGCTAATAGCTCATCAGTTGATTCTCACAACAAACAACATGCGCGTCAAAGTCCAGCGTCCTTTCAAAACCTCCTCAAGACACTGACAAATTGAGCTGAATTAGAGCCAAAAAATACATCAATTCACTGAGAATATGAAATGTGAAAGGAATAAAAAACAGGCTGTATTGAGTGGGAAGAGCAACAGGTGGCAAATCAGGACAGAGAAAAGAGATGGCACCGAGGACAGACAGATTTGCAGCTCGCGACTGAATGATGTTTACAAAGACAGCATCTCCCATATGTCTTGGGTTTTAAGGAACCGGTGGGAGTAAGTCCCTTAGGGTGTCTCTGTGTAATACCCCCGTCATAACAACATGTTTGTCTGGTAAGGCTCATCCATGTGACCGCCTTTCCAGAAAACGAAACGATGGAAATGTTAAATCACAGTACCTGCCAGGAAGTAGTCTGACCCAACCTTACCTTATCCACAACAGTAGCAGATCAGAAAGAGCTGAGTCATTTGTGGAACAACAACCTTATTTTGTTGTTTAGGTTTTCGTGCCTCAGCCAGAAATAAATATTCAGGGTTTCTCATACACTTATTTGTTGGTGGCAGCCTGCCACAGTATCAACATAGTCCAGCACATATTGATTTTCTATTTTTGGAGCACCCACTCCCACTCTGTCTCCTAAAATTGGACTTGTCTGCATCTAGTGCTTTTCAAACCTACTGTAGATGAAACTTGCTGTGTTCTAATGGAAAGTCTTGAAATATGACAGCTACAGTAGCTTGGAAAACGGCGATATGGGGCACTGAATTTGATGAATTTACTCTTCATCAGACCACAAATAAAACAAGAATTAGCTAGCTAGTGCACCCCACAGTCCTTCCACCTGGACCTCCCATCAGCTACCCACACAAACATAATCAATTTGGTGGGAGACACTGATATTAAACCAAGAACGTACAATTTTGCTAAAAAACAAACAAACAACTGAATCTGAAGAGACTTCACTCTGTTGTCCCTAATTATTTTGTAGCCAAGGGAAACATAAAGCACACAGAGACTTAAATAAGGATATATAAGACATAATGAGATACATAAAGCAAAAAACACTCACTGGGCACCCTCACATAAAATAATGTCTACCAAGTATTAGCATTACATAAAACGTACATACAGGTTCATCCTCAGGTCAAAGTACAGCATAGACCAGAAGTTCTGGTTTGCAGTTTCAAGAGATCATTGTTTTATAGTAACAGGAAATATGGATATGATATGTGCCAATGGCGCTCAATCAAGTTGTGACCTTGGAACACTACTGACAGTTAGTCCTAAACTCAACAAAGAAGACAGCAAAATGTTTAACCAAAGCTTTAATACTGTTTGTTTTGCGTTCTGACCAAGCAGCAAGCTCCGCGACTGAAGAATGAAGCTAGCGCAATTGTGCCAAAAACTGCAGTTCCTTGATCGGCCACTAGAGGCTGGCTCCAGAAGCGAGTCAATCCCCATAGACCCCCATGTTAAAATGCCCATCTTTACAGCAGAAACAAATATGTTTACAGCCTGGTACAAAAACAGTTTGGTTGGAACTGTACGGGGGGTGAATTTTTATATTACTCACTTGTTAATATTTTATTAAGGTG
>JAPZEB010000014.1:5794595-5804781 GCA_029783705.1 Chaetodon striatus | reverse complement strand
GTCAGCCCTGTGATAGTCTGGTGACCTGTCCAGGGTGTACCCCGCCTCTCACCCAATGTCAGCTGGGATAGGCTCCACCCCCCCCACAACCCCCAACAGGATAAGGGGTTACAGAAAATGAATGAATGGGCAATAAACAAACTACACCATGGTGACATGACTTAACATCCCCACCACAACGAGGCTGTAAAGCTGTGTTCAGCGTGATGTTCTATAGTCTGATTTAGCCACTTGTTAGCAACCATCTTCTTACAGACATGTAAAGGCTTCAAAATTCACAAGTGGGTTTTTCTGATGTATTTTATGTCGTAGAACAAAACAAAAGTCTCTTAAGCTTGCATCAACCACAAGCTGGCATCAACTGACTTTGGGATGAGGAAACCAGAAATGCTAAAATGCTAACTAATTTCTGGATTTTAGGACTCACTCCTGCAGCACTCTATAGACAACTTTTTTTCCTTTAACTTAAATGACGTAAATGTTGACTGCACAATGCAAGAGTATGGAATAATGACACCATCGGCATTTAGATTGGTTTCACTGTGCAGTTCTGTCTGCCACTGGGTACAATCTCGGGGGTAAATTAAGGCTGAATTTACAGCACAAAAGAAGAGTGTCAACCATTGAGCTACCAAAACAGGAAGAGAATAGTACTTTTGTTTTCTCAGGTAGCTGTCTATAACTATCCTCATTCACCAAAAAGCACCAATAAAAGTTCCTAACAGTGACTATCCCCAGAAGTGGAAATGGTAGATGGTGGAACAACCAAAGTGACTGTGGAAACTGTGGTAGTTGCTTGGCTCTGACCGAAACAGAAAGCAATCCAGTCGTCTTTACAACAGCAGCGCCAACAATAATTCCACTTGGAAAAGCTGGGGGGAAAACTTGTCACATTTCTGGACAAGTAGTCCAATAATCCCATTTATAATCGCTCTCTGATTCTGCACATACACAATGTTAAAAGTGTTTCCTTTCTGTTCCAGGCTGTGGGAAGACATACACCATGCTGGGGACAGACAAGGAGCCAGGCATCTACGTTCGGACGCTCAACGACCTGTTCCGTGCCATTGAGGAGACCAGCGACGACATGCTGTACAGCGTCTCCATGTCCTATCTTGAGGTCAGAATTTCATTCGCTGCATCCTGTCTCCAAAAATGTATTCTCATCAAGAGCTCACAGAATCATCTAGTTAAAGTAACAGCGATGACACATCTCCTAATTACCCTGAAGTGGGCCTCAAAACGTTAGAGCCATTCACTTGATTGCTCACTTGAAGTTTAAAGATTTCTTCAGTTAGATTGTTTTTGTCTCTCTCCGTTTCTGTCAACGTCACAACCAGGACTTCTTCTCTCACCGTCATCTGCTCACACTGATAAGATCTGAGGTTGTTAGCTAATGCCAATTGCAGGCAGATACTCCTGGTGTCCTTTTACTTTTGCCTGGCATTTGTTTCACATCTTAAATGAGCTGAGCGTGCACCCACAGCCCTGCAGAGAAGCTGAGACAGAGTCCACACTGGTATATGTGTGTTTTTATAAGCATTTCTTTTACATCTCGTCTTGACGCCTTTTTTAACGTCTTATTTAAATGACTTTGAATTGCCTCTTGAGTTGTTGTTAAAAGGTGTTGCATATACATGTACCTCGTCTCTTGCCTCGTTAAAACAGTTAGGGTCCTCTGTTTTTGTGTTTTCCCCTTTTCTCCTCCTGCAGGCAAAGATCACAAGTTAAAAACACCACCAACATATTCTCAATTTATATTCCAAGCAGATATCACTGTAGCCTGTTCTGTTTTCTTTGTCTCTCTGTTATATTCTTTGGAATACAAACACAGACCATTGACTGATAGTTTTCTCTCTTTGTGTTGTTGATTAGCTGGCTGTCGGCTGTAGTGTTTACCCCCCCACCCCCGCCCCCCCCCCGATCAGACTTTAATAGCATGATTTCATTCAGCTCAGCTTGATGTATCAGGGCTTTTAGATGGAGTTGGTTTTTGAGCACAGTGGCATGAATAGACACGTATTGGAGACATAATAAAGCAGTAATGATTCTACCAGACTTAAAATTTGATTAAAGCTGGGGTAGGCAGAAATCTGGAAAAATAAAATTGATGAATTTGAGAATAAGCCATCCTCCTGCAGCTTGCCTCTCTCTATCCTAAGCCCCTCCCACCAGATGATGAGCATATGCATGTGCTTCATACAGTAACCCAGTGTTTCCATATTCACTCAGTGCCTCCTTGCCGCACTTTCTCTGTTTATCAGACCAAAATGAAGCAAGAATTAGCAAGCTAACCTTAGCCACCCCACGCCACGGTCCCTCCGCCTCGCTCCCCGCTGCTGTGAACTGCTTCCCCAGGAGGAGAGCTTGCAGCAGCTCAAGAGATGGCCCCTCTGTCAGTGGCTTTAGTGGGTCAAATTTGGCCAGCGCAAACCCCCTGGCACTAGGTGTCACAGCAGCAGCATCGAGTCTAACCTGTGTGCTGATGCAGCGGGGAATCATGGCTGTCTTTCCACAGACCTGGGGTTTGTGCTGGTTGGGGTTGGGTTGCTGCGGCTGCTGACTAGGAGTCTGTCTCTGGAGCTGCTGCCCACTCTCCTCCTGGCAAGTGGTCTGTAGTGGCAGGGAGTGAGCTAACGTTAGCTACATAAACGTGAAGGTGAAGCTGAGCTGTGAGCCTTTAGCTCCGGTTAGCAGAAGACAAAACTATTAGCATTATTTTTGCTTTGCCAATACTGACACCGTTTATTTTGTTTTTTGTCAGACTCTCTTTTAGACTCTCTTTTTGATTGGTAGATGTTGCCAATACTGAAATAGCGACTCTCTCTGCAAGACTCTTCGCCATTGAATCAGGCTCCCACCGCACATCTGAATTTGTAGAACAGCTAATAGGAACACCCTCTCTCTCCTGTCATGGCCTAGATTTTCTTAAAGCCTGGAAACAGAGCCAAGAGGAGGCGCAGAAGTCTAGTGTTCTCTTGGCACACTTGAATTAAAATATGGGAATTTTGCCCAGTGACGTCAAAATTAAACTACCTACTCCAGCTTTAAAGGCGGATTGTGTTTGCCTTTCTTACGTCCCATTATCTGTCACTTCAGCTCCTCGATGGCGAGGGGAAAATTTACAAAACACCAAAGTAAATAACTGATTACATTCTGTCGGTGTAGAGGTGCTTTTGTCGCACAGAAGCCCGCAGTACTTTTAGGTGTGGAGTGATCCGTGGTCCTGTTGGCTAAGTGATTAACTCTGCCTTTGTCACTGGATGATGAACCTCAGATAAGACGACAGGCTGATGATGGTTGTTTCTCTGTGTGTGCCCGCTGGCTGTGGCTCCACACCTCATTACTGAGGAGCAGGTACAGCTCAGACTGTGTGTTCAGTGACAAAGCATTTAATGGTACTGGATACAATGAAGTTGGTTCATCTGACTCTGACAGCAGTAACTGAGCCTCGCTGGTGCGACTGAAGTGTTTCCATTTAGAGAGCTAACTTTTGGCTTTTCTTGACTTTGGTCAGCTCGAAGTTCCTACAGTTGTACAGAGACTTCTTAGTGTGTATCTCATTTATAGCTCTGAATAAAGTTGTCCTTTTTCAAGTTATCTATTTGCACTTTTTACCTCACACGTAGCGGCTGCTTGATTTTTGTGATACAGGAAATATTACACTGTGTGAACCCTGCAAATTGCCGGCCTCAGTCGGGATCTTTTGAATGATTTTGAATAAATGATTTGTCCATCATAGTTTTGCTCTTATAAGTTGCTCTGAAAAGATGGCAACATGAATAAAAGATAATAAGTCAGATTTGTTCAGAAGTGTTCGGGGTGTCTGGAAAAGAAATGAGAACGAGAGAGAAAAGTGTAGAGAGAGAAAGAAAACAAAGGGATAAAGACGGAAAGAGGCAGACGATGAATATAACCCTGCACAAAGAAGAAAAATATGAAATGAGCATAAGCTTTCAACTGAAAATGAAAATGGCACAATATAAGCGCTTGTTGAGGACACATTTTGCCTATTGGGAGGAGGGTTTGCATAAGACATTGAAATTACATTTTGTGTTTTTCGGTGCCAGACGCTGTCATTATGTTCAATGATTGACAATGCTGTTTGAAGCTCAGCTCTCTACTGGCTCTGTCAGTGGGTGGAAATCAAAATGTTCTGATTAAAATGCCAATCATGGATGCTGGATGTTCTCTGACCTGTATTGAACTCCTCGGGATGAGTCCTGACACAAGGCTGTGTGAGTGTGACGTGTGTGTTTGCTGTTTCCAGGGAGCAATCTGTTGCCACTGCTGCCTCGCCACAAAGAGGTTAAACGCCATTTTACAGCCCGACTGAGCGATGTGCACACATCTGCTCCTTTTCTTGTTCAGATCACACCCTCATTCACACGAGCAATCTCTGAAGCACACGCACAGAAGCACATACAGTGAATGCAAATAAATATACTCTGCAGGGGTAAAAAAATGGCACATTTAGTTATTTTTAACCATTCACGTGCACACAGTGCTCCCTCTTTTATGTTTGTCCTGGTTTCGTTTCCCAATTCTTCTCACAGTTGGGAACTTTAATGGAAGGAAAAACCTCTGTAGCTACTGTGGGATAGCGTCACAGACGGCAATGTTAGTCTGTCTGTTGGTCAGTTCATGACTTTGGTCCAGACTGAAACACATCGCCATTAAATTAAGAGCGGATATCCACGATGACTAACGATGTTGATTGAGTGAAATTTCCTTTAGCGCCACCATGAGCGTGACCTTTGTAGTTTTTATAATTTTGGGGATCTCTGAAAGGAACAGTAAACCCCCGATATCAAAAATACACATTTTCTCTCTTACCTGTAGTGCTGCTTATTAATCTGGATTGTTTTGGCGTGCCGAGTGTTGGAGATTTTGGTCGTAGAGATGTTTGCCTTCTCTTGAATATAACAGAACTACATGGCACTACCTAACCTTAACCCTAACCAGCAATGTCTCTTTCCAGAAATCATGACCTGGTTACTCAAGAAAATCCACAGATCTTGTTGCGAGCAGTTTCATGTCAGCTGTTTTCTTCCACGAAACTACACCCATCAACCGCATCATTGCTCAGAGGGAAGCGTACGTCCAGTCAAGGATAAGAAGCGCAGGATGTAAATGTTAACGCTGTCTTTATCCATTTAGCTGTAGCTTTAGCTAGCTTAGCAGTGCAGTGTGAGCTAGCAGTAAATGCACGCTTCCTTCTCATGATATGGCTGGCAAATGCACTTAAGTAGAAAGAAAGTTCCTACATGAAACAGTTCTCAACAAGGTCTGTGGATTATCTTAAGTAACTGGGTCATGATTTCAGGGAAGAGAAATTGCTGTCACATTTTTAAAACTGATTTTTTTGGTTCTTTGAGCACCACACGCTGAGTGCCATCTAGTTCCATTACACTGGAGAGAAGGCAGACATCTCTAACACTCAGCAGCTCACACCAAAACAATCTAGATTGATAAACATAAACAGCACTACAAATAAGGGCAAAACATGTATTTTTGATTTTGTGATGAACTGTTTCTTTAACTTTTTTAATCTAGTGCAATTGTCAAATTTTAATTTGTCTGGTATTTTGGTTTAAAACCAACTTCAAAATTAACGACATTCCCTTTACCCTGACAAACTAAACTAAGATGAACATTGTACTCTCTAAAATCAACATGTTATTATTGTCTTGTTGAGCATGTTAAAACGCTGACATCTGCACTTCATCTGCTCAAAGCCCCATTGTGCCTAAATACCGTGTCCCAGAGCTGCTAGCGTGGCTGCAGACACTTAGTCTTATTTAAACTTCCCCAGCAATGAAAGAGTACAGATGGAAAATATAATGGAACAAATATCCAACTGTCAGTGTCAGTAAAAGCACCCCCCTCTCAGAGTTTGTGGTCAGGGTCTGCTCGACAAATAAAAACTGTCCTCACTGCTCCAACCTCCCAGTGGTTTGTCGTCCAGTGGTCACTTTCCAGGATGTCACTTCCTGTGCCGAGCCTTTATGTGGCTTTAGGGGCTTTCATTGCACCATCACTGTCAGTTCAAAGAAGTCGCCTGAGTTTGCTTTTTGTGAAAGAGGAGCACAGGCACCGGCTGATGACAGCCTGCCACCCAGCAAGCTGCGGTTTCTAAATGACAGGTTGCTGAAAATATAGCGCTTGATGTTTTTGTACCAGGTTTGAGTCTGTGTAAGAGCTGAAAGCATGAATGGAGCCTTTTCAGAGGAAATAAACAACCTCCAGTTGATTCATGTTTATGGCTCAAAGGATGTCGAGCAGATAGATTAACTTGTACATCCATCTGACTTGTACTGTATGTAACTTCGCTTCACTGAGACATCTCATTTACTGTGTAAAGCTTTATTGCAGTTGCATTAAGCTCCGGATTTTATATCTGTGTCTTTTTAGATCTACAATGAGATGATCCGTGACCTGCTGAACCCATCCTCAGGCTTCCTGGACCTGAGGGAAGACTCTAAAGGAGTGATACAGGTCGCTGGCATCACAGAGGTGTCTACCATCAACGCACAAGAGGTCAGACAACCCTAATAAAGCAAGATGTGAATTCCCATCTCTTGTGCTCAAAGCACTGAGAAAACATGCAGCACACATGACGCACTCTGCCTTTGTGTGCTCAGATCATGGAATTGCTGATGAAGGGCAACAAGCAGCGCACCCAGGAGCCGACAGCCGCCAACCAGACGTCATCTCGCTCCCACGCTGTGCTGCAGGTGGCCGTGAAGCAGCAGAGCCGGTGTCGAGACGTCCTGCAGGAGGTCCGCTTCGCACGCCTCTTCATGATCGACCTCGCCGGCTCAGAAAGAGCAGCACAGGTGCGTGTGCGCTTAGTCAGAATGTGTCTGAATGGCTGAAGTGTTTAATTAGTAGTTGTGCAGGTGAACAGCTAATTAGTCGACCTAAGTGGGTGCGTTCACTTTTCTGCCAAAGTTCACAGACTTGGCTCATGTTCCCGTTACATACACAGCTTCTTTTGAGCCCGTATGGACACATTCCTCATGTATAGACTCAAAACTACAAGTGTCTGCTCTGTGAGAGTGTCTGGACTCAGCTGTAGTCTGCTCACTGGGGATGCTTGGCAGCTGATCTTTACAACGGTCCAGAGGACTGAGGTTCCCATAAACCTCAGGACACTTTAATAAAAGCCTCTTTATATCTGCCATCATGGCACGCCATGCAGTTTATTAAAGTAACACACCAACCTTTTGGTAAACGTTACAGTGCAACACAAAGCTGTGCAGATTGACACTGGAGAAAACTACGGAGTATTTCCATTTCATGCCAAATTATACTATACTATATTACTATATTGCTGTAGTTACTTGTCACTTGACAAATTAGGATTTTAGATACAAACAGAGATAGGGCTTCTCTGTAGGCTCCCTTTAGACCCTGATAACACCGAAAGCATTTCAGCAGCTGGAGGCAGCTTTTTGTATTTGTTTTAATGAGAATGAAGCTTTTTGCTCGCGTTCCTGCGCTCTAGGCGGCTGGCGTTTTTGCCGGAGTTGAAAAGACTTCAACTCAGAGCACAAAAACTGCCCCTGAGTCATCCTAAAATATGCCTGGAGACAGCCATCATGGAGGAGAAGCTCCTGGACCAACTGGTGGTACTCCCCATGATCCACCCTCTTTTTTAGGGTCGAGTAGCAAGGCTGAGACAGCAAGCAAAAAGCTTCATTTTCATAAAAAAAACAATTACAAACAGGTGCCTCCAGCTGCTGAAACACTTCCTGTGTGATTGGGGCCTTAAAGAGCACACTGACGCCAAACAACGCCCTGGCGTTTACACTACAAAAGATTTGTGGTCCAAAGCATCTCAGACCTCTTCAGCAAGTGATTTGCGTGATCGGATCACAATGCCTCTTTGTGGTCGTCTACACTAGTATTCATATTCAGAACTTGTGATCGGCTCACCCAGGACACATGTTAATGGCCATGTAAGAACATGCCTCAAGCATCCACTGGTTGCCTGGCAACTGGTGCCAACCAAGAACCAGTCCGGCCCCGTACAAAATGGCTAACTGTTGTTTTGAAACGTTGGTTTTTGTACAGATTAACAAGCGGTAACACGTGTTACCTCTCTCAGTGACAGCTTACCAGCTTCAAACCGTAGTTGGGCACACGCTATCTTATTAGCATTAACTTAGCTTGGCTCGTTATCAGCTGGTACCTAGCCTCTAGTGGTCCGGACCACTCCGCTGAAGGCAGGATAGCGAGGCACCAACAATGGCTTTATTGCAGTCTTTCATGTCTAGATAAGCCCTGAGCTTATCTAGACACGTAAATCTACTGGCTATCATCACTTAGCCGCATGCCGTCTTCACCACCAGCTGCTTCCCACCACACATGAAGCACATGTCACACACTCACAGGTTAGCCGCAAGGCCATTTTCTTAAAGTAGAAAAAGGGTGAGCTTGGATTGGAGATTTGGAGTTGCTTATAGGCAAACTGGTTAACTGTTTCCCACTGTTTCCAGTCTTTATGCTAAGCTACGCTAACTGGCTGCCAGCTGTACCTTCACATCTAATGTGCAGACATGAGAGTGTATCTTTAAATGCCTTTATGTTTCTAACTCCCAGAGTGCATCACATCTTATTTCCCATAGTGCTCTGTGAGAATTTAATGTAAACGGGAGTAAAGAGCCAGAGCGAGGAACAATGCTGGTGCTTTCTGTCCGTGTGAGACGAGAGGAAGACTGGACAATGAGAATCTTTGTGAGAGAAGAAGAAGAGGCTGTTTGCAAGTCTCTGGGGCCTTTTGAATCAGTCACATACGATGTTACACAAAATAAAACACACGGCGTATTGTCCCTGCAGCGGGAACACACTGTGAGACATACAACACCTCCGAATGTCCTCGTCGGGACAATTATTTATGAGCTGAACGTAGTTTGGAGTCAGTAATAAACCTGTAGGCGACAACTTTATCAGTTTATTCATGTCCCTCTGATTACAAGTCCTAAAAACTGTACGTACGTTTCGTTTGTTACTGTCAGTGGTAGTTACAATCTTCTGCTGACTCGTCTCTGACATGCAGGCAACACAGGTGTTCAGGTGTTCTCATGTGTCCTACCTGCGGCCCTCTCTGCCCCGGAGCTGGATTAGGTTTGTGCGCTGCAGATGGTTGACGGTTTGGCTGGTGGAGAAGACACGAGCTGCGCAGCCCCAGGCCGTGAGACATCAACACAACCAGGTGGATACAGCACCACCTGCCTGAAACTCCTGCCTGTTGGAGCAAAACACAGCCATGTTCAGTTTACTGCAGCCCTCATGCTGACACAACGGACGACTACACTGCAGTTAAATGTAAGTTATTCATATGTTTATGAGGCTGTTGAATGTTTGATTGCACAGATTTGTCTATGAGGCATGTCTACCTGTGTCCTCCTGTCACAGGCTGAGAGATTGTTTAATAATTAGAAAAAAAATTTAGGTGCCTGAAGAGAGAAAACTGTACTACAGTATGTTGAGTTTGAAGTAGTAAAGTTATATCACTAGAGAAAAAAGCAAAGATTACCCTGTGTGCCAAATTTTTACGCAAGTTGGTGATACGAGCGAATAACTAGGCAGCTTTTTAAATGTTTTATTGATTGAAAATAATATTTTCCACAACTGTATTCAGACTTCTTTACAACTGTATACAAAACAAATCTTTAATGTCTTTGAAACAATTCAAATATAATGTGTTTCTCTAATGTCCAATATAACCTCCTTTCCTCTCAGTGAGGGTCAGAGGGTCAACTGGTTTAGTTTGGTCTCTGACGACTCCTCTGCTGACACTGTGTGCTGCACCTTGCGGGGCTTTCCTAAGCTGCTCTTTTGAGCTGTATTGCTTGCCATCACTGTAAATCATCCCCTTTATTATTGACCACAAGTTCTCAGTCGGGTTGAGTTCGGGTGAGCAGGCAGGCCGGTTCATGAGGCGATCGTTTCTAAAGCCCCGAGATGCCAACCAGTCTTGGGAATAACATGAGGCATGTGACGGTGCAGGCGGTGTCGTGGTTAGCACTGTTGCCTCACAGCAAGAGGAGCCTTTCTGTGTGGAGTCTGTATGTTCTCCCGTGTCAGTGTGGGTCTTCTCTGGGTACTCCAGCTTCCTCCCACAGTCCAAAGACATGCAGATTAATTGGTGACTCTAAATTGTCCGTAGGTGTGAATG
>JAPZEB010000014.1:5784088-5794495 GCA_029783705.1 Chaetodon striatus | reverse complement strand
TTTTTAATTTTCTATTTTTTTGGACAATTTTTCTTGTTTTAAATTTTTGCAGTCTTTTCTTCTTTAATTGCTCTTTGCCTTCTTCTTATTTTTTGAAAGAAACCACGCCAATTTGCTCAGGTTTTAAAGGGTGAAAAGAGTAACACCTGCACCCCAAACCACCAGGTTTATTTTGCTAGACACTGTTGTGATTGCTGTCCTTCCAAAGTGTTTATTATTTATCCTAGTGTTGGTATTTTCATTTAATACATCCCAAAATATGGTCTTATGAGAATTTTTTTTTTTTTTTTTTGTAATAATAATTTTATTTATTTTACTTTCTACAAGTGACAGGCAAACTACAGCATGAAATGAAAAATAAAACAAAATAAACTCTCAGTACGTAGGGAATCATAACAAAACATACCACTTACAAAGAAACAAATACACAAAAGTACTAAAAAAATAGAATATTGACGACGAAGCATTTCCATGATTGCCAAATAACTGATTTTACTGCACAGCTAGTTTCATGCTGTTAGCTGCTCTGTTGAGAACATTGTCTCTGGTGTCGCGATCGATACTTGTGCAGAGACGAGGCTGAGCTGTATTGTCAGACAGGAAGAGAACACTATCTGTGAGCCCACTCGTTCTCTGGGTTTTATTATTGCTTTGACCTTCTCTTTTGAAGCAGTCAAGTGAGGATGTCGAGAAGTTTTTGTTCAGTTTGTTGTCGGCAGTTTTTCAAGTTGAGTCTGCTTTTGTCGGGTGGGATGAATGGCTTGTCATCTATGATCTATGCCATGTTAACACCGCCACGTCTCTGCACACCGTGAGAACAACATGCAAACAGTTGGTGAGTGAGAGCACCTACTTACCATGGAGACTGTTTGAGAGGCTCATGGACACACTATTGATGAACAGCACATATATGGCCTCCATCAGGAAGTGAGCAGAACACAGAGGTGTTTGTCACTTGAAGCTACAGGGAACATTTCCTTTGGAGAGCATGCAGTCAGTAGAAGTTGAGGAGGTGGTGCCATCTACTGGGCAAGAATAGAAACATGACGACTTCTCTGACACAGCCAAAGGTCCATATGTTCAGAGGCTGGGCTGCCCCGGGGGCCAAGGGTTTAATGCCCCTGATATGCCCCCTATATTCATTAATATACGTTTTTCTAACACAATACCATCTGAGCCACAGAGACAGAGTACTCTCCATTGACTTTGTATTGCTTGGTGCCTCCTTGTCACTTCTGTCTGTTGGCAAACAACAGAAAAATGCCTCAAAGCTGCTGTGTGGTGGGATGGACCACTAACACGATGAAGAGCCCAGAATAAGTTTTATAAGCTGAACCTGAGACGTTAAAGGCTCAGACACACCACACCAACATCAAAGAACTAGTGGCACTGAAGGCCGACTGTTGTGTCACCTTATGTTGCCCGTGTCTCGGCCAAAAAGTTGCTCATGAACACACCACAGAGACTATAGCCAACGACCAACTAACATGTACATTCTGCGTCTGCATGAGAGGAAGTGACTCTTCATACCAGCAGGCGCCGGTCGTCCTTCAAAAAGGGAAACCTGAAGACCGACAAGATGGATTAAAGACATTAATTGGCCAGTTAGCACATTTATATCACAACCGGATGTTGAAAGAACAAAGGCACAGTGTGTTATCGGACAGCAACACAAACAATTACAACTGCTAATGACTTCAAGTTTATTCACCTGAGAGCTCTAACCCCAATTCAACACGCTGAATCAGCCGAAAGAAAAGCCAACGATGGCCAACTAGTGCTAATGGTGCAGGACACATCACAAAAACTTGGGCGACAGACTTTCCCTGACGGCCTCACACTGACCAATGACTGACCATCTGCTTGGAGTGTCAGGGCTGTAGGAAGACAAACGTGAACACAGGCAGTCAGGCGTGAGGCATCAGAAGGAAGAATGGGACAACTGCAGAATCCTGATACTCATGCAGGAGTTACAGTTGCTGTTTTTGCCGGACGAACTGTAGAGTTTGAAGCTAACCAAGCTATGTAGGCCCTGGTTTTGATCTTTATTAGGTTGAATGATAATCTCACCTGGTGATTCAATCAAATGGGGCGATCATTTCTCCAGAACAAGCGAGACAAGATGAGGAGACAGTGAGATAAACCGACAATACTGACTTTGACAGTAAACCTTTTTCTCTCTGGTCGACATAGGCTGGAATATGATGTCGTTCACTTGTTACAGGCATTTTGTAGTGTTTCAGCCTTTGGTTGCATATTGTGGTGCTGTTTGTTTTCCCCTCCTATGGGCGTAGTTTTCACAGTATGATATGTTACGCTCTGTCTCTGTCTTTACTCTGTCCCTGGTTCAAGTCTAGATGGAGACACTTGCTGCTGTTGTTTCCCATCTCTCTCTCAGTTGTTACCTGTTCACTCTGTAATGAAGTCATGAAATGCTCCAAAAATACTTCAAAAAGGTTCATATGTTTTCTCACTGCCATCTCTCCATCTGTTTATCAGACTCAGAATAGGGGTCAGCGGTTGAAAGAGGGTGCCCACATCAACCGCTCCCTCCTGGCTTTGGGCAACTGCATCAACGCCCTGAGTGACAAAAATGGCACCAAGTACGTCAACTATCGAGACAGCAAGTTGACTCGGCTACTGAAGGTACAGCAATTCAACAGTTTATAGGGGACCAACTGCAGGATGTCCTAACTGTATTTAGTGATTCACATGTCATTAATTTATCCTCTGATGTCTGATTGACAGGACTCGTTGGGCGGGAACAGCCGAACAGTCATGATAGCTCACATCAGCCCCGCCTCTGTGGCTTTCGAGGAGTCCCGTAACACGCTGACGTATGCTGACCGTGCCAAAAACATTCGAACACGGGTGAGAACTCATATTTAATATTTTAGCCTCTTTATCTGTCCTCATTACAATTCAAACCCAATTCATTATGTTTTGTCAGGAAGCTGTCACAGCTTATTAAGACAGATTGATTTGTTGCCAATAAAGCAGATTTTGTTTGGGTTTTTTTTGGTTAGTTTTGTAGAAAGCACAATATAATTGCAGCTATTGAACATTTAAGTGTTTCATTTTGTGCTGTAGTTCCTTCCAAGAACCAAATTAAACTACTTGCAGTTACAAAATGCAACTTTCGGTGTGAAATTTGAGGCCCACGTAGATACCTAAATATTCTTGTCTTTGTCCTCCTCATCACTGTGTCCCTCAGGTAAAGAAGAACCTGATAAATGTGTCATACCACATTGCTCAGTACACCAACATCATCTCAGACCTGCGCTGCGAGATCCAGCGGCTCAAAAAGAAGATTGCAGATCAGGCGAGCCGCCAGGTCAACTCAGACCGGGCTGACATCCGCCATGTCCAGGGTAAAGTCTTGCCCACTCTGCGTCTAACTGCCAAATTAAGCTGTCTTCTAATCTTTGTATTCTACAGAGCCTGTTCATGACTCTTTCACCATTCTCCTCTCATCTTTCCCCACATGTAGCCGAGGTCCAGGCTCACTCCAGCCACCAGAGTCGGGCGGAGATGGACCAGTTGAGGGAGCAGCTCCTGGATGCTTTCCGCCAACAGATGGAGATCAGGAGGAGCCTGATGGAGCTGGAAAACAGCAACATGGAGATCCAGATTGACACCTCCAAACACCTGCTCACCATCGCAGAGTCAGTGTCAAGGATCTATATCTTTATTTCCTCCCTGTCTGATGGCATACATACATAATCTATAATTATTCCCTGTGTGAAATTCAGGAATTAGGTTACCACGTCCAGTGTGAACTATACCAGCTCTGGTCAACAGTTACGACTTGCTGTAAATTATAAACCAGGTGACATATAATTATCGCTGGCAGGTAAAACGTTTGTATATTTTTGTTCTCCTAGCTGGGAGCAGGAGCGGAGTAGGCGCAGGAGGAAGTGGCGCGCTGAAAGGAGGAAGGAAAGCGTCAATAAAGACGACAGCGAGAAGGACTCTGACTCCCCGGAGTCTCCTCCAGACAGCACAGAGACCCAGCAGGTGGCGATGGCCCGAGAAAACCTGGTGACACTCATGGCCGAACAGAAAAAGATCCACAAACAGAAGGTAAGACTCTTCATCTCCCTTTGTTTGTGTCTGTAGAATACAGAAGCTAGTCACATTCCTATGACACTTAGCTGTGATTTAACGTCTCTACATGCCATTTATGATAAATAAAAATCCATGCACACTATTCTATTTTCCCGCTCGTCCTCAAGGCGTTACTCGAGCGCAGATTTCTGGAGCTTCGGGATCGGGCGCAGCGCCTGGAGGAGCTGCTGCCTCGGCGGGTGAGCTCAGAGGAGCAGCGCGAGGTCCTGTGCCTCCTCTGCAAGGTTCACGAGCTGGAGATCGAGAACGCAGAGATGCAGTCGCATGCGCTGCTCAAGGACAACGTCATACGGCACAAAAACTTTGTGGTGCAGCGCTTCGAGCAGCACAGACACCTGTGTGACGAGATCATACAGCAGCAGAGACAGTTCATTGATGGTGAGTCCACCAACGTAAACTCCATTTCATATCTGTTGTTTGGTTGATTGCTGCGTAGATTCTTTACGTTAGTCAGACAAAAGAAGATGGCTGCCGATGTTGTGATGACGTTTTATAGACCAAACAACTAATCAAGAAAATATTTTGCAGATTTGAATAGTCTGGTTTTTGTTTTTGGCACCATGGATTTCTGCTTTACTGAATGACGTGTGTCCCTGTGTGTTCCAGACCACAGTCTGCTGGTCCCTCCACACCTGCAGGAGCTGTATGAGATGTACATGAGGGAGCTGGATGAGAGGAAACTGGACAGAGCCATGGCCCTGGATAAGGTGACCACCAGACACACCATCAAGGTATTTTATTTTATTTTATGTATTTAGATTTAGGCCTGTCATGACAACTACTTTTGTTTGATCATATAAAGTCCCAGAAATAACTAATGACAGCCAGTTTGAGCACACCCTTTCAAAGGGCAATGAATTTTTAATTCTGAAGAATATTCAGATGTTTGAATATGTAAAAAATATTTAACACACATCCATCTGTTCATATATATTTAAGAAAGTATATATAAAATTTCGTACCTTTATACATAAAAATATATAAAAAGATTCATCAGTAAATTTAACGCATCATAAAGAATATGGTGACAAAGACATGATCTTGTTTCTCCACAATTGGAATTGTGTGGAATTTGAATAGTTTTTTTGTATTTTTGTACTACGTTGTATTTACTGCATTTTCCTCGGCCAGGTCTCTCTTGTAAAAGACATATTCAAGCTCAGTGGGACTTCCTGGTTAAATAAAGGTTAAATAAATGAATAAATAACATACCAATAGCCCAAATATATTCAGTTTTAGACCAACTGATGCCTCTTGTCACTAATAGACAAGCTTAGCAAAGCTCCAAGAACACTGCAGTTACCTCTATCATCCAGCTACACTGTGTTGTCTTTGAAGTGCTGTTTCATTTTCCTTTTGACTCACGCCAGTGGATGGGTGTGGAGACAAAAATCACTGCGCCCAAGTCTTATAATAGTTGTGAAAACCTGCTGTTTATTTTGGCATCATGCTGACTAAAATGTTGGTGACATTCTTATGTAAACCAACGTGTGTAAATAACAGTGATGTCCATAAATCACACGAAGAGTCGATGACGTAGTTACTGTGACAGGCCTAATTAGATTATACAAACTTGCTAATAAAGGCGGCCCAGATGAATACTGACACTAATAATCCGTAATAATCACTTCCAGGAGGGCTCTCTACCCAAGATCACCCTGCCCGGTCAGGGTCGAGACAACATGCAGGACATGGACTCGGACCAGGAGAGCGTACGCAACATGTGCTCCGATAACAGACGAGGCCAAGCCAAAATCCGAAGACACACTTTGCCCCCCATTCTGCCAGAGCCTGAGCTGTAAGAAGAAGTCTTGTTCATTTGCAACAACAGTAACAGCAAGTGTCTTTCTACCTTCACACTGCAATAACCAAGGTCTCTCTGTGTCCCCGTGTCAGCGACAACAACAGGGTTTTTAAGAGCAGCCCTCACGCCAGGCAGCTGAAACACTCTGCTGTGGTGACCCCGCCTCCCATCCACATCAATGGGAAGGGCAACAGAGAGGTGAGGACATTTCTAATAGGCAGTATTTTCCCTGATTCACTCCTTTTCAGCAGCTATCCCTGAGAGGTGAATTAATGCAGTCTCGACAGGTGCTGCTTCTCACTTCAAGCCAAATGGGTTTCTGTTTGAAATAAGCTCACACAGATCTTTCACTCCTGTAGAACATTTTTATTCTCAACCCACGCGCCTCCACAAAAGAAACTCCAACATAAGCTGTCATAAGTATTCACTTTCAATTCTCGGATTCGGGGTTTTTGCTCAGCTTTACACGTTGAAATGTGCAGAAGCAGCAGAGCTCCATCTCCGCTCCCGGCTTGAAATAATATTACCGCCATCTAATTTTCTCGCAGTGCAAATGTCTCAGGAGTGTGACTCATAGACGAGATGAAGTGAGAGGAGTTATGAGTGCCAGAATCCAAATGCCATATTCAAAGTAAAAATTTCATTTTGGAGAGGCGCAGAATTGATTTCAGATGGCACTCGGCCTGACCTCAGCTGAGAGCAAAGGGCTGCAGTGAATGTGTCTTTACAATGTGGCGCTCTGCATCTCGTGTTCGCAGCTGCAGCCGCTGGTTCCTGAGAGCTCTCTGAGCTACAGCCATCTCAGCCACAGCGTCAGCAGCCACCTGGACTCGTCACCTGAGAGCAGCGAGGCCGGGGCCGATATCCCCCTGTCACGAAGTGGTAAGATGTTCAAACGAGTGCACATGCAGTACGAGTTAGAGGAGGGACAACTGGGGTTTAAGAGTCGCTGGGCTGGTGTGAGTGCGTTCAACTTAACGGTCCAGTGTGTAGGATTTCGGGGATATACTGGCGACAGGGAACATAATATAATAACTATGTTTTCTTTGGTGTTTAATCACCTGAAAATAGGAACCATTGTGTTTTTGTTACCTCAGTAGTCCCCTAACAACAACAAACATGTCCCCGTGTGTCCTCAGAGCGGCAGCAGATCCTCAAAGGGGTCCAGAACATTGTCGTAAAAGCAGCCCGTCGGCGCTCCAAAGCCCTGGAGGTGGACGCCCTGCGGTTACACCCTCCCCCCTCTCCCCTGGACCCCAAGAAGCAGAAGAGCAGCCTCTCTCTGAGCGAAGCCCCGCCTACAGGTTTGCCAATGCGGCGCGGCAGGCAGCCCAGCCCCGAGCTCAGACACGCCACCTCAGACGATAACCTGTCAAGCAGCACGGGCGAGGGGCCCGGCCTGCAGGTGACCTGGACACGCCCACGCAACCGTCAGGTCGCCGCCAAGAACCAAACGCCCCGGGAGGCGGACTTTGAGGCTCGGCGAAAGAAGAGGCGCTCTCGCTCTTTCGAGGTCACTGGTCAAGCAGTGAGTATTTTCTGAACTCTGCATGTACAGTATTATGATCATAACATCTCTGAATACGCCTTCAGGACACACTGGTGTATTTCTATGAAATATTAATGCAGCTCACATGAAGCAGCAAATTGTTTTTGGCCAGTAAGAGGAAGAAAGTCTCCAAAGCAGATGGTACGCAGCCTTAATTTACCCCATCAGCTCATCACACTCCACTTTTAGTCTATTTTTAGTTTCATTATGGACACAGATAGAGACGGCATCACTCATCACCACACTGTACATCTGAATTATTTTTTTAATTGTGAACTCTTTTGGCCACAATAACACTGATATAGTGCGAGCCTGATCTCGCCCGCTCGTCTGCTTCCAGCAGCAAAACTCTAAAAATTATTTACAGATAAGGGAAATTAGAGTACAAATTAGTTTGGGTCATGCTCTTATGCGCCTCGTATGTCAGTCATAGAGCAGTTCACTCTGATATCTCGCTGTAGCCTGGTTGTCCCAGGTGTGACGGTGTCACATGACTTGTATGTGCGCCGTAAAGTTTCTGAGAAGTTTGTGTGATATAATTTCTTCCTCCTCTCGTCCGCAGCTGCCTCAAACCAAGACAGCCACAGCTCAGAGGTTTCGTCCTCTGGACAGCACGTCAGACCCACACCTCCACAACAACAGTCAGCCCCAGGCTCCCATGCTCCGCCCCCAGTACAGAGGGGTCCCTCCTCTCGCCAAAATCAGGGCGCCCCACAACATCCAACAAACAGGTGAACCCCTGTCGCCACCAGTCACAGTGATGTTCCTCTGTGACGACCATTTTACTGAGCTTTATATCTCCGTCTCTCTCCAGGCTCAAATCCAGAGTCCTCCACAGCCCACATGAATAACCTGAAGCGAGGGCCTCAGCTGCGGCAGCCCCAGCCCCTCCTCTACATCACCACCACGGGCGCCGGGGGCCAGCGCACACGCAGACACTGAGCCACCGCCCGGATTTACCCTCAACACCAGCACTAACACCCACACCAGCCCGTTAAAATGAACAGTTAGCCCTCAGTGACTGACGTCAGGCGAGACTGCGAGGCAGTATGATGGAGACTGACCAGACAAGCAGCTGGACGCCTCCACACAGGTCTCCACTGTGCTTCGATGTGGACACTGAGCGACGGCGCTGACGGGCTCTGACACCCAGCAGCCTGCAGGAGATTGTTAGCCGTACTGTCCCGTTGTGTCAAGTGTTTCCACGTTAGCTTGCTGTCGTGCTGAGTTGTGCGTTATCGTCACGTCAGGATGGTGTCAAGCTCCCTGTGAATGCAACACCGTGCTGCTGTTCGTGCATTAAAGTATCTACAGTTTGGTAACGTTCAGTTCTTGTTTCGAAGGCCAGAAACTGAAGCATTAAGCTAACGGTGGGAGTGCATGTGGCTCACACTGATGACGTCAGTGAGGACTGAGGGAAACGACTGCTGTGATGTAAAAACAAGACAAACGGCCTCCAGTCACGTAGTTTCCGTCTTTCTTGTAGTGAGGTTGTTCATATTTAATGACACACTAATATTTGAGTAAAAAAACATTCATCTTCTTGATTGTCGTGCACTTCTGGATTCAATGTCGTCCTCTAACGCGCCCCGGGTCTATGCCTTTTCTCACCCACACGTGACCGCTGACCGTCATGTCTGTTTGTGTAGACGTGTAGTACCACATGTTGCTTTTCCAGATTAGTCGGCTGTATTTTTAATTCATTATTTAACTGTTGCCTTTTTCTTTTATGTTGTTGTCGTCGACGTTGTTTTCATAATTACTACTTTCTATGCTTTATTTTGTACATTTTTTTTATTTGTACCCAAATAAATGCAAATGAGACAAGTGAATGGTTGGTTTTTTTTTTCCCTCACTGGCTGCGAGAAAAGGCAGGTGATGGATTGTGTGTTTGCAGGAGTGAGAGAAAGAGAGAGTGTCAGTTCCAGTCATCACTTTCATCACAAAACTGCTGCGGATCAAGATTCAAATCAACACATGAATGAGGGAAAATGTTTTTAGAAGAGTTGGGATTCACGCTAAAGACTGAAATATTCTATAATGTCACGGGACTTAAATTTCAGCATGAGACTTTAACAGGATGTTTCCTAATGGCTGGATGTGTAGTATTCTATATTGTCCACTAGATGGTGCACAGTGGTCACATTTAGGCAGAAGGTAATTGATGAGGCTCAGCAACCAGGCTACAGTTCACCATCTCATGAACCATCTGCCTCGAGAAGATAGAAGAAGAAGATCAAATTAAGAAAGGTGCTTTACAAGTGCAGTCCATCTACACTTTACAACAGAGTGAGAAAAAATTTGAATTTCCCCTCAGGCATTAATAGTCTGTCCATTCAAAGTGCTTTTACACTACGAGTCACGAGCTGTGTCTCAGTTCAGAGGCTGCAGCCTTCGAAGGCTGCATTTGAAGACTGACTGCGTCACGTCGGCGTCCCATTTCAAAGGCTCCTTCAAATGCAGCCTTTCCCAGAATTTGGAGGATGCAACGGATGATTCCTGCGTGGCCCAGCCTATCCTAAGATACACTGCATACTGGTGACGATTATATATTAAGTAAACTAACAGTTGTTAACGAGGTAACGGTTAACTGTTGTTAACATTACTGTTAGCTAAAAGCACACAGCTTAAACAATCTTAATTTAGGACGTGACCTGAAAACGGTCCATCAGCCTGAAATATATCAGATGGCTGTGAATCATCTCCTCAAGTGTTAAATAAAAAATCTGACATAATAACAGTCTCTGGGTCCATGAGTAAGGGCGAGCTTATTTCTGCTTTTGTCAAGTGTAGCTGGTTGTTAGGTAACAGGAACGCCAACGGGTCGGGGTGAGTACAACTGGTGATGCAACCCTGCAGACCGCGTCCCATTTCAGAGGTTGGGCTGATGCGGTCGACCACAAAGGCCGAGTCCTTCAAAGGCCCC
>JAPZEB010000014.1:5684623-5696558 GCA_029783705.1 Chaetodon striatus | reverse complement strand
GAGTAGCATGCGTACAAGAAGTGAATGGCAGGGTGAGAAAGAAAACTTACAGCCCGAGCATGAAAAGTATTGTTTTCCTGGCTGAACTTTCACTATAGCTTCATTACATTAGTGGCTTACTTGACATAAAATATAATATTATATATATATCATGATGGTTAGATTACAGATTACAGAGAGGAAAGTGAGCATATCCTCTTACATATTCTAGTGGCTTTTCGGCTGATAGCTGAGTACACTGTAAACAGCCAGAAAAAGAGGTGGGTGTACCCAGTATACCTGTGTATACCCTTCATTGCAACACTGGTCACAGACACTATTTAGAAGGAAACTCTTTTTTGGATGAAAATTGAACAATGTGGGTAATTATCACTAGACTCACTGTGCATAGGTGTCATGAGGAATTTTCGCTTGCGGAGTTTCTGTGTTCTTGGACTACATTTTCACCTTCCACCGGTGAGAAATGCTGGAGCTTCAGAGAATAATGAAACACTCTGACAGCTATTTCCTTTGTCATTTAATTCCCATTCAAAAAAGCAGTTTATTCAAGTATGCTATTAGTATTCTCCTTTTAAACTATAAGAGAGTATACTTTCAATTTACATTTTTATGTGCTTATCAGAGATATACGTATTAAGAGTATGCTAATTAATACTTGGCTTATGCCAAGTGTCTAAGTGTAAATCTAAAAGTCTAAGTATATTTGGTTTGTACTTTGATCGAGCTATACTCAAGAGAAACTGAGCATAGCGTTAGTTCAGGCAGGACACGATGTGAAGCTCAGCTCACATCCCAGCAAACAGCCGATCAACTGATGAAGCAGCTGATTGATGAAAGGCAGTCAGCTGATTGATCACATGATTCCTTTCTATGCAACCAATTGGCGTATCTCATTCAGGGCGCCCTGCTCTGACCTGCCTACTGTTGCTGCTTCCTCTGCAAGCTGCTTTGCAACCCGCCTCCACCCCAGCTCCTCCTTTTCGTGTCTGACTTATCAATGTCATTTTTGTTTGTGATTGATGCTGCTTTGTTCTGTTCCCAGAGGTCTTTGCTGCTGCTCTCCCTGCCTTAGGCTTTCTATGTGGGCGCATGGAAGGGCAGGGAGGTGTGCTCTCTCTGCCTTATGGCTTTCCATGTAGGCACATGGAAGAGGTTCTCTGCGTAGGCCCTAGGAAAGGCAGAGAGGCCCCAGAACAGAGCCATACCGTCAAATATAATACTGCAAATAGAAATAAAGTTTTTTTTGACTAAAGTGTTCCTGACTAAAATTGTTTTGATTTTATTCACCTGGATTTTGGGATCACTAAGAGCTTCTGCTTGAATACAAAAGAGGTGAATGGATCTTTGTTTTTGTTGTTCAAGCAATGACAAATTACATTTAAAAAAAAAAAATCTATGGCAACATCTCTTCCACGAAAGAATACCTTTGTTACTCTACATAACAAAGGTGTTTTACAGTTTTTGTTTATAATTTCCTTCCACAATGACGCAAATAAGTGCCAATTACAGTGGCTGAAAAGAACAAAAGCACTATAATGGCCCAAAATACTTCCATTAGGAGAAACATGCTGCTGAAACAAAGCCAATTCAAAAACATGAAAATACAAAACAAATACAACAAAGGCTGCAAATGAAAAAATGGGCTGCAGAAAGTAAAAGCACATATATGAACAGCACACACTGTACAAATACAGAAACAAGTCAAAAACACACAATCTTTGACAACACTGCATATGCAGTCAGCACAGCAGAAGTTCTCCAGGCCTCTAGGGGGAGCTATGTAAATATGTTGCTCTGTTATAATACTGTAAAAGGCCAAATGTAAAAATGAAAAAGTACCTTTTGATATTTTTTTCTTTACTTTTCTTCCGACTTCAAAGACAAACACTCTTTTGTCTAGTCTTTCTTTCTCATGTTGAAAATCAAGCTGTTCCACCTAGTGCTCCCTCCAGAGGCCTGGGGCACGTGTTCTGTTGCATTTGTTTTGGGGGTTTGTGTGTTTCTGACTTTGCATTGTTTCTGTATTTGCAGCCTGTTTGCTGTCAATGTTTGTTTTTTTTCTGCAGCTCTTTTTTCATTTGCAGCACGTTTTCACCGTATTTGTTTTGGAATTTCAAGAACGTTTTTCCATTGGCATCTTTTTTGAAGCTGCTGCACGTTTCTTTTGTAGCGCAGGCCCCGTAGCCTATCTATTGACAGAACAAAGGATAGAAATTCTGAGTGCCCTTTCAAAATTGGTACAAATAATAAAAACAGAAGTGTTCTCTCATGTAACACAGCTTTGGTTAAGGTTTGGTTGGCTTCAGGCACAAAATCAGTTTGATTAAGGTCAGGAAACGATCACTGTTATCCTGAAAAGAAACCAACGTTGATTATTTAGTAGCAAACAGTGGTTTTCAGTGTCAGGGCTGGACATTTCGTTAAACCATCAAACTACCCTGACCCCAGTCTTGGAACCAATCGGCTGTTTATCTAACAACAATACTCCTCTGGGGGCAACAGCCAATATTTTGGGAGTTCCAGTGTAGCTAGTGGACATCTGAGTCAAGACTCCTCTTCTGCGCACTGTTCATTTCTGCTGCTTTCTATAAACAAACATCTGCATATGAATGCAGATAATCAAATAAAACAGCTAATAAACAGCCTAATTGCTGTCAAATGATACCTGATGGGCTCTGAGACTGCATTTCAGCCATTGTTTTCCACCTCTCCACACGGATTGTTTACCAGCCACTCACACATGACTGGTCTAGAGGTAAATCTGTTGGGTGAAACAACCTTTAAGTCTACAGCTTTTTGCCACAGATGCATTGACTGTCAGTGTGATGACCATAAGTCACATATTTGTGTCTACACGCTCTCTCATGAAGCCAAACATGTCCACTGTTCACCGTGTCAGTATTCATGATCCATCTCACACCGCTCTGCAAACTTCCAAACAACAGAACAATTTCACACCCTCAGCCCGTTTTCCATCGCTCTCTGCCACCGTTGCTCATGTGCAGCAACGGAGGGTGCCACCGCCATCAATCACACTTCGATTAGCGCGGCGACGAATGCTAATTAAAACAGGAAAATGACCTTTCGGACCCAGAGACGAGGCACGCTCTGTCAGCGCTGCATTCTGGGATTGATTAGCCCTCTCCCCAAAAATCCTGTTGAGCAACTCTTAACATTGCAGGACTCAAATTAAGAACATTTCACGGATCTTTTTTTTAATTTTTATTTCACAGCTTCTGGCTGTTTTTTTTATAAAGTAAATACAAAATACATGAATTTATTTGTGCCAGAAAACAGCAGACATTGACAGAATATGATACACACGGGAATCTGTGGGATAAATATGGAGTGATAGTTCACTCCTCTATCATCCACTGTGCTCAGGAGTGACAAACTCTGCCAGTAACAGAAACAAAGAGGTTTAAAACTCACCTTTTGCGCTTACTAGACTGCGGTTGTAGCCGACTGGACTGAAGTATTCAAACACAAAAACTGTCACCGCCACCACAGTCAGGCACATCACAAACATCATGACCCAAACTGCTGGGCTGTAGGGCTCTAGAGGAGGAGGAGGAGAAGTGAAGGAACAAACACAAAGGATTAAAGTAAGTCTCTTTTGTACTTCTTGCTTCTGAACCTCAGCCTGTCGTGGGGGTCACCATATGTGGTAGGAGGATAGCAGGATGAGAAAACGAGAAGACAGAAATACACTGTTCGGGATTTTGTGCTGAATTTTGTTGTTTGGGGTTTTGGAAAAGGGATTTAGGTGTGTGCGCTGCACGTAAGGGGATTTAGTTGTAGGCTACAGTTATCGGCGGGATAAAAGCTTAATGGGAAGTTTCCTGAAGCGTCTGCAGAGACAGAACTCGTTTAAGTAGGCCATCCTGGGAGAAAGTGGTGAGGAGGAAGATGGCAGCAACATCGGCTGACACGTACTGTACATCAGACTCCAGGATAATGGATGTTATGACAGGTTTGAACAAAGTTTGGTAGTGAAGGTAGGAACATGCCCATACTAGTATCATTTTCAACACTGTGGTAAATCAGTATCCAGTCAATATCCCTCCTCTAGTCCCGCCTCCCTTACACAATATCACTAACAGGATTTACTTTGCCATTTGTTGCTAACGTGTGAGTGTGGCGTATTTCCTCTGACCAGTAGCTCTGTGTTTTTCTGTCTCTGTGTCCCCCTCACTTAAAGAAACCTGTGCTCTGTTTGGGACTGTCTTCAGACTCCAGGACGCTTCACACTGAAAAGCTGAGGACAGACGCTGTGAACTGCACTTAACTGGAGGTGGTGAAGTTTACATTTGTGTGGACAATAAGTCACATGATTGAGAGGTTTTTGACTGATAAGCGGTGTTTTCAGTTACGATCTGAATAACATAATGCACAGGTTGATTTTTTTCTTGACTTATCATTTAATTCTCATTGAATTATGACTTTATTTTTGCAATACAGTGCTGCAGGAATGAGACCTAAAATCTGGAAAGGAGTTACCATGTCTGCATCTTGGTTGCCTCGTCTTAAGGTCAATGGGCTGTGGTTAAAACAAGCTTTAGATACTGAGATAGATGTTTTGTTCTATGACATAAAATACGTCAGTAAATACCCCAGTTGTGAATTTTATAGCTTTTACATGTCTTTTAAAAGGCTGTTGCTAACAAGCTCCTAATAGAGTTTCACATTTGTTTTTTTCTGCAACTTAGCGACCAATGAAATCTTGCAACTAATGAACTTTCTGGTCGACTAACATTTGGTTGATTATTAGGGGGCGGCCCTAACTCTGTGTTGGCTCAGCTGATATAACATTAAATGAAAAAAAGTTGATCTACAGGAAAATAAATATTTGAAAGCCAATTCAGAATATCTGAGAGCCTGATGTACACAAAGTTTAACTTTTGGAACGTAGCAACGTGCACCGCATGTTATGTGACTCAGCAGAACCAATCACAGCTGGCAGACATCTTTCCTAAATATCAGTCCATAGTAAAGATGTCACCCAGAGCTTTACATCTGTCCCATGGACAATATTCAGGCCCACTTACAAAACAGTGCCTGGAAGAAGAGCAGCTTTGAACTTTGCCTTTTCTGGTTAGTAGGCTATGGTACGGTGATGGCTGTGGCCGCTTAGCAACTTCAGATGCAACCTGCCTCCACGCCCTTGAAAGCTGAGAGTAGGCACCAGAGTAGCACCCAATGCCTGAACTTGCGTCTTCCAGGAAGTTAGAGACACGGCATGTATCCTGGTATTTATATTCCATTATATTTTGAAATGTCACCTGCTGCCTGACTTTTGTGTTTTTTTTTAATACATAAATGACATTTTCAGTGTAAATTGATGCAAAAAAAATGCAGAAAACAAAGTGTTTGACGCTCAAAATTTCACAACCTTTTTAGGCTATGTGCCTTATGGGTTGTTGTTGAAACAAAACCTATGCCCGTGCTTTGAACCAACACATGTATGTACAAGAAGCAGTTGTTTTATTCTTACCAAGAAAGGCAGACGGGGAGACCGTCCCGTTGCTGCGGGCTACCATGACGCTGATGCCTGTCTCAACAAACGGCACGGAGAAGTCGATGATTTCCGAGCGTTCCTCATTGATAGTGAGAGAGCCGATGGCCATGTCAGCTCGCCTGTACACAACCTGAACGACAGAAAACAAAGGTTAGCGCTGTAGAGCAACACTGCGGTGTAAAGACATGCCTTCCTGTATTTATTCTGCATTTGTACCAAACTATTTTTGGTTACTGTATAATTCTGTAAAATAGACCTGAGCGAGTTTATTTCATCACAACAACTTCACAGCGTCCCAAAGGACGGGCTGCCAAGCTCTTCTTTGCTGAAAAGAGAGCAAATTCTGAATTTCATGAGCAATCCTTTTTCGAAACATGGAAGTCACAATGCAGCAAACACTTTGAGCTCCACAGTGAGGCGTGACTCTAATGACGACTGTCTGCAGAGATACGAAAAATATTTGTCTCATCATCCGAGCATCCGGAGAGAGGAGCATGCGGCATCTCAGGAGTGCTCACATCCAAAGCTTGCTTTTCTGAAAAGCAGAAATTTTTGCAGGGGAGAAATATGTTTTTATAAATGTAGCACGCACACACACACATACACGCACACACACACACTGCAGATACAGACCCAGAGCAAAGTGCCTGCAGGCACAGAAACACAAGCAAGAAGGCTCTCCTGAGGAACACCTGTTCGGGGTGTTTCACTTTCAGATGCTGCTGCGTTTGATGTGGCTCGGTGTGCGGGAGAAAAGTGTGTATTAGGCTCCGTATGTATATGCATGGCCTCACACCACTGACCTAGATAAAACCCATCAAAGAAACTCTCGGCCATGCAACGCTAGTGTCACTTAAGATACTGTGCATAATTACTACCATCCACCAACTGTAGTGTAGCACAGAGGTGGAGTGAATACTGAACCGCCTTTTGAGGTACTTAAACCACTACATCTGCACCACAGCTGCACAACTTACTTCATATTTCACAACTAAAACATAATATAGGTTGATGAAATATGTTGGGTAGAAACCAGGGCCTTAAAGTAGCACCTGCCATCCACCAAATGCAGACGAACTGTTGGCAGCGGCATGTAAAATCAGACTAGCTGCCTCTTTGGTGGGCACAGAAAAGCAACAACAGGACACGTCTTGTGTCAGGTGCTTGTATCATGTGACCTGTGTCACAAGACCCTCACAACTGCACACCTGTTTCCAGTGCATTTTACACCCTGATGAAGACTCTTCAGTGTAAACCTGTTGGTTATCCGTGTATTAATAAAAGATTTTTAACACAGTCAGAGTGCCTCGCAGGGATTTTTGGACTGCCTGCCTGTACTATGGACTTAAACATAGAGTGAGCTGGCCAGTTGTTGTTTTTTACCGTTAAGTGACTCTTTGTTCCGCCCTTAAGAGCACCTGATCTTTTTACAACTGACTACACAGAGCCTTAACCCAGAGCAGCACTCCCTATTTTTTCCTCAGAAAAACTGCCATGTTTAATCTTGACAACAATGTTTATTTTCTCCAATATCTAAAAAGAACATATTGTCAGTTTGTAGAGGAGCATGTAATCCCTCCACTGGTCTGACTGCTCAAAAACTGGTTTTTAAACCTTATGCTGCTCCCTCTTGATGGGACCAGTGATTTAAAGCTACTTCAAAGATTTGAAAGCTGGTGTCTCTCTGTGAAATTAAACTCATACTGAAGGATCTGGTGGCAGCTGTGTTGTTGTTAATATCATATTGGACTCTACAGTTAAGGAGCACTTACATCAAAACTTTCATTTGCTCTTTATTGAGGTGGATAATCACCACCCAGCTCTGTACTTCCTTCCAGCCCTATGGAGCGTTGAAGGTTACACTGAAGCATTAAGCTGTGAAAGAGCCACATATTTCCCTCAGGAGTTGGTGGAGACCAAAGCAAAGCCAAAAGGGAGTAACCGTTGGACTTTGTCAAGTGGTCTAGGACACAGCTTACAGATACCGTTGCTCCATGTCTCCTGGTTCAGTAAATAAGCAACAATTTGCTCACACATTTCCCACTAAACTTTATGAAGTGATAATATGTCAGTGCTGTGTTTACAGTTTGTTGTGCTGCCCCCATGAGGCCGTCAATTAATTCAGCTTTAAAGGGGACTTATATTTTTCTTTCTTTCTGCCATAAAAACATAATGTTACAATGTTCGATGTTGATATTAAACATGGCCAAAGTTTCAAATAATGTATGTAAAATAATCCCTGTGAGCAAAAACCTCAGTGTTGTTTTTCTACTTTCAAGACAAGCTGACATCAGGTCGCACAGCCCGCTCTCACTGAAAACACACGGCTTATTACGACCAATACTTACAGTTATTGTAGGGCAGTGCCCTCTAATGGCCACAGTAGTTATTACAAGAGAGGAGGGAGTCTGGTGACATTGTATAAAAAGCGACAAAGTCCAAGTAATGTTGTGTAAAGATCAAAGAAGCCCCTATAAGGTGGTAGATGGGACAAACAAGCACAGGACTTTCATCCAGGAGACTGTTCGTGTGTTCGTGCCCAGTCCAGGTTGACTCCTTTTAATTACAACTAGGGCTGTCAAGCAATTACAAAATTAATCTAATTAATTACATGCTCTGTGGATAATTAATATATATTAATCACATTACATCAACTTTTGCTGTTAGTTCAAACCAATTTTGGCAGATGTGTGGTGGTAAAGCTGCTGGATTTTCAACGCAATTGTCCCCCCTGTCCATTACAATCCATTTTGCAAGAGAGTTAGCTAGTCAGTCACTGGTAGACACACTCAGTTTGTGTTGACAAGGCTGGCTGCTAGCTCGAGCATCAGAGGCTGCGCTAGCTCGGACCTCTGGGTTTGCTGCTAAATACTTAGCGTTGAGGTGATATTTCAGGCTTGAAAATATCCGATGGTTCAAAAACTCCTTAGTGCAGGAATTCCAGAGAACAGTGCTCCTACCAATAATTCCATCTGGATGTTTTTCAAATGTAAAAGTTTCGTTCACAGGGCCAACCAGCGTCGTTTCGTCTGCTTCCATCATGTGACAAAGCCACTGAGGCCTTGACGCAGGCCTTGATTTGTCCTTGATTTTGGATCATAGTCCTGCTTGAATGTGTTATGTTGTGAACATAAAGAGAAAGATAACGAGAAAGTGCCGTCACAGTCGTTATCCCCTCTGCTATGAAGGTGCAGATGTGGAAGACTAAGAAATGTTAACCAATCAGAGGCATACTATGCTTTTTCAGGAGGGGGGCTTTGAGAGACGGTTGTAAAACAGAGGGTTTTAAACAGGAGGTGAATACAGATGTTCCAGCACAAACTGTATGAGGAGAATTACGTATTTTTTGACCATTAAAGCATGTAAACATGTTCTAGTAGAAACCTTAAAAACAGGTACGAACCTAAAAATGACTACAATAACGTCTTACTTTTAATGCGTGACCCTTGACTTCATGATGCTCTACTCGTGACTACAGTTGTTATCTTTTAAAAAAGGTATTCTTTTATTTCCCCCTTTTCCAAATCATATATCTTTTTTCATTTTCAGTTATTCTTGACCTCAAAGGGATTATTTTGTTTAAATGAACTGCAGTGTTCCTTAAACTAAGGTCAACATTTACTGCTGTTTTTAATGAGATCTAGCATGCTACATTTACCTCTAATGTAATTAGGGCACGTCATAGCCCAGAGCTGCATTTATTTTAGTTAGATCTGTGGATGAACATTTAAAAACACCTTGATCTAATTAATTGTCTGTCGAAGCCACCAGGCGACTCAACCCAGCTACACCAGCTGCTGCACTCAGGGATTTATCCTTCTTTAAATAACTCAGCCCTCAGTCTCACCTCCCCAATCATGCCGTTCCAAGTCCCACGGACCAGCTTGCCATGTTTCCCGTTGGTGACCAGGTAGAGGTCGTAGGAGAACTTGATAGTGCGGGACAGTTTCTTCAGGATGTCTATGCAGAAGCCCTTGCAGCACAGTTTGGTGTAGGACTCTGAGTGGCCGATAATACTGAAAGAAAGATGAGAAAAAGCAGAGTCACACATACAGTCAAATACAGATTTGTTGTTAACGTCTTGTGATCAAAGGCCCCCTCTCTGGCAGCTGGGACTATCTTTAGCTCCGCGGACCAAAGCTGTTGTTTTTGCTTTGTTTCAGAGAGTGAGTGCTAAATAGTCGTGGGCTCTCATGCTGACAGTGACCATTGTCTACGGCAGCGAAGTGAAGGGCAGGCGATGGTTGGTTCATTAGCTAAAATCAATGTCTGTTAACAAGGTGTCAATGGAGACGGACGAGACGCCGAAAAATTGCAAACACACACACAGAGGGAGTGTGACAGAGCCAGCGGTGGGTGGTTGAGTGACTGTGATGGCCTCTAATCAAAGGCCATTACGGTGTGTGGCAAGTGAGAGACACTCACTTCCTGTCTGTGGCCTCGCTACTTAATGGGGCGTAGAAGAAGAGGACGGGAGGACAGGAAATGGTGAAAAGATAACAGAAAGGCATTAAAAGCAACAATGAAAGTTAAAAGCAGATAGACTGACAAACTTCCAGAAAAAAAAAGGTAAAAGAAAGTGTATGTGTGATTAAGATAACCTCAGCATCTCAATGAGTCAGCACAAGAGCCGGAGAGCGATAAAAAAAGAGCATGTGAGTGAATAAATGAGTGAGGCGCTGAATGAGAAAGAGTCAAGCGAGTAATTAACATTCAAGTTGATTATTTTCAACAGCGTAAGAGTTCATTTCAGACAAATTTTAAGTGTTTTTGAAAGGCTCGCTTCTTTCACAGGAGTCAATAGCTCTGATAAACGCTGCGTTAATTAATTGCTGCAGGAGCTGGCCACCTGTCGTCATTATACACACTCCACTAACAACACACACACGCATAAACACACCTAAATTGGGCCGTCTCTCTCCATCACACACACACACACACCAACACATGCACACATGTAGTACAGTATCCTAGGAGGATTAGCAGCAGTTGTGTTGTGTTGTGTGTGTTCTTCATAAAATGCCCAGAAACTGGTGCAGCACGGAGGGGAGCACCATGAGGGAGTTAGACCAGAGAGAGCGGAGGATTCTCAGGTGAACAGCTGACAGGAAACACACGGCGAACAACCAGACGCGGCCTGACAGGGCGGTGGCTTCAGTTTGGAGGGAAAGGAGGGCAAGAGCAAAGGAGGACAGATGGAGGAGGAGGAAGAAGAGGAGGGGGATAATTGAAATAACCACCACTGCGATCACGTAAGAATGACGGGGGAAAGCTAATGTCCTACAGTCAATGCAAACGGGGACACTGTCATTTCAAATTCCTGTTGCCACAAAGATGCAAGCAAACTATTGTCCAAAAAAATAATTTTATGCTCGTAGCATGACAATTTATCTTAATTACACCAAGGGGAGCACGCCATTAAAAAGAGCCCCAGAGTCAGACCAGAAGCTCACAAAGGCTGAATCCAAATGTTACGGACTTCGCGCACTTTGTAGGCAGGATGTCTGCGAGTGCTGAGGGCCGTCCAAATCCACTGTTTATCCAGTCCACGAGGGGCCTGAAGCGGACTTTCTGCAGACTTCCAGAGAGTCTGCTTGGGGTGCAGACTTCACCAGACATCATTGATTTAATTACCCACAATGCATAGCTATACAGATGTGACAGTGTGGTTTTTCCGAGTGCCAACTAAAAACCCAACTTATGATTGTGTACAACAATTACTAATCTAAATGTAACTTTGACCTTTGACTCCACCCACTACACCTAGTTCGAGTTGACTGGTTTGTCTTGCATTGGGGCATGACACAGCAGTTTCTAGGCTAAAATTAAAAGAGCTGCCAGGGGGGACTCCATTAACCAATCAGCACCACAGGCGGGAATAAAGCTGTTGTCGAGCAGTGCACTGGAACCGTTGAGGAGTAAGACAGACAGACGCTGCTATCAAACTATTCTAAATCAACATGTCCTCTTAATATCACCTGATATCGCAGTTTGTTTGACTTTGCTCTGCTCTACTCTTAAAACCCCTGCTAACAGGTATGTTTTCATGGCTACACATCAATGTGGACTTAACAGGATATTAGATTCATTTATATCTTGTAAACTGAGGGAACAGATGAAACTGCATACATGTTTGTTTACCAATGCCTTTTAGTCTCACGCCCTCATGGACTTGACATGATGACCACGAACACGTTACAGTACATGCAGCTAAAGTCCACGAGGGCTCTGTTTGCAAGTCCAGAGGGTGGACATTAAGGGTGCTTTCACACCTGCCCTGTTTGGTTTGGTTCAATCAAACTCAAGTCCCTCAAAGTGTGGTACGTTTGGGCAGGTGTGAACACAGCAATCGCACTCAGGTATGCACCAAAACAACCAGACTGAGACCTTCTTGAAGAGGTGGTCTCAGTCCGGTTA
>JAPZEB010000014.1:5563586-5576389 GCA_029783705.1 Chaetodon striatus | reverse complement strand
ACTTTGTTTTAACCAATCTGAAGCACCCAGTCAAGCTGTTGGAGAGAATCATTAAGAACTACTGAGCGCCAGTTTAAAAAAAAGATACTAAAGATCATTTCATTCATGTACGCCAGCATCATGTCGCCACTGTGTGTGATTTTAGCTAACATGCTTGCATCTAGGAAGCAAAAAAGGCGTGACGGTCACGACATTTAACTCAATAACATCAGCCTCTAGCGTGATATAAAACATATGTGTCGGCGGTGTTTTGTAAACAATAACAATTATTTACCGTCCCTGTTGCATTGCAACACATCTCGTCCTCCTGGACCTCACTGTTTTCCCAATTTGCAGACATTTCCTGCCGCTGGTTTTCTTGGAGTTAGCTGCTAACTGCTATTAGCTGGTCTTTAAACCTCACAGAGTGGGTTGCACATATAACCTGTCGTCAAAACGTCACACCTGTTCCACCCTGCCAGCTGTCCCTTTTACACAGATGTTGTTATGGCGCTGTTACTACCTCCGCTGCTAGCTTAAAGGCGAGACAACTCTGTCTCCCCAATTCAGTGATCGTACCTTTTATACAGAACAGCGGGCAACATAATGGCGCAATATTCGGGCCTTGAACAGGCAGCGTAAAAGGGGCTAATAACACAAAGAAAACTGACTGAGGCAGTGGTAGACCAAAAGTTTCTGTGTTCAGCAGGCTAAAATGACCGTTTTTGTAAATAGAGTCTGGCTTGGAATTGGAAATCGCTGTCTGACAGAAAGGTTAAGAGGTGAAAATACTCTTAATATAGTGCACACTTAAACTGATAGTGATTTTTTTAGGTGGCTAAAGTGTGTTTTGCTGCTGCCCCCATCCACAGCAGTACATTGCTTAGCTTCCATGTCAGACTCCTGTCTGCTTCTCCAAACTGGGGGCCAACCAGCATCTACTGTATGTACTACACCGACTATAGATAAGTACCCCATAAAACCCCACTTCAAAACATCCGAACTATCCTTTTAAGAACTGTGTGTGAAGAGAGGACACTCTTATATTCAAGCTACTGAAATAGCGGACCCTACCCCTTTAAAATAACGTTAAAGTGAACAGAACATTTTCCATCTGTGAGTCCGTTGCATTGCACACATTCCCGGATCTTTATAGGTAAGTTTAAGTGCCTGCATTCACCTGGCACCTTGATGGAGACTCTGGCTCCTGCGTCAGGCCTCAACCCCCCCCGCCCCTCAAAAACTAAAACAAAACAAACTAAATACATGCTACATGGCCGGAGATGGTATCACAAAGGTAACAGACCTGAAAGAAGAGTTAGCCTCTCTTCACACTGGGTTGAGGGGGACTGTGACAAATATTACAACAGGAGAGTTTGACAAAATATAAAGAAGTTGAAACCATACATGAGGGATGATATCAGTCTTAACATTCCAAGATGCTGTTGACTGCCGCCTCGAGAGCAGAGTCTGTGTCGGGGTGAGGGGGTGAGGCGAGCTGCGGGGGGAACTGGGGCTGGATGGGGTGGGAGGACAGGTGGTGAGACACCTGGTAGTGCGTCTGTCCTCTTGACGTTGCTGCGAAAGCTGAGGGGTTACCTTGGGGATAACTGTTGGCAGCGGTGAGGCTGTTGTTGCTGGCGCTGCTGGGCCCATAGTGTTGCTGGGATCTCTTTAGTTCCAGGACGCTCTTGTTTTCTAAGAGTGGAGGGTGGAGTCTATCTGCTGCACCTGATCCTGCAGCTCCACCCCCTCCCGGGTCACCGTACCCGGGCTGAGAGTCTGTCCTGTATGGCGGCTCCGTAGAGCCTCTGTCTGATGACTGATTCCAGCTACAGCTGGACGACGACTGAGAGGGGGGGGGTTCTTGGAAAAGTTTGGATTTCATCCCACAACAGAAATCTTCCATAAAGGTGTCTGAAAGACAGAAGACAAGAAGAAGAGTTAAATAAATCGTTCAGTGACATAATTATTTAGTCTAACAGGAGCTGTATGTAGGATTTATTGATCTGACATGAAGATTGCAGGTTACCAGCTGAAACGTCTCCTGGTTAGAATTCCTTTAGTGTTAATTGGTCAGGAGGTTTTTACTGGGAGCCGAATTATCTGCAGAGGCCCCTCCCTCTCAGAGAACAAGCCAGGTGATAAAAACCGGTTAAAAAAAAACTGACTGAAACAAATCAGATTTTTTCAGATGCTGGCTCTTTGCGGAGGGGCTGCTAACTGCAGCTGCCAATGCGAAAACACAAATGGGCAATGTTTGGTTTGTCCATTCTGGGCTACTGTAGAAACATGGCAATGCAACATGGCGGACTGTGTGGATAAGGACCCCACCCCTGGGTGTTTCTCAAAGTCAAGGATCCGAAGGATCCTACTGAGGCAAGGCAAGAGTCCTTCCTAGCATTCAGTGAACGGCCATTGGAACAGGCTAATGTGCGTCATTAACCCTCAGCAGGCTGAGGGGGTTTCAGGGGGCTGTGATCACTTTGGCACTCTCTAATGTTGTTGTACAGTTTGAACACATGTAAGCAGTATTTTCAGAGTCACATGACTTTTAGGGAGAATATATCTCTGGATCATACTGAGGAGTAAGTGGGGTAATGAAGTAAAGACAATAGCTGAAAGGGTTATAAATTATAATTTACAGTATACACACACACGCACACAGAATAACTGTCATTTCAAAGTGGTCCACATTTATACGTGTATCACCACACAGTCCGCTACAATAATATGAACAGATCTGATCTGAGGAGCCGCGCTGCTCTGATGCAGCTGACCGTGCCGATTGTACATGATGCCGCTGTGTAATCCTCTGAAATATGTTCACCTCCAAACAAAGGAGTGATGCTTTGACCTGCAGGATATTCTAACGTCTTTACTGCGGCCTCTTTCACATGTGGTTATCATGTGAATAGTGGGGGGAGGTGGACACTTAACGCTCCATCTCTGCTGTGAACGATTAATTTACAAAGTTTTATGTTTTATCTAAAGCATATTATTTTAAAAATCTCATTATTCGGCAGTGAACAAAGTGGAAAGTGTAAATAATGAGGTTTCTGTTCATATTTATGCTTGTATGATAAAAACTTTTGGAGACATTAATCCAAAGAAAAGACATATTTATCTAACATTGGAAGGACTCGTCCTACCAAGGAAGGATCCTTGACTTTGAGAAACACTGTCTATGTAGACATAAACTGCTCATTCTAAGGCTACAGAAACACAACACTTATTTTTAGGTGAAAGAAAACATGGTTATCTTGTTAAATTTAATTTCTGCCAATATATCCCCTTAATTCCAACACACTGGACCTTTAAGACCTTTGAACACTAAGTCTGACCTGTGGTCTCTCCTCACGGCAAACCAATATTTTCCCAAACAGCAGGGGGTCATAGATCAAAAACTACAGCATTGTTCTCCACCCATCCTGGTCCGTGTTGTAAGAAATGTCAAATATGCAAGGACAGGCGAAAACCCATTGCATGGGACCCCCACTAAAGCTAAGGGCCCTGTCTGATGATGTGACATCACTTTGGCTGTGCAGACACTTGTGTTTGTCATGGATGCGTTAATTATAAAACAAGAATGAGTATGCAAAGTTTCTGTGTATACCAATTTCCATCTGATGGAGGATTGAAAAAATAAACTTGGTGACCTTATCTTTCTTTTTTTTTGTCCTTTTACCTGGGTCCACTAGTACCATGCGTTTGTCTTGTGTCAGATTGCTGCGCTCCTCTTGGTTGAAGGTCCTGTCGATCATCACCATTTCTGACGACGGACTGGAACGCTGCGGGGAAGGGAGAGACAACCAGTTGGCCCTGTGCGTGTCGTAACACAAAACATGTTTGCATGCAGGTATCTGTTGGTGTGCGTGCCTACCTCAGCTTCCACCATTAGCAGCCGTCTGTATTTGTTGACCATGGCGTGGGTCCTCATCAGCACTTGGGTTGCAACTACCTCGAATTCTTCATCCACTGTAAAAACACAAAACTCTACTTGGATTCAGGTACTTAAATACATTCTGCAAACACACTTTTACTTTTGAAAATATATGCATAAATATATATCATTCAGGTCTGCAGTTTTCCTCCTTTGATGCAGATTTAGGTTAAAGCAAATAAATTCAAGGTTGTACCCTGTGAGAACTCCTCCTGGCTGGGTGGAGCCCCCTGGAACACGTGGTAAGGGAGGAGTCTTTGCAGTGCATCGTTGATTGAATTGAATCGACGCTGATCTGGGGTCTGAACTCCAGCGTGATCCTTCCTCAACTGCTGTAAAATCCTAAAGAGAAGACAGGAAAAAGACACACGCTCCGTAAATGACTGAATGACAACAAGTGGGAAAAAAGGTGAAACAACACACTCAAAAAACTCAAATTCTCACATTTCTCCTCTTGTGAGTGGCGGAAGGGCCGGTCTCTTCTGAGCACTGACCTATAGAGAGAAAGTGTACATGATAAGGTTGTCATAATACCACCAATATCGTCCCTATCAGCATAGTCCACCTTAAAGGGATAGTTCTGTTTTTTTGAAATGGAGTTGTATAGGTCAGTCGGCAAACTGCTAGTTTGGAGAAGCAGCCAGGAGTCCAACACAGAAGCTAAGCAATGTACTGCTGTGGACGGGGGCAGCAGCAAAATGGATTTTAGCCACCTTAGAAAGGTGTAAAAAAAATCCACTATCTGTAGAATTCTTTCACAGCTTTACCTTGGTGTCAGACAGAGATTTCCAACAGGGAAATAAAGCTGTTATATCGTACGCTTAAAATGATATTGGGTTTTTTTGGTGAGACTTTTTTTAGCTGGCTAAAAAGCACTGTGCTGCTGCCCCCATCCACAGCAGTACATTGCTTAGCTTTCATGTCCGCCATCTGCTGTATTTAATACACCGACTATCGATAAGCACCTCGTTCAACCTGAATTTAAAATATCCAAACTGTCCTTTTAAATGTACACCATATACATGGGTGCAAAAGAAACAGGGTGTAGGGTGAGAGATATACCTGCGAGTTCAGCTTTGAATCTTGAGTCATGGTTGTCATGGCTAAAAGAGATCATACAAACAACAACTCATTAAGTGCGTCTGACTACATTTAAATACATAACACAATGACCAAAAGAATGAATCAGTTTTTGTTACCATGGATGCTGCCGAGCTGCACTTGTTTGAGGGCAGGTGATGAAGAATTCTGGAAAATGAAAAGCGATGTCAGTCAGATAACAGCTTCACAGAAAAGGAAAACAGGTGAAACAGGTGAAACAGCATGAAACTTGTGATGGTACCTGTCTGTAGTCTTGTTCCTGCGTCACAGTACCAGCTAAAGGGGACAGAGAAGTGCAATTCTGAGTTTGAGTCACTAGAAGGCGCTGAACGGGGCTAGCCGACACTTGGCCTTGACCGCCGATCCCCGACGTCGCTGGGCCAACCAGAGTCAGCCGCCCGGGAGCGCATGATGTCTGTGCGGGGGCGGGGTTCGCACAAGAAACTCCGGTCCATGTTTGAGTTACGCCCCCTCCAACCTGACTCCTGTTGACTACTCCCTGATTCAATATTAGCTGGCCTCCTGGTTGTGCGGTGAAGTTCTGCCCTGCAACAATCTGCACCGCGTTCTGACTGGTAATGAGGGTGTTTGAGTTGGGGTCGGCGGGGCCGTTGTGGATGGAGCTGGCCGGAGTGAGTGCCAAAGAGCTGGGCAGCAAGTACTGCCCAGGTGGTATGTTTGTCTGGGCCTGTGCTTGTTGCTGCTCCAGGGGCGGCTGCACCACAATGGAGCCATTGGCTGTGTACTGTCCCCCAGGAGAAGCAGTGTTAGCGTTAACTACATTAGCAAGGGTGGTGGGAGTGGGCTGAAGACCAAGGCTGTAGACAGTCTGAGCCCCAGCTTGAAGAGGTTTAGGCTGAATGGGTCTGACAAGAGTCTGGGTCCCTCCCGGGCCTCTCTGGATGATGATGTTTTGAAGGGGGATGTTTTTGAAAGGCAAACCGACTTGGCCTTGGGTAGGGGCAAACACCTGCCCCCCTGCTGCTGCTGTCCCCGCTGCAGCTACAGGCGCCCCCGCCCTAAGCACAAGCTGAGGAGTTCTCTCCAAGCTGCTCAGAGTCATCACGCCACCACCCGCCCCAAACGAGCCCAACACCTGTATGTGCTGGGCGGAGCCGTTGGGCAGCTGGGACACCCCTTGCAGGAACTGGCCTGTGGGGAAAGCAGCTGTCGCCGTGGTCACCACACCCACTCCTCCGCCATAACCCCCAGAAACCAGCTGGGAGGGGAAGGGAACAGGGGCCTGCACCAGTGTGGGAGCAGGCTGCGAGTCTAGTAAGGCCTCCTGGGCCAGCGTCTGTTCCGTGATGTCAGCCTCCATGAGAGACTTCTGGAGGATGTCAAAGGGCTGGTCCTCTCCCCCAAGATCCACCCCTCCAGGGGAGTTCCCAGACCCCAATTCATCCTCGATAAATGAAAGGCTGCTGGAGAGCTGGAGGCCTGCCCCTGCTGAATCCTCGCCGAATTCACCCATTGTAGAGGAGCCATCCTTGAGGCCAGCGTTGGAGCCAGCCTGAAAGAAGCATTTAGAGAAAATGAGCACAGAGTGGAAAACAACAGTGTTCGCATGTGAACAGCATATTAGACAGACTTCCCTGTAGGTCTGTCTTATACAACTATAATGCTTTTTATAATGTGCAAAAAAAGGGAACTACACCAATAACTTCTTATAATATATTCTTTATCATGTAGTTTACTCATTGTCTCCTCACAAAATAACATTTCCCCTTATTCAAATAGTCCTACACTCTCAAATGTCCTTTGCTGTTAAGGTGCAGTGAGCAGAATTCAGGAGGATATACTGGCAGAAATGGAATATAACAACTATGTTGTCTTTACTAAAAATAAGAATTGGTGTGTTTTGTTTACCTTACAATAACTAGTTTATATCTACATATGAAGCAGGTTGTTGTCCACAGAGATCGCCATGTTGCACCACCATGTTTCTACAGTAGCCCAGAACGGACAAACCAAACACTGGCTCTAGACAGGGCCATTCACCACTATAGTAAGCAGCCCCTCCACAACTAGCCAAACAGCATCAGAAAACACTGATTTTTAACGCCAAACTGCTTTGTTCTGTGTTTTCACCAGTTTAAATCACCAGGACTGTTTGTTTTGGAGAGGAAGAGACCTCTGTGGATAATTTGACTTCCGGTAAAAACCTCCTGAACATCTGGATCGTGCATTAACAGACAAAAGAGGTGAGCACACATTAGCAGGTGCTGGGCTAGCAGGCTGTCTGTGACTGGCCAAACAGCATCGGAAAAACACTGATTTTTAGCGTGAAATTGCTTTATTCACTGTTTTTCCAGTTTAAATCACTGGGTCTGTTTGTTTTGGAGAGGAAGAGACCTCTATGGATAATTCTGCTCCCAGTAAAAACCTCCTGAATGTCTAGAATATGCATTATCGGAGAAAAAAGGTGAGCACACATTAACAGGTGCTAGGCTAGCAGGCTGTCTGTAACAAGCCGAACAGCATTGTAAAAAGACAGATTTTTTAATAGTAAACTGCTTTATTCAGTGTTTTTACAGGTTTAAATCACTGGGGCTGTTTGTTTTGTAAAGAACAAGACCTGTGCGGATAATTCGGCTCCCAGTAAAAACGTCCTGAACACTAAACACCAAAGATATCATACTTGCCACACAGGAGAAGTTTACACTGCTTGCAATCTGCAATCCTCACCACTAAATGCCACTTAATCCTACGCACTACTTTTCTAAGAGTTTTGAATATATTATCTCCATAAAGAGTGTATCCTAACAACAGTATGATACTTAAATTTTGTTGTCAATTTTGTTTTGGTGGATCAAGCTTTACTCACCGTGTCACTAGAAAAGAAGGATCCATCCGACCCATAAGCTGCATTGTTTACATCATCCTCCTCAATCTGCAGAAACAAAATAGAGTTTAACAGACAATCAGTGGACCCTTTATGCTTTAAAATAAGAATAATGATTCGGACAAACTTAAAGAGTCACTCACAGACTTGCTGTTGTTGCCATGGAGATAGTCATTCAATGCATCCACATCTCTGAAAAAGAGATTTTTAAACATGTTAATTTCACGTATTTGTAGTTTAAAAATGGCTTAACTGGTCCAGAGTAGAATAACAGGACATGCTTTACAAAACGTCTCATGAATTAGATTATTAACTTCCCTAATTCAACAAAACAAAACATAAATAAATAAAAAAAAGTTTGCAGAAGCTTGTGGCTTTGATTTTAAAGAGGAACCGTGGTAGTATTACCAAACTATTTCAGCAAAACTTTATAACAAATGTAAAAATGTGTGGCCACACTGTGAGTTGAAGTGACCGTATGTCTATAAAGTAAATACCAGTTTCATAAAGGGGGCTTTTACCCTAAAATATCCAGAAGATGGCGATCGTCCTCATCATCCATGACACCTGAAAGAGTATGGAGGGATATCGGGATAGAATGAAGCAGATGTGCAGATGGCTAGTATGACTTTAGGTTTATGTAATCCATGTTTAAATTTGCATGAATCAATGACTAGTATCTTCATTAATCACGACGATAAACCTCAATGGATCACTTTGTTGTTACTCTGAGGTGGTGGTGTATGAGCTGTGAAGGCTTAGCATATGCAGTATCATGTAAGGGACGTCTCACTCACAGATTTCCAGCAGGAAGCATGGATTCAGTCATTTAACACCCTTGGCTTCGTGGGCTGCAGGGTGAGAAACTATATTCAGTAATGACACAAAATTAAATGTGTGAAAAATAACAAGGTGTGGGAGTGTTGGAGAGTGAGGAAGGTGAGATAGATGGGTGTGAAATGAGGGGTGGAAAGGAAGAAGGAAGGGGGGGGACAGACATGTTATTGAGTGCTATGGGAGATCTGTATAGGGCCGGATGGCCTTCATCCCCTCCTACAGATGTTTGTCTGTGACACATAAACTCCCACCCATTACCCTGCTCTGCTGTCCCACATTGGTTGTCTGCACAGACTGAAAACGGCCATTAGAGTGTAAATAACTCCACCCTGCTCCATTTATACCTTGAATGGCTGTTGGAGTTTTACACTGAAAGAGCTGTTGGCTTTATGTTGTGTCAGCCAGCACAAGTATGAAGCTATATTTGTGATTCTTTATACACGGGCGACAAAACCAAGCCCATGAGCACTAATTTGATCCAGCAGTTATGGGATATGAGTGTTTGCATATCTATCAAGTTGTTAATTAATTTATGTGGAGCACATGGTGAGGGAATATATGCTGTAAAGTCAAATTACCTTTAGTCACTGAGCTAGTATTTGGTGTTTAAATTGTAGGTTATGTTGCACTGTGTTGGAGAAATGTAAGCTGTGTTCCTGGGCAAGTGCAAAGCGTTTCAACTGCAGTGCTACAAAATGGCTGTTACCATGCCATAGGCTGTCTTTACAACAGAGCCACGTTCAGCCTCCATCTTTAGTTCAGGGAGAACAAAGAGCGACAGGGCTGCTGCACAACACAGGCTCTTCACACTGACTGTAATGTGGCTTTAAAACACCGAGAAACCTGATCAAGTTCAGCATGTTGCAGAATATTGTCGTTTATTCGACATCCACAACAAATAGACGACATTTTGTGTCAGAGGGGGGAATGCTGCTACAGGCAGCGAGGCTCTTTGGTCCTTTGAAAATGGACACAAAGCTATAAAGAAATGCGAGGAGGCAGTGTCGGCCATTACGGACAAAAAAAACCGCAAACCAAACTATAAACACGGTAACGTTTTATTCACAAAAAAGATTTAAACGCGGAGTTTGTCAAATAAAATATAAACAAGTTATTTAGTAGTGAAACAAAAGCACGAAAACAACCGTTAGTGCTAACGTTCCTATGACGTCCTTAAAATTAACCGTCAAATTCGAACGTTAGCTAGATTTTAATAAGGACAACACAGCTAAAGTGCCTTTGCTGTCAAAAAATACGCGTTAAAAGTTGCTTAAATCAGCAGCGTTCACGGTTTTATCGTCAGTTTTAGTCAGATACGTCGACATAAAACCATCTTATCCGAACAGTTGGGCAATTTTAGTGTAATTTAAGGCTATTTCGTAGTCTCCGCAGTCCGCCCTAGCATGCGTGCTTCGACGCAGCCCAAGCTAGTCCCCGCTGTAAGTGCTGCCACCGGTGCCGTGTGAGCTACCGCCCGGTCGGGTTAGTAAGCCAGCTAATGTACAGCTTGCAAGTTTTATTTCCAAAAATAGACTGAATCGACAGAATGATAATCGCATTCAAGCAGCACAAAACGCCCGTCGTCCAGCCTGCCTGTGGCTGGTCGTCGCTGACGTGATCTTCCTTTCTCTGTTGGGGAGGCTTTCATTTGTCCTCTATGTGGCTCATCTGCCAGCATGAAAAACGTCACATTTGTCTCCATATACCCGAACCGACGCGTTTCAACCGGGGGGGATTCTGTAGCAGCCCGCGTCCGGGTCGGGCAGCTCTCCGGGGCAGGGCGCTCCGCGACATTTTAACGATAAACACCGGCCTGTTCTGGTTAGCTAGCCGCGGTGTCGACGACGCCTTGTTTCGCAAACGTCGGGTGGAATTCGTCGAAAATGCCCGAGGACGGAAACCGTGCCGCGCCATACATATTTATCCCGATTAGCACAACATAAAGACGACTCAAAGAGGCAAACCCTTTACTCCTGTCTCACTCCTCTTGAAACCCAATATCTCCATTTGGCAACTTTTAATTTGCTCCCCCCTCCTTCTCCTCCTCCTCCTTCTCCCTCTCCCACTCATATATTTTTCTCACTGTCCCTGTTCTGTCTCGGATAGATTTTTCTCTCCGCTCAAACTCTCTTCCCTCCCTGAAGGAAGGGAGGAAGGAGGTTGTGTGTGTTTTTTCCTTGAAATTTTTATCACAAAATTATAATACACTCAAAGGGAAACTCACCGTCATGAAAAAGCAGTGCCTTGTCAACGGGGTTTCCTCGCCATCACCGCACGGGTTGTTGGGGTAGTGCACAGAAACAAGGCAGCCCAAATCACCAGTCCACGGCGGTACAATACGACTCTGCAAATATGAGTGGGAAACACTAAAACAACCGCGAGTAATTAACACGCGCATATTTTTATACATTAATATGAATTATGACAACGTGTTTCACTGCACTAGTGAATAGCAGATAAATGTTATTAGACTTAATCATTACCAACGGTAGAGGGCGGGCCTCTGGTGACAGTGCCACACCTTGCCGTAGCTCAGGTATGACCATAGTTGCTGTGGATCCCAGTGCTGCCAGGTTACCTGCCAGTACACTCATTTTACACTCAGGTGAATATTAGAAATGTACAGGAATCAATTTGTTGTTGTGTTTTGAAGAGATGGCTTTACATTGCATTTTTTATTTAGTTTTTAAAAATGGTTTTAATATTTTTTGTTTAAATTTTCCTATAATAAGACACCACAGACTTTATATACATATATTATAAATATAAAATGTGATATTATGTGATACCATAATACGCACAATGGCAGTGTTATTTAAGAAAGAGTCAGAGATTAAAAAGGTTACTGAGTGCATGTCAAGGGTCAAGGATGACAGGAAATGTTCATTTTAGGGTAGGGATTTTTTAAAAGTTATTCTTATTCTTATTGTTTTAACACTAGCATAATACACATTCTGTTTTTTATTTTACTCTGTTTTATTTTACTTTATTTTTTATTTTATTATTATATATTTTTGCATCTGCCATAAACCAAAATATAGGCTTCACAACACTCTCATAAATATGTAACGCCAGGGAAAAATAAAAATAATCCCAAAAAAAACTATAAATAGTACATGACAAAAAAAATATGTATAAAATTGAGTTTAAAAATTAAACTAAGTTAATATAAAATCATGACACCAACAAAGACTGCTATGCTTTTACAGTTGATTAAAGTTTTGTCATATCTGCTTATCATATGTTCAAATAGTGGGGTACATATTTTAAAATTTTTAATTATTATTTATTTATTTTTGTACACATCTCTACTCCTTTCATATCCTTTTTTTTATATATTCCAAGTACCAGATATAATCTAATAAAGTGTTCCACATCTTGGCCTCCACACACTAAAAAAAGATCCAAAGGAGCAATATCAACAAATGCTTCACTATGTATGCATATAAAAAGGCCTACTTAACGCTACAGGCAGTTTCAATAATTTAATAATATTCTTCACTTAACTGGGAATGAAAATAAATAATGAATATATGAATGAATGAAAATATTTTACATTTAAAATATATATTTTGTACAGTCTGTAAGCAGCTTTTGGGATGTTTACAGAGAGCTGAAATGCATGAAATACAAATTAGTCAACTCTTTTTTGTATATTTATTTCTACTAACAATAAAAAAAGTCAATACAACTTTATTTATATAGCACATTTCATACCCAAGGGCAATTCAAAGTGCTTTACAGAGCAATAACATAAAACAGAATAAAGGATACAGCAAAGAGGAAAGAAAAAATATATATGGAACATGAATTACTAAATTATTTACAATTCAAAAATAAATAATACATAAAATGTATTATTATATTTTTTTAAAAATCACAATTTTTATTTATTTTTTTTAAAATTTCATCAAAAAAGCAGGTGCAAAGATAAAAACTGAGTTAAAATTGAGTTTAAAAATAAGGTTGCAGTCATTACAGGGTGGAGCAGGCAGTGTTTTAAAAATATTTTAGACAACCACTTCAGCTATTACCAACTATTTTAATTAGAATATTTTATTTTAGTCAGTTAAAGGTTAATAAAACAACATAGATAGA
>JAPZEB010000014.1:5433260-5446579 GCA_029783705.1 Chaetodon striatus | reverse complement strand
TTTTTTTTTTTTTTTTTTTTTTTTTTTTATTAAATTAAATAAAAAAAAAAAAAAAAAAAAAAGGCAGTGCGGCGCGCCTTGTGATTCAAAGCCTTAAGCAAACATCATTCACTACACTGCAACACGTGATATAAATATTTAAAAGATCTTTAAGTTTCCTGCAAGAATCTAGACAACCTGTGAAAGCGTGTACGTTACATAACTATTGTGCAAGATATATAAATACGAGATGTCAGATTACTGTACTTTAATTCTAAAACACAACCAGACCAGTTCACTCTGTGTATATGTGTAGCACTGTGTAAGTCATGCAAACAACAATATACTGAAGGACTAAATATATGAACAACCAAGTACACATTTCCTCATCAGCTTTGCTAAAACCAGTGTGAGGAGCACACGATTTGTATGAGTGCAAATCTTCCAGCAGAGCATTATGTGAAAAATGAAACCACTGTTCAGTGTTGAGATGGAGCTGAGCACCACTAGAACCAGTGGATAGGATAGGTACAGGTGGGTGCAGGTGTGATAGTTACTGGCAGTGATATGGGGCGGAGACTCTGTAATCAGTACAGTGAATTACAGCATGACTTGTTGTTCGTCAGCAGATAAATTTAGTTTTGACTTTCCCCTGAGGGTGCATGTGCAGATGATGCAGCTAAATGCGAAGAAAGCAAAAAAAGTGTTTCCGTTGTCTCTTTCTGGAAAAAAAAAGACAAAGGAAACATTTACTCAACCATGTTATCATGATGTAGCAATGATCACCTCTATGCAGTGTTCCATTTTATAAAGATAACAATTAAAAACACACCGACCACTGTTAGATAGAAAATTAAGAAAACTCTGTTGACTTTTTTAGCCACTCCGGCCCAGTAGCCGGGCTTCTCCTCTTCCTTCCTGTTGCTGAGGAGCTGGGACAGGGTTTTCTCCATCTCCTTCAGCTCATCTGAGAGCGTCTCCAAGGCATGGTACTCCTCAATCAGTTTGCTGCTGTTGCCCTGCAATAAAGGGTTTATACAAGACTGGTTTATACAAGTATGGATTGTAACATTATCAGCGAATATATTTGACATTCAGTATTTTTGTGTCCAATGTGATTAAAGCGCAACTGCATTCTAACCTCTTTGGCCACAGGCAGCAGTTCAGATGGAGTTTCACCAGTAGACACATCATAGATACATGCACATTCAGTCCATTTGTGCACCTCTGAAAAGACAGGTTTTCCAAAAGTCATGCAACAGCAAAAGAATTAGAAGAATATGCCTCAAGATTGGGTTGCACCAGCCTTTTTGCCAATCCATTTCTACGTCAGAATGTAACGTCCTTCCTACCACATTTGTTTAGTTATCTGCTGTAAAGTTGCTGGTGTGACGTTTTGTAATTTAAGGTATTTACTTACTTAGGATAATTTTAAGTATAAGTACGTGACTAATGACATGAGGGTAGTTTTCTCCTACACACAAACTTTATTGCCTACAAATTCTTGGGTGATGGATTGAAATTTAAATAAACATTAACTTAATTTAATTTCTTAACCAACAGGAAATAAAACATTTAGCTGGTTAAATGGAAAATTGTGATCGTAAACTAACAACTACAGAAAACATAAAATAAGCCCTGCATTTAAGACCTTAAGAAAAGAACCATGTAAGAAGCTGAATTTAATGTAAATGAACCATCTTACCATTGAAGAACTTTTAGGTAAAAATCATCCTTGTATGTCAGAGCAGCTTCTACTATGTACCACTAAACCTCACTGTAGAACACAGTCCCTCATTTATACACAGTAAAACATGTCTTGACTCAGCAGACAACATGAAATAAAAAGAGTTGAGCAACATGACAATAAATATTTGAAAGTGACACAGAATACCTGAGTGTCACTGCATTCTATTATATTATATTCTTTATTTTGATTCGATCTGAATTTTGTTTTCCTTTAAGTATATACATTTCCACCATAAATTGACGCAGAAAAATTCACCAGAATGCAGGAAAATCTCCTGGTAGAGGACCCCCATACCATCCACACTTGATGTGTGACCCTCACAATGTTTAAATAAAATAAACACCCTTGTCTGCATCACTGTAATGTCTGTGCAAGGGACTGGAAGTCAGCTCTAAAACAGTTACAAATGGCAGATATTAGGTGTAAAATATTTAACAGCTAATTTCGCCATAAGGACTATAGACTGTTTTATAAAGATGGACTACATGACAGCTCCCCAAAAGTGAAGCAAAAAAAAAATGTTTTAACGGAGAAGGATGTTGGAAAAGGCTGTCCATCTTTATATACAGTCATTGAAAAGGACAAGTAACTACTAAGAACACTTGTTATTTGTAACTAGGCTAGTTGTGAACACACAAACAGCTGATGATGAACCGGCTGCGGGTCTTACCTCCGTGACAGTTATGGATGTTGGCTTTGCCCTGTTTGTTATGGTCCTTACTCAGGCTTTGGTCTTTTTCAGCCTGCTTGTTGCGGGCTGCAGAGTCTTTCTCCATCAGATGCATTACGAAAATTGTCTCCAGGAGGCTCAGCAGCATCAGAGCAAAAATCCCAATGCAGTAGACCGCTGAGAAGGGCAGGCAGCATCGTTAATGTAGACAAACAACTACTCATTGACTTAGTGTATGTGCTCCAATAAAGGACTGACTCTGATCGTCTTTACCTATAAGAGGAATCCTGTTTGACGAGGCAGGCAGAATTTCATTCAGAATAAGTTGTAACACAGTGACAGCAAGCAGCACAGTGACCTTGAAGCTGAGCTTCTCGCCCCCATTGTCTGAGATCAAGAAGGAGGCCAAGTCCAGACACAAGAAGAACAAGACGGGTACCAAGAAGTTGACAATGTAGAGGAGAGACCGTCTCTTCATGGTGATCTGTGACATGATGTTAAAGTGTCAGATGGTTGATGTTCCTGCTCCTGCCACTTGAAATAGTCTGTAGTACACAGCTTGCAACACCAAGGTCATGTGCTCCAATCTGCTTAAGTTTGCAGTGTGAAAAGGAGTATTAATGGGATTATGGGGTCAAACAAACACAGGACTTTCACCTGTGAGACAGGTGTTCATGCAAAGTCAACCTCGACTTCTTTCAATAACTAACTACGTAGCCCAGTGAGCTAGTATGTGTAGCATGTTAAGTGACGTAGGTGACATGTTGTATGTGATATGTCATTCAGCATACATCACATTACATAGTGAAAAAGAAGTACTTATTTAATGCCAAACCACAATGTTTTTTTTTCTTAACCTAACCACCAATTTTTAAAGTATTTGCTTGTCTCTGCTGCATAGACAGCCTAGTTTTACTAAAAGACCATCTTTTGAGCAGTGAAATACTTCTACAGTAATAGAACGACTGAATGAAAAGTAGAGAAGAAATAAGGGGGAAAAGAGAAAGAGGGTAAAAAAACAGTAGAGAAATGAGGGAAAGTTTGAAGGACAGGATGGAATCGGGGAAAGAAGGAGAAATAGGAAAAGACAAAGGACAGAAGGATGGAAATAAGGAAAGAAGAAATAAATGTTCAACTAAAACTGCAAGTAAAAATATGGTGAAAATTTTCAAGTTAACAGGGAATTTTCTGTCATTTGTTATATTTTTACCAAGACAAACAAATTTGATGTATTAATGCAAATATCAAAAAATATTGTTAATAAAGTGCTTGATGACATGATTAATTTCCACCTGTGTGCATCTGTATGTAGTTATACGCACAGTGTAAATGACAATGTCTTGGCCGAACAGATCAGTTGCATTGTTGGTAGTAACTATCATGTTGAGAAACAGCCATTCGTACTGGGTCCGCATCACCTCACGAGAACACTCTGTGGCCTCTGACGAGTTGTCACTCGAGCGGAGCTGAATGTCCTTTGCTGAGGAGGGAGATAAAAGAACTGTAAGGTTGTTTGAGGTGAAATAACAACAGAGAAATGGAAGATAAATGGAGTCTGGTGGTGTGTGGTGGAGACAGTGAGGCGGTGTAAGTTTGATTCACAGCCAAGCTGGCAGGGGTAAGTCCAGGACAAACCACTTGATGTTACAATAAGGAATACACCATTTAGCACCAAAACCAAATGATTTTGAGAGCAAAGCAAAGGCGTACCACAAGACATGCTGTCATAAGAAGGAAGCATTAGATATAAAGTTATTTTAGTTTACACTTTAAAGTCTGAGGCTCTTTTTATGGAGGCTGACAGGTTGGCTTTCACTGAGTGTAGAACAGGATGTGCAGTAGGGTGTATTTGATTGGTCAGTGGAGTCCATTGCTGGAAGACGCTGCATTACGGTGAAGGACCTCTGTGTTTTTTGCTGGAGCCCCACTGTGTCCACGCAGTAACACACATTTAGCAAAGCCATCTAAGCTGCAAACCCTCTGATCACAGTAAATTAATTGTACAGTGTAAAAATATGGCAACCACAAAACAACAGTCCCATATTCACTAATCAAACAAGGCTAACCTTTTCACTGTTACTCATATCACAAAGTGAATAAAAGAATATAAATATATTTTAGACGACAATGAGCGTGCATGATACATTTGTCTAGCATTGTGGTGATTATCTATGGGGAAAGTCCACTCCAAACCAAAAATCAAAACTTGCACTGTAGGTTTTTACAGCGGGATTCCCATGACCTCAATGCATTGACCAAAAATCCGGCTTCAATCAGCGTCACTGTCAGTCAATGATAGGATGGTGATATAAGTGCTTTATGCAAAACTAAATTATTTGATTTTTTTTCTGTCTACACATACAGAGAATCAACAGTATTGCGCCTGCTTAATGCACAGACAAGAGGCGCCATTGCAAAGCTGTTTTATCGCTCTCTTCAAAGACAGACTCCACTGAGATTAACAAAAATCTAACATTGCTGACCACAGTAGCTGCTGGTCTACCGCTCCCTTGTTTAGTTGGTTTGTGTTATTATTGAAGGGTTTGAATTTAACACAGTCACAATAACACAAATTAACTATCTGATCGAGGCAGAGGTAGACCAGCAGCTCCTGTGTTCAACAAACTAGAATTACTGTTTACTTAAACAAGAGCATACATGGAGAATTGAAGCCGTCAACGGACTCCCCATTGCCAGTGGGCTGACTCATGGAAAAATAACTCATGAAAATTCTCTCGATACAGCGTACACTTAAGCCCCGTTTCTACCAAGCAGTTCGGTTCAGTTCATTGCACATTTTTTCTGTTTCCATTGTAAAAAGTTTTGGATATTACCAGTAGAACCGTTCCTTCTATCCCAATTTTTGGTCACCCCTCTGTTGGGGTACCTAGCATATTGATTTGATACGAAAAGGTGGAGCTAGAAACACTAGAAACAGTCCTTTGATTGGTCAGCAGACAACACAACTCACTCACCGGTGTGTATGACAGACTTGAAAGTGAGGTTGCATCTCTGTATGTCGAAGGGGAATGTGTAAGTGTGCATCCTGCAGGTGCTGACCAGCACCTGGTCGTTCTGGACTTCAACATCACCTTGAGCATTGATGGTGAGATAAGGGCTCGGAGGGGCTTTGTCCTTCTCTGTCCTGTACAAGAACACACAAAGACATGTGAACACAGAAACACGCATGATGACAAGCTTCAGGAGGCTTTAAAAACTAGAGATGCACTGACATTGATCCAATACCACTGCTCTGTTTTTCCCAAATTCAAAATCTGTATGCTTCACTGAAATCATTTTTATGTCAGGTAACATGCCAGAGGCCGAGCTGGACTTGGTTACTTTCACAGGACTCTGATCAGCAAAGCCAAGGGCAAAGAGAGGTGCCTTCTTGTCCAAGTGGAGGTTCGAGCAGCCGTGGAAGAAAAAAGAGTGAGCAGGATTGTGGGTCTGAAACAACAGGGAGCATGGACAAAGTGGGAATCTGCAGAGCAGCAGAGAATCACATGGGATAACATCCTGCCGGCAGACTACTTCCAAATGTGATTTCTGATCCAGGCTGTGTATGATAACCTACCAAGCCCGGAAAATCTTCATACCTTTGGCAAGAGCGAAATACCATCTTGTGCTCTGTGCTCCGTAAGAGGATCCTTTAAGCAAATCTTAAGTGGCTGCCCAAAGGCCCTTGCAGAGGGCCACCACAGCTAGTGGCATGATGAAGTGCTGAAAGCAGTTGCAGAGACTGTAGCCTTAGCCATTCCCACCAGCAAACACCATCACCCAAAGACGATCATTTCCTTTCTTAAGGCTGAAGAGAAAAACATCCCAGCTGTGGTTTCTAGAGCACATCGCCTCGAAAACCCTCTGTCCAGACATGGTCATCTTTTCTGATCCCACCAAACAAATGATCATGGTAGAACTACAGTAAGGGTGCTTTCAGACCTAGAGTTGTCTTGCTTTGGTCTGAATCAGGGACTAGTTTTGTCACAAAGTTGTACAATTGCCTAGCGTTGGTTCGTGTTCTCACGGCAGCATTTACAAGCGGACCAGATCAAATGCCTTGTGTGAGAAAGCTGCTCTTGATTGGTCAGAATTTTCATGTGGGAAAAAAATCCAGGAGGTAAACAAAACATTGAAGTTATATTTAACCATTGGCTCAAAATATACTGACTGACCATGCAGTACAAGAACATTATTGTTCCTTTAATGCTCCATGTTGTATATATGTCCTTTATGTTAATTGTCAAGACGCAGGGTGTCTGACCAGGGAGCTTTTCCCCGATTTTGGTGTCGTCTTCACTAACAATACAATGAATTATATTGTAATTCTTTCTGTCGTCTTATCTCTGATATCTCAGAACTATTACTTTAAAAAGTTGCTGTTATTTCCTTTGGAATATATCTCACTGATATAGCTGAAAATGCCATATCGACATGTCAGGTGCGAAGATTTAACAGGTGTGACAACAGTAACTAAGGGGGGCAGGACTTAGCAAAGAGCCAATTCTTTATTTTTGTTCTAAAAACTTCAAACTATTTAGCCTAAAGCCCATACCATACAAATTACAGTATATGTGATTTGTATGTAACTGTAGATTTTCTGCTGAAAGGCAATTGTGTGCAAACTGATCCTCTGATTGTTAAACTCCCATATTTAACAGATACAACACCAAGAATGTGACCTTAGTGTTCTGAATAGAAACTTCAGGCCTGACTTATCAATCAATAATGCCACATACAGCAGTTTGAGTGGATTCCTCCTTTAACATGATTTTAACTGAATGAATATGTGGTGACATCTGCTGGCAGTTTTTTATAATTCATCCTGATGGGGAAGAGAGTGAGTGGATAAGAGAGAAAAAAAGAGGGCGGAGAGATATCACTTACATAACCTGGTGGTCCTCTTTCTCCCTTTTCACCCTGAAACAAGACAGAGACTTCAGTCTGTCTGACCACAGCACCTCAAAGATGATGTACATTTTAGATTAAGGCCTTGAATATTATGTGGAGTAAATAAAGTTGCATTAGTTACCTGGGAACCAGGATATCCAGAGCCTCCGGGGAAGCCTTTCTCTCCCTGTATGAAAGTATGCATACTTAAGCTATATATATTTATAATATAGAACTAAAGAACAGTTGGGCGTACAGGACAGTAGATGGATAATACAGCAAACAGTCATTACCTTCAGCCCATCCTCTCCATCCTTGCCAGGTTTACCCTAAAATTACAGAGATGGTGTTGTTATGATTTGATAATGAAGAGATTGCTACAAAGAACTGAACCTGTAGAAGCTCAAATGTGTTCACAAAGAAACTTTAGTAAGGCAAGTTTGTAGATTTTTGTAATGACAAAATGTAAAAAAAAAAATATTTTCCATGTTTCCTAGACCTTTACGACTAATCTTGAAATTTCTTCTACATTTATTATATCATCATACAATCCCATGTGTTTTTGTCACTTACTCTTGGTCCAGGTGGGCCAGGATCACCTTTGACACCAGCTTGATATGGGATGCAAACGCCCTGCAAAGGAAATCAGGCGTCTCAGAAAAGTAGAAAGTTGAGCTAAAAGATAACAAACAGCCTGTGTGCACAGTAATGTCAGTCATACACCTCAACATTAAAGAGAAAATTACTAACTTTGTCTCCTTTATCTCCTGGAAATCCTCTTTCACCCTTTAGAAAATAAAAAAACACAAATATATTCAGGAAATAACACAGAATCCAACAAATCATTTTTATATAAAAATAGATGTTTAGCTCTTGTGATCTATTTAAAACTAGAACGAGCACAATTTCTGTTCCAAAGAGCTGAATGAGTACCTGAGGTCCAGGTACGTGCACTGTGGTGTGACCTCCTCCCACTCCCTGTGGGACTCCAGGAGGGCCGGGTGGGCCACGAAATCCTCGCTCACCCTGCAGGGAGACAGGAGTGATTACAACAACAGCCATAGCTACACACAATTTTACAAGAACAAAACATTAACAATTAGTCACAAACTAGTGTCTCCAAATTTAGTGATTTATTTATTTATTTATTTATTCAGATGAACTGGTGAATTAAGTGTTCCTCAGTGGGTTGAGAAATTCTCATGCCTCTTAAGCTAAACCTTTGATGCAGTCTCTGAGTAGTGTATTCAATTAAAATGACTGAAAGTGAAAGTATTGAAATGGACCGCAAACAATATATATGTAACATATATTTCATGTCATGTTCACGTGCTGCACAAATTGTTTCTGAAGGCCACCATAGACCCGCGGGCCGCACTTTGAGCAACATTGGATTACATGGAAAATGCATCATTGCAAATCTGAAACCAGGGCTGTTACTCTTAGCTCATGAAAAGCTAACATTTTGGAAATGCATGGTCCCTCAGGACAACAACAAAATGCAAAATTTGTTAAGTTTAACAAAAGAAACCACAAACATGCCCCTTTGTTTCAAAATATATTTCAAAATTATCTTTATGATTAGTATTACACGACACGTGTAGCAGGCAGTATCATCTCAGTATCACTTTACTTTACAGCTCAGTGATAACAAGGTAAAAATGGGATAATACTGTGGTTACAAACGCAACCAGGAAAAGAAACAATTAGCTAACCTCAAAATAACCAGGTTACTGATAAACTTTATGAGAATAATGATCCAACTGGGACCAAAATGTCCATTAAAAATAAATATCGTATCTAACTACATTCTTTCTAATATCAGTGTAATACATTTACAATCACTAGACACTGCCAGGAAATTGCATAAGTAATTATCAGAGACTAATGCTGCGATCCATACTCTTGTTTTTAAACAATATCATCAAGTATTTCAGACATGAAAATAAACATGGTAAAAAAGATATAACCCCATTATTGCTGTTTTATTACTGAACTACAAAGTGCTCCCACTGTCCCCACAGTGATAGTAAAATGTAGCTCTTTTGCAGACAACATATAAATAAGCAGAAATTCTCACCTTATCTCCCTTCTCACTCACAAAGGCCAGCTTGTCACCCTGCAGGGAAGTAAAAAGAAAAGTTACTATGACATCTCCGCTGGGTGATAAAGTTAGAGAATGGTGAATCTTTATATATGATTAGTCTTACCTTCTCTCCAGCAGGACCAGGTGGGCCAGGCTCACCCTGTCAAACAATGATTCAATTGGTTAAACAGGTTGATTATACCAGTGCTCTATGTAACTAATAAACACATGTCCAACAGCATCTTCCAGGTTTAAAAAGATTATACTTGCTAATCTGTGCTCTTTGCAGTACAGACTGGTGTCATATTAAAGTCCCCCTCCAGACATGATTTATAGTATGTAAAAATACTCTGCTATGATTCATATGTTGTTTAACATGGTTTTCTTTTCACACATAAATAGTAAACAAAACAAAAAAACTCTGTAAAGGGACTGGAAACAGATCTGGCCTTATGGTAGGTTACACTTTTACTACTCCTGCACTGGCAGAACGCTACTTGTACTACTGTAGACTAATGATGTTCTGTATACTTTTCGCCCTTTAGCACACGTCAGTGAGCACTCCTCTGTTGTTAAGAGTCAGACAAGCATGTTTACATGCTCATACTTGTGGGGGGAATATCCACGGCAGCATTTACACTTTAATTTTTGTCTTTTGGCCAGATAGTTTTTGAGGAAAGTGGGGAAAGGTAATGCCTCTACCCTTGTGCCCACTTGTTACATAATTGTTTCAACAGAAAAACACACACAAAAAACCTTGCAGCTGCAGTCAGAGAATGCTGCCAAGTGGTCATCACCTGGCACTGATGTTAAAAATGGCCATTGAAAGTATTTATTCAACAAAAGGTAATTTTAACAGCTACATTATAATCATTTCATGTAGACTACAGCACTGTGAGAAGCCTAAATTAGGTCGAAATGTACGCGTTCGCTGCTCTTGTCATCTCCTCTCTTAAGCTGCAGTAGGGACCAGAGCCTATCATCCCTTCATTATCAAACGCTGGTCAGAAATGATAGAGGGGGACTTGAAGATGAAACACATAAGACTTTTAATCATTGCCTGGAAGTATTTATTCAGCCATTCGTCATCTCTGCGGAACATCATTAGTGTACAGAGCGCCATTAGTCTACATTCAGTTGACCGGAAGAAGAGCGGTGCCCATTAAGATGGCTAATATGAGTGTTAGAAAAAACATTGGAGAGACTCAGCCACACATGTTTGAGCCTCAGTCAGACCCAGACTCTGATCAGGAGTCTGTTGTGCACCAAAAACAGCGACTAGCAGACATATCAGAATGGTACATGTAGTTAGCATCTCTTATGCATTCATGCTGTTTGTCAGCTTGTTAGCTTGAAGGCTAACCTGCATTAGTGGTTGTGAAACATAGGATAATATCTGCTACGATGGGGTTTTTGGTAGATAGTAAAGGAAGCTCCAGGGTCCAGTTTCCATCCACAAACTGCACACTCTATGAGGTTTGCTGTCAAAACTTTCAATCCACTTTGCACTGGAGGTTTCAGGTTTCTTTGCAGGTATTGTGTTGAAGTCTCTTTCCTTGTTGATGCATGTTAAGGATATGAGACAGCGATCGGCTTTTGAATTTGTGGCATATCTAATCTAGCTTGCCTGGCATATGTTGAAATCTTTCATTTCGGGGAAGTGCACAGTCCATCACAGTTGGTGTAACTAACTCACTTTGAGTCCTGGATAGCCTCGAGGTCCTGGAGGTCCAGTAGGTCCAGGAGATCCAATTGATCCCTGTGAGAGCAAAGATGTGTGTGTGAGGAATTTGAATTTACATGAATATTCAGATTAGACTGTCTCTGTTTATCTCTTTTTCTTTTGACACACACAAACACACAACGTACAGGTAATCCAGGTGTGCCAGGGAATCCTCTGTCTCCTTTCAGGGGAACAATCCCGATCACACCACCAGGGTCACCCTGTGGGAGACAAAACAAAAGTAAATGTGAAGACAGGGTATACTTGTATTGTTTGACAAACTTATTCACACATAAAATGTTAATGCTTTATAAAATTCAGCTGACCTTCATTCCGGGAAGTCCTGGGATGCCCTGTGAAGAGAGGACAGTGGTTACATATCCTTACATGTACTGGCAGCATGAACAGTTGCATTTTGAGCAACCCCCTCTTTTAGAAACTACGTATGTATAAAATTGTTGTAATTATTATGTTGCAGTGATCGCTGCCTGGATAATGTTCTGAGACAACGTTTCTTGGAGTTAAAGAAACGTGCTTATGTGCCTCATTGGATTCAAAGTTCAAGACTTTGACACTGAAATCCTGAGTTCACGTCCGGACTCCTGTCTACGATTAGGTCTAGACCAGTGGTCTCCAACTGGTCCTGTGATATATTTAGCGTCATAGTTGCATTTGGTGATGTCAGTGGGGTGGTATTTGATTGTCATGAGTGTCACAGTCCTTACAGGAGGTCCTTGAAGACCGGGAAAACCAGGAGTGCCATCCCTTCCTCTGTCTCCCTGAAACACACACACAACACAGTCAGAGTCAAAGGCACAAACAAACCTGCTGCGAAACACGGTAGAACTTTTAGAAGTGGCTTACTTTAGTCCCATTGCATCCTGGGATACCTGGCAAACCTTGTGGGCCGTCATTTCCATTGATACCCTAAGAGCAGGAATGCACAAATAGACAATCTGAGACAATTTACACGGGGACAAAGTCTCTGCAGCTTCCTGACCAGTCTGTCTTAAACTCCCCACAGACACCATCCAAAAATAAAATGCAGCCTGAGAAGTAGCAACACAAACTAAAGCCTTGTTATTTAGAGGATATTACTTTTAAGTGTGTGATTGCATGTTAGACACATTCTTATTGTGATGGGGTGAATTTACTGGATTGTTGCAGGATGTGAGGCAGATCAAAGGAACTTACTGGTAGGCCTGGGTTTCCTGGGAAACCTGGCAGACCTGGAGGACCCTGCAAGATCACAACAATGTCAGCATTACTGTCTCATGACAACACCACAACATAAGCAATCATTTTCCTTCTTATAATCACACCACAAGCTAAAGTGTGTTATATTTGTGATGATTGGTTACTCACCCGCACTCCTTTTATTCCAGGAGCCCCAGGTTCACCCACACCTCCCTGAGAGAAACAAAAGACATCATGATCATCACAATATGTTTTTATCTTAGGTATATCATCAGCTCACAATGTCACATGTGTAGACCAGGGGACAAAGATTAGGTCAGGTTAGGTTATTTGTGTTTATGAACTTTAATATGTGTGTGTGTGTTTGTGTAATCACCGTGGGGCCGATGGGTCCTGGAGGCCCTTCAGGTCCTTGCATCCCTGGAAATCCCATATTACCTTGAAGACCAGGAAATCCACGCTCACCCTTTGAAGCACAGACAGTCACGTTATTGATTCAAAGATAAAAGAAATATTTATAGTAACTGAGATTAGCAGGAACAATTACAGATATCAATATATGTTATAATTTCATAAATGTGTTAGAGTTTGACACCCAAAGCAAATGTAATGGATCACAATGCCATTCAATGCTTACTCTATGTCTAAGACTAGACCACTAGTTACTGTATATGTTTCTGTTGTTGTGGTAACATTGTCAATTTCCTAACATTCAAAGAAAATATAATGGATTTAAATGGATTGTAACACAGTTTAAGACACTTTAAGGGGCATTAGATGCATTCAAAAATGTGTATTTCACCCATTTCTGACAGGTTGGGATCATTTTACCTACAAGCTTATGATGTCAACCATCATCATTACAAAACTGTCATTTAAAAAGTATACATGTGGGTCTGTTCAGCGCCAAAACAGCCAATCATAAACACATATTTCTATTTAAAAAGTGGACTTTACGGACCAGTGTGTGGGATTTAGTGGCATCTAGTGGTGAGATTACAGATTGCAATATCCCTTTCTGCAC
>JAPZEB010000014.1:5419484-5429891 GCA_029783705.1 Chaetodon striatus | reverse complement strand
GGGCGGGGGGGGCGGGGCGGTGGGATTGTCACATAATTTGATGTACAGTGGAGGTGAATATACTGCTGCTGCTGGGAGGCGTTCACGCTGGGACCCTGACATACTGCAGGAGATAACGGTGATTTATTTTACGGTTGATACAGAGAGGCAGGTGGCTCTATTTTATTTTATTGCTCTACTCTAAATCAGCTGTGAGGCACTATCTCCCCATGGGCTGTAAATCAATATGAAAGATTGTAAAAATAAAAGAATTTGTTTAAATTTTTTAATATCATTTTGTAATTAAAGGGCTGAAAACTTTGGAGATCTGGATTACAGTTGTCTCCTGTCCAAAACAGTAAAGTGCATTAACTTCTTACTGTATGTGCAAACACAGTCAGCCCAGTCACCAGAAGAAAATGTTGGCATAGTATGTTTCTGTAAATCACAGATATGTTTCATTTTTACGTTTTACACACATAATGAAGTTTCCAAAGTGGCATATTATGTGAGCTGACATTTTCATCTTAGTTGGAGGGGATGGTGGAGGGCGTGAAACATGGGCGAAACCAACGAACAACAACACCTGTTGTAGTTTAGCAAGTCATAGCTGCGTTTCCAGGGCTTTTCAGCCACCAAATGTCGATATAGCGGCCCGTCACTGTTTTTGTGTTGCTACGTTTTCAGCTGGCATTGTGCCACCTAAACCAGGTATGTTTTAGTCAAAACATGATCTTTTCCAAACCATAACCAAGTGTTTTTTTGCCTAGATATAACCACATGCTAAACGTGTTTTTAGCGACCCAATGCTGCTTTTCCGGTGACTTTTGTGCCGCCACATTAGGGTGTTTTTTAAGTGACCTTTTGACGCTGTTCCCGCAGCTTTTGTGCCAATGAGCTTGGGTGTTTTTAGAAACCCACTGATACTTTTCCAGCGGTTTTTGTGCAGTAGAACGTGGGTGTTTTTTAGCAACCTGTCGCCACTTTTCGAATTACTTTTTTTTTTGCTGTTGAAGGTGGTGTCAGTCCCGTTGATGCATTTCCAGCAGCTTTTATGCCGCCAAACAGGGTTGTTTTTAGCAACACATCACTTCTTTTCCAGCAGCTTTTGTCCTGCTTTATGTGGGTATTTTAAACCAAAAGATGATCTTGTCCAAACCACAACCAAGTGTTTTTTTGTGCCTTAACATAATCAAACATTAACCACAGCATTGTTAGATATATCCTTGTATTTCAGTGTATCCTTGTGTACAATGCAATAGCATTCAAATGTAATATATCCAAGGTTTGTAGAAATGTACAATGCCATCTTTTTTTTTTTTTAATTGTTTAAATGCATTATTATACACACTGTGATACATTGAAGATTTGGATGGATTTCAGTTAGGGATCAGTGTATTTTCAGGGGTCATAGGGCAAACAATTGTTGAGAAAAAAGACAATAATTTTACTGAGCACTGAGTGGAGGAATAAAAATGTAAAAATATGTTAAGATATTGATGGTGGAATTACTAGAAAAAGGCACAAAGGATTGAAATTGAGAAGTGAAACTAACAGATGTGAACCATAAACAGACCATAAATCTTGCTGTTTATGTCAGTGAGCTGTTTAAAGTCGGTGAGAACAATAAGTGGGATACCGTAGAGAGTTAAACATGAAGGGAAGGAAAAATGGAGCGCAAGGCCAAATGCATTAACACTGTTGGAAATAACAAATATTGAGATAAGGAAGGACGGAGCAGCTGGGACATAAAGATTAGACATAAAAAAAAATCTTTTAAGATATTGTAAAAATATTTTATGACTTGAAAAAGATGTAATGATTTCATTTGAATGTCTTGACAATATTTTTGCCTCAGGGTTAAACACACTGTCAGATGCATACAGTAGACATGCATAACCGCAGGACTTTATGTGTGAAACCTCAACATTTACCTCATCTGATAGCTGCAATTAGGTATTCTGTGGCGGTTTGGCAGCAACGCTTCCTTGAAATAACCAGTTTTTCTCAATCAGATCGCAGTTTTAACTGGGCAGTGATGTTAGACTTGTCCACAGTGATGAGATACAGAGGTGTCAAAGAGCATTTAAAAGGGTTGAGTGACACAAGTGACATATCCGTCACAATAGACAGCAGAGGAACAAATTATTAATTAACATTATCAGCCCAAAATGACTGCACCGTTTGCTTCGTGTTTAGTCCCGCCACAGAGACAGAGACTTATAGATCTGCTGTTACACTACAAGCAGAGACTGCAGTAATTCTCCTTAAGTCACATCTGTGTTTGAGTCTGTATCTTTCTGACACTGAGCAGAGCAGAGTTCAGCCTCACACACTCTGTCAGGTTTGTGTGTGTGTGTTTAAACTAAAGCTGTGGAAATTCAACTTAACCTCATGTCCTGAGCGTGTCTGTCAGTGCTTGTGGCAGACAGATATATGTACTGTATGTGTTTGATAGGTGTGTGTAATATCTTGGTGGGGCCCCAATAGTTACTGTAAGAAGACGTGTGTGTACTTTCACATATGCTTCACACACCTCTTCACACGCTCATGCAGGAGACCCTCTCCCCTGGATGTGTAACATGTTCCTCAGCTGAAGGCAAATGGACTCTTTACACATTTAAACCAGCACAAAAACAGACTGTGGACAGTTTAGATGATGTATAGTCCACTAAAAAGAGAAATTAAAATATTCCAGGTTTTGCGGGGCTTTTGTTTTTTGTCCTTGTTAGCCACCATCTGATACTGAGGAGTTTAATTGTAAGAAGATGGTGGAATTTGTTGCAGAACTGGTCTGACTCACATCTAAAATGTCTTCCACGACACAATTATGTGTATTTGAACCAACGATAAAACACCCTGAGGTGTTTTAATGGCTCTGGTTTTATAGTTCACATTTCATACAGTATTTGAGCTCTAATCTCTTTCTGGCACTCAGAGATATATATTTACACCACAGCAAGTGTTTATACTGCCATGATAATGTATGGCAGTTTAACAGAGAGTGTCTGATGTATACTACAGTCAGCCTAAATATAGAGCACCTCCTGAGCAAGTCTTGGCTTCACTCCTTTATACGGGATCAGAGGGATTTCAGGAGATTATGATAATAGAGCACATTGATACTCATCTCCTGAGAGTGAATCAGGGTACGATTATAATCCTCTGAAGCTGTATTTACTGTATATGATTGTAAGGGTGAGGAATTTGGGACGTAGTTACAGTGTATTCTGCCTACAGTGAATGTGTGTTTACATCATGGATTAATAATGTGGAGGTTTAACTGCAGATGTAACCAGAAATGATGCTCAGCAGGGCCTCAGTTTACTGTAAGAGATAATGGATGGAATGTAGGTAGATGGAGATTGTACTATGCAAAGGTGGGGTTGCAACACTTTGTTGTAATCTCTAATTATTTTACGCGTTTAGATATAAACAACCAGATACAGGTGGATCGACGCCAACAATTAAGCATGAATGTTGTGTTCACACCAAACAGGATGCAAATTTTCATGTCGCATTTGGATGTGTTTCAACACTAAAATGTTTTGTGTTGATTCGCATCATATGCGCAAAGAACTCATCATACGCATGTGAAATGGCTGAAACGATAAATTAATTTTATCCAGGTATGTCCTCGGATCTCAATGTTGATTGGCTATGGTGGCATGAATTAGTCACTGAAGTTCAGATTTTTAGAGTGTATGACTCACTTGCTTTGCGTCCATCACACCACCCGGTTGGAATTTGCGTCTATTTGCATCTTTACACCGACTTTACATGTAATTCACTCGCAGGAATTGTTTCATTCGCGCCCGGTGTGAACACTACATTAGTCTGCTATTTGAGAAAAAATGCTTTGGCTTGGTTGTATTTTTTTGAACCAATCGTAATCATCTTGGGCAGGGCTAAGACCAGCTTGCAGCATCCCTGCCTTTGTAGAATAGGGTCAGGTGGGAACGTGTTTTGGTGGACCATTTGCGCATGGAGGGGTGAACACTGTCAATAAAATGGCCTCATAAAACGGTAACAAAACAAAAACAGTAACAGACATAGGTCGACTGTGTGATTCAACTTTTACAGGTAAAATAGATAAACATAATTTGAAGCTCAGTGGACCTGTTACACCCAAAGACGATCTTGCTGGCTTTTGCAGGACATTGTTAAGTGGATATCACAGCAGCTGGTGTGAAGTGGAACAGATCTGTACATTGGTGAAGTCATTGTCACCGATGCATGTCGCTGCCACAGTTAAAAGATGTGACAAAGCTATTCACTGATTTTAAGGTACACTGTGATACAAAAGTTGACTGTTTTCGTAACATCTAATTTGCTTGTCTTCCCTTTGATTTGATTGTTTTTACAGGGGAGACATTTTACACAGACTTCCATTAACAAAATGGTCACAAGTATCAGCTCCAACTGGCCGTGTCAGGAAATGGATCAATCTTGGGCACGAGAGTCTTGCAACATGAAATCTGGACTTTTCGGTGGTGTATTCACATGTTGTTTTAGTCGTTGTAGCTGCTTACAGCAATTCACAGAAAGAACAAAACAGACTCAGTGTGCGCTACAAATCCTAATCAGAACTTCCCATTTTCAGCATGTAGGTTGTTAGCTCCGAGGTTGGTGTTGTTTCCCGTATCGAAGCGCGCAGACTGAGTAAGGGAAGGAGAATGCTGGTTTAGTAGCCAGTCAGTGGCAGGTTCAAAGCCACAGTCTACCCCAATAATAACAGTACAGTCAGAATAGGTTTGACTGAAAATAAACTTTAACTCTAAATAATTTCCTAAATGTTCTCAAAGAGTAGAATAAATAAATTAAACACATTTGATGCCTCATTGTGCTGATGTACAGACATCATGTTGGATCATGTTGTTTTCAGTTGGCTGCCTGGTTTATACTGTACGTCCACATAGTTTCTTCTGTTCAGCACCACTTGGTTTCACTTTGCTGCTTCACCTCCAGTTCAGGATCAGAGATCCAAGAGGTGAGGCTACATCTGGGTTAGCCATTAGCACAGCTCTGTGTGTTTGTGTGTGTGTGTGTGTGTGTGTGTGTGTGTAGTGATTGTGTATGAGGGGCTTCTAAAGAAAACAGACTTTTCCTTTGGGTGTCGGGATAATAACAAAGCAATAAGAGGAAGGAACTGAGGAGGAAGATTAATTGTGTTCTTGAGCTTTTTGTAATTCCTTTGTGAGTTTAGTTCATAAATTCTATTAAAGTGAATTCCTGTGGTGATTTAGATTGTCGAAAGAATGGAGAGGAGTCTCCCAACAGTACTTAAAAATACTACTCAACATGACTGCCAAAACATGGTCAGATTAGGTGCCAGTTGATGCTGAAAATTGATCATTTCCCCACTACCTGAGGGTACCCGAACCCGTGCAGGACTAGTTATTAAACTTGTCACACAGTTGCAGGACTTCTTTTGGAGCATAAAAAACAACAAATCACAAATTCATCCAAATGCTGAGAAAGACGGCTTAGGCCTCACCCTAACCATCCAGAGGTTGTTAATAGACGTCAACCTGTTTCCCATCCTGAGAGCTGTTCACAGTCACCTACAATCCAGACAGATTTCACCTTCAGATCCAACTGTTTGCCTTTACTTAAGATTAGACCGAGCATCAGGACATAGACTGTTTAATTTCTGGGTATTTCACATGTAACAGAATGATTAACAGTAATGGAAAAAGCAATTACTGAGACACGAACCCTTTCAAACTTTTTACAGTTCTCTTCAAATGTAACCTCTGTTTTGTAACTGGCATCTAAAGAATTATAGTTGTGATATTGCTGTTGATATAAATATGTGATTCAGGGGGATTTTGGTATTTTAAACAGTTTGGAATGTGAATTGATATCCTATTGCAATGTGGTTTCTAATTATATCAGAAAGTTCCAAATATTCTTGGAACATTCAAATAAATTCCTCGAGTATATTTGTACTTGCTTCGTGCAGGTGTTTGATTGATGGGAACGCGGCATGAGGAATTCACATAAATCCCTCCTGACCTCATCAGGCTTTTGGAGATGCTCCATCTGGGTTGTGCCAGAAAGAAGGAATGTAGATCTGAAAACTTACATCAATGCTGGACTTTGTTTAAAATTGTTATGTCCCGCAGGAGTGTTATAGACAACAGCAGGTCTGCTGACTGCAGGTCTGTGTTTAAAGCTTCGACCTGCTGATGTTATCAAATCTGAGAGAAACTCGAAAGTTGGCAGTTTCAAGGCCACAAAACTCAGACTTCAGTATGATGGAGAGAACTTACTGTCTCTTACCTTAAGCACTGATATAAAAAAAAAAAAAAAAAATCACTGTATACAGTGTATTGCATGAATTAAGTTCATGTATAGAATAAGAAAATAATTTGTGTGATGTAATCGCTTCCTATTTGACCCTATAAATGGTGAGATGGAGTTAAAAGTTACATTAAAATATTTGCATTTTATTTGATTCAAAATTTGTCCAAAATTTTGCTTGATAGTTTGAGCACCTCCATGATCCGATATATCGTGCAGCTGGTGTCAAATGATAAGTCAAAAATTGCAGTGACCTGGTTTGATGTATTTACAGTAATATTTTACATGTTGTGACTCAAACTGACGTCTGCACCGCGATAGAAACAGAGCAGACGGACAATACTGTCCGCATCTTCCAGCCATCTACATGTCGAGTTTACTCTGATTCACTCAGGAAGCTGCTGGTCTGCAGTTAACGATCCAAACCAGGAAGTAGTGAATTGGGGTGGAAACCGTCCATTGAAAGTCATTTCCTAAAATGCTTGAACAGAGCTGATCAACATGCAGGGAGGAAAAGAGAAGAAAGATGGAGGAAGGCTGAGAGAGAGGGTCATAGAGCTGCGGGACGCATGAGTGAGCGTGTGAATTAAACTGTGTGTGAGAGAGTGAGTGAATGAATGGATCTGATAGTAAAGGTGAGAGCTGGAAACACAATCAGCCTGTTAAAACACAATAAACAGACACGTTATCAGCACAGACCAGAGCGCAGTAACACACCTCCTACAGCAGAGACGTATTTTAAACCCTTATATAGAAATGTATTTTATTATAACACAAGTTACTAAGATTTTTGATCCCTCAAAGGTTAAACACATGGTTATATCAACCAAATTTTTTCATGAAAACCAACTCACAACTCCAAAAAACATGAGAACTGAGACCCCCTCTTCAAGAAGGTCTCGGTCCGGTTGTTTTTGGTGCACACCTGAGTGTGATTGCTGTGTTCACACCTGCCCAAATGAACTGCACTTAGGGGGCAAACGAACTTGAGTTTTATTGAACCGAACCAAACAGGGCAAGTGTGAAAGCACCCTTAGACACAAAACATGGGAAAAGAGGGTCCAGGTTAATGCTGCTTCGATATAACCTAAAATTACCGATTACTTAAATGGAGTCTGGTGAGTCTGGCGTAAGTGATTTCAGGGCTGTTTCTGGTTAAACAAAAAGGATCGTACACCATAATGTTGTCAGACACTTAAAATAATAATCTGAGCTTGTAAGTGGAAAGGCTCAACAAGTACTTCTTGTGCATATACAGTATGTTGACAGCACAAACACACCTTGAGTGTTGACATTGTGGCCTGTTTTGCGGCTGCCAGCTGTAGCGCTCTCACTGAATACTACACCAGAACTTAAAGGTAGTCATTTTGTTTTTCTGTTTTGCTTTGTTTTGAAATTTACCATGATTTCTTTTTAAATTGCTTTTTTTAACAACTAGAGATTAAAGTGGAAAGAAAACTGTGTGTAAGGAGAGAGGGAGATTGATAAAACAGTTTAATAAAACAATTTTGAGTCAAGTGCAAATAACACTAATCAGACAAATAATTAATTTCCTCTGTGGGAATGGTGGTCATTTTAAGCCCTTAGAAGTTACTTTTTTTACTAATGACATAAATACAAACTGAGCTCTGTGGTGGGAAAATGCTGCAGTGCACACTTTGAAAGATGACTGTATGAAGCAGCTTTCAGCTACGGTGACCATGTTAGGAAACATCTGCGAGCAGCATTTCATGTTCAGACACACGAACCGAAACAAAACCCCGCACTGATTAATGAATCTGTCCCATTTAAAATAAACAGGAAATCACTCAGGGACGGTTGGAATGCCAAAACTGACTGAAACTAAACAGCCACCATTTGATGCTCCTTTTGATGTTTTCTCACTCATAATTCTAGAAAAGTGGAGGTCTTACAGATTTGGGACCCATTCATACTGCGACCGGTGCCACATCTACACATTCGGACTGTGATCACGTGACTGTTTGCAGCTTGGATATCGTAGTGCAGTCCTCTTGACCCTAACAGTTCGGGGTCGAGGGAAAAGGGAGCCAGCAACAGATACATAACACTGCAGGAGGATATGGTCCGGTTTTCTGTGTGTGCAGTGATCCATCATCAAGTATTCTACAGGAGGGTGCAGGCTGACCTAGACTAACATGCTTACTCTACTATCGCCTCATGCACTGCAAAGTGTGTCGTCTAGGAAACAGCTAATAGTGCATTAAATTTTGATATTGTACGAGAATGGGACTGACGGATGCCTCTCACCCACCAGGGCTGTCGCCGGCACAGACACATTTGAAATATTACACGTTATCAAGCTTGGATGAGGTGGAAAAGCTGGTGTATCTATAAAAAGAACATACAACAAAATGCAATGAGAACAGACTTAAATAAATCACACAGCGTGTGACCTAAACGTCCCCTGAAGATACGAGAACATTGAATCTGTGTAGAGCAACGAGGAGTCTAAAACGTTCCTTAAATAATAAATTAAAAACAAACAAAAAACAAACATAAATGTCATATTTTGACTCAACATAATCACATTTATCATATATCTACACTATGCATGACATTGCAGAGATCCTGTCCTGTACAGAGGGTCACATCAGTTCAAAGCAACTCAAACGCTCATCAACCAACATGGTCCTGACTCACAGTGAATAACGGGAAATATCAGCCAGGGAATAAAATCCATTATTGATACTTTTAGGTCTGGACCACGGAGAATATGAATAATGAATAACATCAGCAATGAAAGCTTCCTCACTTCAACTGTTACTGTGCAATGAGAAAATATAAAAACGATTAATACCATGTTACATCACCTTCTTTTTTTTAGGAAAGAAATTCTTGAATAAAACTGAATCCTCATAAAAACATAGGATTGTTTCTGTGCATGCAAACTACATGTATGTGACCCTGGAGTCTGATCTACCATCTAGCCATAACTCCATACCTAGTCCTCAATGTGCACTGGGCACGACTCCTCATCTGTCCATCCGAAAGAAGGCGAGAGAAGGAAGAAAGAGACAAAGGAGACAAAGGAGAGGAGAGAGGGAGGAAGGAAGGAAAATGTCCGAGAAAAGACAGCAGAAGATGTGAAGAATGACGGGGAGAAAGGAGAGAAGCAGAGAGATAACAGAACACTTTTACGACACAGAAAGAGAAAACATGTCACACCATCCACCATAAAAGACCAAAGGGTGACGTCAGGTTCGAGGGGATGAAGGTAAATCAGGGTTTAAGAGAGCTGCGAGACGGATGCAGAGCTAAAGGCTGTAAGGCCAGTCCGAACCCAAAACTTAAAAATACAGTGAATCAAGAACAAAATCGAGGCCTTTAGCTCTCATCACAGTGACCCGCCGAGTGTTAGGAAGCAGGGAGGAGGATAAGGAGAGGACAGGAGGAAGGGAAGATGGAGGGCGGTGAGAATGAGTTGCAGATGTTTGGCAAAGCGGCTCGGAGCTGGCAGACGCTGAACATGAACTTCAAACTCTGGGATGGACCCGACTCTTTTCTCTCCCTCACACACACTCACGCAAACAGAAAACACCAGCATGCAGAGAGCGCTCGTCAAACACACCATAAGATGCACTCACACACACACACACACACACACGCACACACATCAGGGCTTCAGCTAAAGGAGGGAGAGGAGGGAGAGAGTGCACAGCTAACTGGTACTGAAGAAGCAATGAAGCACCACAACACCAAAGGGGAGGGATGAAGAGAAGAAGGAAGGCTCCAGATCTTCATGCTGGGCAAAGATGCTACAAACCTCCTCTCTAACTGCTGCTGAGTCTTTTTAGCTTGAATTTGCGTCAGCGTGTTGGTTAATATGTCAGAAATCATTAACTCTTCTGACTCATGCACTCTGTCTCTGTTCCCCCCCTCATCTTCCTCACTCCTCCTCCCCCCCTCCTCCCTCCCCTCCACTCCCCTCACTCTCATGCCCAGTCCTCAGCTCTCATCGGTCCATGTTCGAGAGGTTGCCACTCACCGGCGAATCGGCTGTCGGGAGCCTGCTCATTATCCAACCCCAAAGAGGGCGTGTCACAGAGGGCGACGCCCTGATTGTTATTGGCTAACTCTGGACACCTGCTCCGCCCACCTGCA
>JAPZEB010000014.1:5352393-5364819 GCA_029783705.1 Chaetodon striatus | reverse complement strand
GTGTACCACCCTCTCCACGGCGGATATCTCCTTTTTTTTTTTTTTTTTTTTTTTTAAATGAGGATTTGCAAGATGGCTGATGACAGCTACCCCTAACAAGGACAGAAAAGCGACGTCCCCTTTAAGATTAGGAGGGTATATTTTTGTGTTTCTATTAGTTAAATAATAAAAAAGTATGGCTGCTTTCATAAAATAATGACCATAGGTGGTGTTGACGGTGCTCGTCGGTCAATGTAGTGTTTTTATCTGTACCTGTGCTATGGTAGAAAATGGTGAGGTGACGTCTGAGGTAATTTACGCGATTTAATCGAGATAAGGAAGTAGAAAAATATGTTGTTGGCTAAAGGCTGAGGCGACGACAGGGTGAACGAGGTGGAGACCGAAGTGAAAAGAGGATAAAAGCTGGATGAAATACTAATCTTTGGCTGGGGAGATATTTGATAGATGTGTCGGAGGGGGGAAACCAAAAGGCTCTGCAACAGCAGCCAACATTCCTGCGGATCCTAAAACCCTTTGTTTTGTGCGCAGGAGCTGGACTCGACTATTAAAACGATTAACTATGCAGTAAACAGGCTAGAAATGATGGCCCGGGTATGATTTCCTGTTTAATGAGATTATAAGGCCTTTGTTGTCGACAGAAACCTGGTAGAAAAAGCCGAGGCCTTGTGTACAGATATGCGAGCTGTGCCACATAGCAGGCGTTATTCATCAAATAGAAATGTCGCTTTTATGTTAAAGTGAAGGGCTGGAGGTGGCTGTGTTGGTAATCTGACTTGTAAAACAGTATTTCTTGCGTACTGCCAAACCCTCGCTGGTTGTATGTATAATTAAATTGCAGGTGGAGGCTCCTCGGATACTTATTTATGATTCAGCGGACAAAAGCATTGCGCTGCGTTGTGATTATTGACGGAATCAAGCGTCCTTGAGGTCCAGATAAAACAGATTCAGGGTTTTATTTTTGCTTTAAAGCTCTCTTTGTGTGAATAGTAATCAGGGTGTGGACTGGAGCAGTCCTTTCTCGTGGTTTTCATGCTTGGTTTGTTGGTCTGAATTGGTCCACAGTCAATCATAATCCGAGGGTGAAGTGAAGGAAGCTCTCAAGGTAAGGGGGCCTGGGCAGGCAGCAGGAAAAAGGGATCAAGTGTCTTTTTCATGTGCTACACAGAGATTGATTCACCTCATGATCGTGTGAGTAATTGTGTAGATATTCAGTTCTCTGTGCCTTGTTTGCGTTTCATGGTTTACCTGTAGCTGACAGGCTTTTAGCTTCCTGTAGGCCTATAAACACACACAGAAGCTGCACAGGCAGGCCCAGCGTATGTATGTGCGTGTGTGATTTAGAGGAAAGGAAAGCACCGTTTACTGTAATCTGCATAACGTCAGCCCCTGCTGTGTGTGTTGAAATCACCAAGGTGTTGTCATCCTAGCCTGAAGCCTTCTCCGGTCAGTTTTCTGGAATTTGCCTTCATGCTGCAGCAATAAGCAATACTCGTCATCTGTCAGGGAGTCTCCTTTAGTTTGGTCACAAGGGTCGAAAAACACAGGCCGATCTTTCAGGAAGGCATCGGGTCTGTTTTTATCTTTTTTCCCTCAAGACTCGTTTTAAGAGTGTCAGGTTTCCTGCGAGGACAGAGAGAGGTCCGGTAGAAGTGGGGGAACAGTTAGTGTATGCCTGCCCGCACCATGATGGCCTCTGACATGGCTGAGACGTGGAGGAACTGTTTTGAGGAGGAGCTCATCTGCCCCATCTGCCTGCACGTGTTCTCAGATCCCATCCAGCTGCCCTGCAAGCACAACTTCTGCCGGGGCTGCATCAGCGAGGCCTGGGCCAAAGACTCCTCACTGGCCCGCTGCCCTGAGTGCAATCATGCTTACACGCAGAAGCCCAGCCTGGAGAAGAACCACAAACTGTCCAACATAGTCGAGAAGTACAACGCCCTGAGCGTGGAGAAGGCCACCACGCCGGCGCTGCAGTGCATCCTGTGCCGCCGAGGCCCGCCACTCCCTGCAGTGAAGGTCTGCCTGCGCTGCAACGCCCCGTGCTGCCAGTCCCACGTCCAGACACACCTGCAGCAGCCCTGCTCAGCCCTCGGGCACCTGTTGGTGGAGGCGGAGGCGGTGAAGGCCTGGACCTGCCTGCAGCACGACGAGTACAGGCTGTACCACTGCGAGGCCGAGCAGACAGCGGTGTGTCAGTACTGCTGCTTCGCCCGCTGCCACCCCAGCCACGGCCACGCGGTCACTGACGTGGAGCTGCGACGCAACGACATCAGAGTAAGAATTGTACATCATACACATTAAAACAAACACGCACCTGGTTATTCACTTCAGGGTGTAGTTCTACTCTGACGCTGTGACAGAAACAGAATTACAGCTGGTGGTTTGACTTCATCACTGGCTCATCTGGGGCGCAGACGCCAGACATCTTGCAGGTAGAACTGAAACAATTGATCGATTGAAAATTAACCAGCAATTATTTTGACAATCAAACAACCATTTTCGTCCTTTTTAACGCAAAGATTCACCGGTTACAACTAGGGGTGGGAATTTCTTGGCACCTCATGATTCGTGGCTACAGTGCAATCAGAAAACAATTATCGATGCAACTTAATGCATCTAAATTTTTGATTTTTCATCACCGCAGTCTTTTCCCCTACCATCTCCCTTCCTCAGGGAGGGGGCAGTCCCTCCAATGAGAGCCTTCGCTCCCTCCGACAGAATAAAAAATATATTTTATTAATGTTATTTAACTAATGTATGAACACGTGTTTCGTTCCCGCTCAGTGTGAGAGTCTGTACTGCATTTTGCTGTCATTTACGGTCGAGGTAGTTTCTCTCCTTACAGAGGGCGAGGCTTCACCTGTACACACACACACACACACACACACACACAGTGGAGCACAGGAGAGGAAAAACAGGTGAAGTAAACATTTCACACGTTGATGTCAGCTTACGTAAGGTGCAATAAAAACAAAAATGGCACAGATGTTGCCGCCCCAAATCAAGCTAAAATATCTGTTTTTTTTAAACGCATCATCCAACCTGAATCTGGCCACAGTGGCGAGGATGCTAGCAGCTCTCAGCAGTATTGAGAATTACTGATTTTTCTGTATTGAGATATATAAGAGAGAATGGCAGTGTGTCCGGGAATTGATGTTTTTCCCACCCCTGATTCCAGCTACTCAAATGTGAACATCTTCTATGATGGTAAAGTGGATACCTTTCGGGTTTTGGACTGTTGGTTAAACAACACAAGGCGTTTTAAGACCTCACAGTGGGCTCGGGGAAACTCCTGGACATTGTATAGACAACTGAGAAAGTAATCGGTTTGTGTTTTCACGCCCTGCTCTGTGGGTGAGAAGATAACCATTTGTTGTCGCCCCTTCTTGAAAGAATTTGTCAATTCATCAGTGATCAATAAGTGTTGGCTAAGCACCAAAATGTGGCTTCACACAAGCCGGTGAGGTCATTTTCTGTCCATTTGTAGTCGTCAAGGAAATGTCACTGAAACAAAGGGCATAGTTTAAAGTCACTTTTAGCCAAATAAAAGACACTGAGAGGAGAATTTGGGCTACAAAGTTCTCAGTCGTTCATGTGTTTACCAAATCACTTCAGTTTATCAAAAACAGAATTTCCCATTTTCAGACACAATTGCATTTTGACTGTTTTTTTTTTTCCTTTTTGCGCCCGTGTGAGAGTCGTGTGCATTTTTCAGTTGCGATCCACTCCAGCCTCCATTCTCATCTGTTGGAATGACAAACAATGCAGTGGAGGGTGGAACAATGAGGGGCCCTCAGAGGGCCTTATCTCCCCAGCACAGGTGCATCCTAGCTCAGGGATCGCCAGTTGTGAGAGGGGGGGTGGGAGTGGAGACAAGGGGAAGGGGGATTAAAGTGATTCGTCACTTGATTCTGCAGTCTACTTGGGCTCTTTTTATTAACCTTTTCCCTTCCTGGGGGTTTGGTGCTCGCTGTCGTCGGTTCGCGCAGAGGTCGTGTTAGTTTTCCTCCACCTCTCTTTTGAAAGGGGTGTGTGACAGGGTAGTTTAACCAGAGGGAAAACCATGAAGGCCTCAGTGACTCATGTTGTTCACCCAACACCCTGTTTAGGTGTCGACCGTGTCATGCTCGGGTGTATTTCCTGTCGGTAATGCTATGACTCAGCTTTATGTATAGTTAATTGGGCGCCTGGGGCACAGGAAGGGCCATCGGGCGGGACCTGGGCTGAATTTAAAAAGCTGTAAAATCCTGCACATTTACAGCTTGTCCTACATCATCTGTAATCAGTCTGGGTGATAAGTAGAGCCCAATTTAATTAGGGCTGCATGCCAACATGCTCACAATGGACCTTTTTTTATGGCGGACATTTTGACATGTCATAGTAGAGAAAACACAGGTAAAATGTATAACATTAACGATGACTCAGTGTCCCAGTGAGGCAGCATGCACAACACCAGGACCTCCCCTAAGTGGAATGCAGCCATCATCAGTGTTACTAAATACACCTGTGATCGTCTGACAGTGACAAGTCAAAATGTCTGCCATGAAAACAGTCTGTGATTTTGCTAACATGCGGCCGTTTAAAGGGTATAATGCTTAACCATCCTGTAGTGTGCTACATTAGCATGCTAGGTACAGCAGTGCTTTGAGCTAACATACTCACAGTGACAATGCTAATGTGCTTCTGCTAAGCAGGGATAATGTTTCCCATCTTAAGGCGCAGACACACCAAAACAACATCAAAGAACTACCTGAAGCCGACTGATGCGTCACCTCACATCACCTGTGTCTCGACCAAAAAGTTGGACTTGAGAACAGCGCAAAGCACGTATATTCTGTGCATGTGCGAAAGGAAATAGCTCTCCATACCAGCAGGCAGCAGTAGTCTGTATTCGTCATTCAAAAAGAGAAACCGTAAGGCAAACAGGATGGATTCAAGAAGCTAGTTAGCCAGTTAGCACATTAACGCAACCAAATGTTGAAAGGACAAATGATTTTTACCGTGCACTAGCAAATGATAAAACAAACAATTACAAACTGTTTCTGTTAAAGAGCTCAGTGGCTAAAAAAAAACAACCTTACCTATCTCACTCCCTCTTGACTTTAGCTGTTTGTTTACTTTCCTCACTTCGCTCACTGCTAGTCATCAATTATTTACTGGTTTGTCGACAAGGGCCGATGAGGGGCAGTGGTGCAGAAACATCACAAAAACCAATCTGAGGCTGGTGGAAACGTGATTCGTTCTGCAGGTTTTCTTCATAAACCAGGACTAAGTGTGTAGCTAACAATTGTTGTCTTTATTTCTTAATCTGATTACGATTTGTTTGATTAGTTAATAAATAATTTTGTCGATAAATGATAATGTCATAATTTGTCAGTGGTCAGAGCGAGCGCACCCTGTACAAAGGCATTTTCTTTGCCGCATCCCAGCCTGCAGATCTTTGCTGCATGTCATCCCCTTTCACATTTAAGTCTGTCCTGTCTAATAAAAAGCAAAAGCCAATAAAAATTTTTAAAAAACATTAGAATATTGTAGGACAAAAAAAGCCGCTATAATTTCCCGCAGCTTCAGGAGACATCTTGAAATGTCTTGTCTTGACCAACAGTCCAAAACTACAAAGAAAAAACATCAAATCTTGACATTAGAAACGTGAGTGTTTGGCATCTCGGTCGGGCTGTAACCTCAATGAACGTCATTAAAAATAAATACAAATTTATTAGATAAAAAGGAGCAGCAAATACCATATCCTAATTGAGTACAACTCTTTCTTCTTCTACAAAATATAATAATCACAAGACAAGATCTTTGTGTTTTACCACCTCTGCTAAACGATTTCCTCGGGGATATCAGAAAAATTATCTTTATTACACTGACATTGATTTTAACCCTCATGGTAGCGACTACTGAAACATCCTCCATGTTGAATGCAATCAAGGAATGTAGAGTGGACACCCCCACCCCACCCCACCCCAGCACACACACCACACCCCCTGCTCTTCACTTTTGTCAGCCCCCCACCACCACCGAATTCACCTCACCCTCTCACACCATCCACCAGCCACTCGAGGCGAGGACCGACCTTCCCCCTGGCCCTGCTCTCCTGCTCTGGTGGCTCTGATGGAAAAGACGCTGTGGTGAAATGACAGCTAAAGAGCGCCCTCCCCTCTTTATACCGCCCCCCCTCCCCTCTGTCTCTCCCTCCCTCCCCCAAAGGTATCCCATACATTTAGCTGCTACCCCCCTCGGGGAAGCTTCAGCTCCTTCGACCCTGTTTTTCCCCTGGCTTCTGCTCAGAGCCTAACTCAATCAATCAGCACAACCAGGTCACAGTCCTGGATCTCACCATGCCAACTGTGCGTGTGTGTGTGTGTGTGAGTGTGTGAGTGTGTGAGAGAGATATCTAGGGCAGTGGTTTCCAACCATGTGCCACCGAGGCCCAAGACTATGCAGGTTTTCATTCCTATCGAGCTCTACAGCAGCTGATCACTAATGATAAAATCAGCTGCTGTGTAGTTGGAATGATTGGATGATGATGATGGTGATGGTGATGGTGATGATGATGGTGATGATGATGATGATGATGATGATGATGATGATGAGACCTGTAAAGAGGCCGTTACAATTCTCTGACCTACTGAAAATAAATGACTTACTGCAGTACATTAGCCCTGTGTTCATCATGTGTTCATGTGGTCATTATGTGTTCATGTATTCATCATGTGTTCATCATGTGTTCATGTGTTCATCATGTATTCATGTGTTCATCATGTGTTCATCATGTATTCATGTGTTCATCATGTATTCATGTGTTCATCATGTGTTCATCGTGTATTCATGTGTTCATCATGTATTCATGTGTTCATCATGTGGTAACATGTTCATCATGTGATCTCTTGTCCATCATGTGTCCATCATATGGTCATCATGCGTTCATGTGGTCATCGTGTGTTCATGTGTTCATCATATGGTCATGATGTGTTCATCATGTGTTTATCATGTGTTCATGTGTTCATCATGTGTTCATCATGTGGTCATGTGTTCATCATGTATTCATGTGTTCATCATGTGGTCATGTGTTCATCATGTGGTCATGTGTTCATGTATTCATGTGTCCATCATGTGGTCATGTGTTCATCATGTATTCATGTGTTCATCATGTGGTCATGTGTTCATGTATTCATGTGTCCATCATGTGGTCATCATGTATTCATGTGTTCATCATGTGTTCACCATGTGGTCATCATGTGGTCATGTGTCCATCATGTGGTCATGTGTTCATCATGTGGTCATGTGTCCACCATGTGGTCATGTGTTCATCATGTGGTCATGTGTTCATCATGTGTCTATCATGTGGTCATGTGTCCATCATGTGGTCATGTGTTCATCATGTGTCCATCATGTGGTCATGTGTCCATCATGCGTTCATCATGTGTTCATCATGTGTTCACCATGTATTTATGTGTTCATCATTTGTTCATCATGTGGTCATTGTGTGTTCATGTTGTCATTGTGTGTTCATGTGTCCATCATGTGTCCATCATGTGGTCATCATGTGTTCATGTGGTCATCATGTGGTCATCATGTGTCCATCATGTGTTTATCATGTGTTCATGTGATCATTGTGTGTTCATGTGTCCATCATGTCTTCACTCTCAGTAGTCCATGCTGTACTTCCGGTCAGACCTTTCACAATAAGGTTCCAGTAACATCTGAACTCTGTTGGTGATTAATGTGACAGCGTCTCATCAGACAGACAAAACTGAGGACAGAGACACTTTGTCTTCATGTCGTCATGTCTTCATGTGTTGCTGTGGACAACAGGATGACACAGCGATCACAGAGTGACGGTCACAATGACCAGCTGACCACAGAAAACTTTATTAACATCAGACAGGTTCACGCAGAAGAGCCCAGTCATGAAAGGGTTAATATTTAACACGCTCCATCCCCACATGTTTATCAACTGAGTTATTGTTGTTGTTGTTTATTATCGTCACAGTTATTATTATTGTTATTGTTTAATATTGTTGTTATTGTTATTGTGTATTATTATTGTGGCACGGTGGGACAGTGGTTGGCACTGTTGCCTCACAGCCGGAGTGTTCCTGGTTCGATCCCCGAGGTGGGGCATCCCCCTGTGCGGAGTCTGCATGTTCTCCTGGTGTCAGGCCGGAGCCTCCAGGTGCTCCCACATGTTCCACAGTAAGTGTCAGTCCTGTCCAGGTGAACCCCGCCTCTCACTCAGTGTCAGCCGGGATAGGCTCCGCCCCCTGTGACCCTAAAGAGGATAAGACATTAGAAAATGGATGGATTGATTATTGTTGTTGTTTCGATTATGATGAGTGAATAGCTGCTGTGTGTGTGTGTGTGTGTGTGTGTGTGTGTGTGTGTGCGCGCTTTATTTTGAAGGCGGTCTCAGTGAACTTCCGGTGCTGCTGTGCGTTTCCTGCCGTCACCTTGACGCACCTCTGACGGTCTCTCAGTCGGCATGACAACGCGCTCTCGAGGGCAAACGGGGAACGGCTGACGGGCGCGAGGATGGGAGCAGAAGATGCCCAGTAACGGAAACAGCGGCGGGAAGAGAACCAACGGCAGCACCGGCACCGGCACCTGCTCCGGGAGCGTGTCGGTCCATGTCCCGGCCATGGAGAGAGCCCGGCCGGTGACGGTGACGGTGTCCGCGGTGAGCCTCGCGCTCAGCGTGCTGTCCCTGCTGCTGCTGGTCACCGCCATCTCCACCGACCACTGGTACGAGACCGACACCCGCAGACACAAGGACAACTGCGACCGTCACGGATCCGACTCCAACGACCAGAAGAACCGGGAGATGCCCATCTACCACCTGCCGCTGGTGGACACCGGCAGCGGCGGGGCCCGGCACCGGGACGTGGCGCTGATGAAGCCCGTGCATGTGGGCAGCAAAGAGGAGGAGCTGCTGGATAACTGGCGGGCCATCCTGGGGCTGGGCATCCTGGAGACCGAGTGCGGCAGGCCGCTGTTCTCCGTGCACTCCGGCCTGTGGAGGAAGTGCTACTTCAAGGGCCTGGACCCGGACATCGACAAGCTCATCGACCGGGGTCAGTCTGCACGCGCCGTGCGCGCGCACACATGTATACATAACATATAGATGAATGTAGACACTGTGTGCGATGACATGACTCATGTTCCATCGACACACTCCACAGCTTCATGTGTGTTTATACAGTGGTGATAATGAGCTCCATGTTATGACATCATGCTATTATTCACATGCTATTATTCACATGTTATTATGACATCATGCGATTATTCACATGCTATTCACATGTTATTATTCACATGTTATTACATCATGCTATTATTCACATGTTATTATTCACATGTTATTACATCATGCTATTATTCACATGCTATTATTCACATGTTATTATGACATCATGCTATTATTCACATGTTATTATTCACATGTTATTATGACATCATGCTATTATTCACATGCTATTATTCACGTTATTATGACATCATGCTATTATTCACATGCTATTATTCACATGTTATTATTACATCATGCTATTATTCACATGCTATTATTCACATGTTATTATTACATCATGCTATTATTCACGTTATTATTCACATGTTATTATTCACATGTTATTATTACATCATGCTATTATTCACGTTATTTTTCACATGCTATTATTCACATGTTATTATTCACATGCTATTATTCACATGTTATTATTCACATGTTATTATGACATCATGTTATTATTCACATGTTATTATTCACATGTTATTATGGCATCATGTTATTATTCACATGTTATTATTATGTCATGCTATTATTCACGTTATTATTCACATGCTATTATTCACATGTTATTATTCACATGTTATTATTCACATGCTATTATGACATCATGTTATTATTCACATGTTATTATTACGTCATGCTATTATTCACGTTATTATTCACATGCTATTCACATGTTATTATTCACATGTTATTATTCACATGCTATTATTCACATGTTATTATTCACATATTATTAAATCATGCTATTATTCACGTTATTATTCACATGTTATTATTCACATTATTATTACATCATGCTATTATTCACATGCTATTATTCACGTTATTATGACATCATGCTATTATTCACATGTTATTATTCACATGTTATTATTCACATGTTATTATTCACATGTTATTATTCACGTTATTATGACATCATGCTATTATTCACATGTTATTATTCACGTTATTATGACATCATGCTATTATTCACATGTTATTATTCACGTTATTATTCACATGTTATTATTCACGTTATTATGACATCATGCTATTATTCACATGTTATTATTCACATGTTATTATTCACGTTATTATGACATCATGCTATTATTCACATGTTATTATGACATCATGCTATTATTCACATGTTATTATGACATCATGCTATTATTCACATGTCATTATTCACATGTTATTATTACATCATGCTAGTATTCACATGTTATTATGACATCATGTTATTATTCACGTTATTATTCACATGTTATTATTCACATGCTATTATTCACGTTATTATTCACATGTTATTATGACATCATGTTATTCACGTTATTATTACATCATGCTATTATTCACGTTTTTATTCACATGTTATTATTCACGTTATTATGACATCATGTTATTATTCACGTTATTATTCACATATTATTATTTACATGTTATTACATCATGTTATGACATCATGTCATTATTCACCTCATTCTGCACAGATAGAACCTGTTTGCAGTCACAGCATGAATTAATTATTAATGTGTGTTTACACATGCATTAACATGAACATATGACATGTGTGTGCTGATGCCTCTGCACACAGACACATCATGTAACATGCAGACTGCATGATGTCATAGTAACTACATACTGACATGATGGTGGATTATAACGAGACCAGTTGTGACTCTGTGGTCACAGTTAGATCCCAGCTGATCGATCGTCTTTGGCTCAAATGTTTCTGATACAAAACACAGAATCAAGATGGCCGCCCTCGTTTGTGATTATTGAACTCTGAACAGAGTTTAGTGTTTCACAGTTTCTGTCACTGATCTTTGTCTCCACGTCTGTCATAGTTATCACATGTTTGAAGTAAACATACTGTCATCACGCTGAATTATTGATGATGCATTATGGAATATGGTGTCCACTTCAGGGACAGTACAGGACGTATCAGCGTGCAGTACGACGGTGGGTTTTGTAGGTCTTTGTAGTTTCCTTTGTTTACGCTAAGGTTTGTAGTTCCATTAGCAGAGCAGATCTGAGAGCTTCAAAGCTTCGACTGTTGCCATGGTAACCCACCTCCAAATGTTTGTTCTGTATGTGTGTCTCATATAAATGATCATATCTATACAGTATATTCACGTCACCACCTCAAACAGTAGTTCAATACAATAGTTCTGTGACTGATCGAACATCAGCAGCTCGACCGAAACTCTCCGACCGTGTGATAGGTTACACGTTCGCCAGCGAGCTGTCGAGCAGTCCAGTGTCTGTGGAACCGTTTCAGATTTGATAAAGACGAGCGCGAACCGCAGAGTGGCAGATAAACGCCAAAGGAAACGAAGAGGAAAACCTGAAACCTGTGACAGCCTCTCGTCCGTATGACGAACCTCACTGAGACCTGCATGCTAACAAACATGCTAATTATCACATGGTTTCAGGAGCATCCACCGAGAGCTGACTGACCTATGTCATCATCACTGATGACATCATCCACTGCCGCCCAACCCAGTGAATGTACAGAACACACACTGATGACATGTTTAATGGCTTAGTGTTTGCACCTTAACAGTCCACCTTAACAGTCCACAGTCCACCTTGACAGTCCGCCTTAACAGTCCACAGTCCGCCTTAACTGTCCACAGTCCGCCTTAACAGTGCACCTTAACACTTCACCTTAACAGTTCACAGTCCGCCTCAATAGTCCGCCTTAACTGTCCACAGTCCGCCTTAACAGTGCACCTTAACAGTCCACCTTAACAGTGTACCTTAACAGTCCACAGTCCGCCTTAACAGTCCACCTTAACAGTCCACAGTCCACCTTAACAGTCCACCTTAACAGTCCACAGTCCACCTTAACAGTCCACAGTCCACCTTAACTGTCCACAGTCCGCCTTAACAGTGCACCTTAACAGTCCACAGTCCACCTTAACAGTCCACCTTAACAGTCTACAGTCCACCTTAACAGTCCACAGTCCACCTTAACAGTCCACATTCCACCTTAACTGTCCACAGTCCGCCTTAATTGTCCACAGTCCGCCTTAACAGTGCACCTTAACAGTCCACCTTAACAGTCCACCTTAATAGTGCACATTAACAGTGCACCTTAACACTACACCTTAACAGTCAACCTTAACAGTCCACAGTCC
>JAPZEB010000014.1:5059653-5077037 GCA_029783705.1 Chaetodon striatus | reverse complement strand
AGTAAGTTAGTGTTATCGTGTGTCTTTGGTGAACCTGACCTAACCCTTTACAACACCAACGTCACACAAAAACAATCAATTGAGGCAGTGGTAGACAGACATTCATGTGTTTCGTGAGGTAAAAATACTGTTTTTGTCAAAGGGGTCAGGTAGCTTTGATAAGAGCATAAATACTGGATTCATTGCATTTTAAAAGCGCTGTCTGATTGCAAGTTAAAGCCGTGAAAATATTGTAAACATAGCATACACTTAAACTGATATTGATTTTTTTTAGTGGCTAAAGTATGTTTTGCTGCTGCCCTTGTCCAACATGGGTACAGCAGTACATTGCTTAGTTTCTGTGGTGGTACTCCTGTCTGCTTCTCCAAACTGAGGATGAGCCGACCCCCATCTACTGTAGATGACACTAACTTTGGATAAGTACTTCACACAATACCAATTTAAAACAAACAAACAAACAAACAAACAAACAAAAAAACAAAAAACAAGAAAATCCAAACTATTCCTTTAATAGCGACTAAGCTGTTGTGAGAAACTAGTCACATGCCCTTTGCCTAAGACAGCCATTAAACAAACCTGTTTATGCTGTTTTGTAATGAGGTAGCTGCTCACACACCTGCTATGGTAGTGTTGTTACATAGGTTACTCAGGTTTCAATACAGATACCAAACGATATTTTTTTGACTACTCCTATTTTAGGAATACAGCAAAACCTTTTATTTCTATTTAATACAAAAAGCCAAATTTGTCACTACATCAGTGGTTCAATTAGTCTAAACACAAAGATGCTATAAGTGAACTGAGTCAAAATAAAATTTCAGGGAATATCTAGCCAAAGAGTAAGTAAGCAAGACTAAGAATCTGACCAGGCTACAAACATGGTTTGGGTGGTGCCCAAAAAGCACAGAGGTACGAGCCCCAGCCCCTTTGGTAATGTGGCTACGGTTGTTATCAGGCGACAAGTCGCCACCTTTCTTAATGACAGTTAACAGCACTGAGTGTGGTTATACTAACATTAACATGCCATGTATACACCAATCACCCAAAACGTTGAAACCACTGACAGGTGAAGTTAATAACATCAACATTTCATTAAAATGCAACGTTCTTCTGGGAAACCTTTGGTCCTGGCATTCATGTGGATTCCCCATTTACACACTCCAGTGGAGTCCAAGTGCCTGATTGCAACAGTACTCCGATGGCAGTAGCCCCCCAGCGAGGCAGTGCAAAACGCCGCACTGCAGAAACTGCCCAGAAATGGTCCAAGGAACGTGACAAAGAGCTCAAGGCATTGATCTAGCTTTCAAATTCCTCAGATCCCAATCTGATCGAACATCTGTGGGACAAACCAGTATCTCAGAGGTCCTTTGTCCAGGCCTCGACAGGCCAGAGCTGAGTCCGATCTACGCAGGAGCCTCTGACCTGTCGAGGCATGGAGACAGGACCTCTGGGGGTGTCCTGTGTTGTCTGGCATGAAGGCATTGTTGACAGGTACCAACATGCCCAATGGATGTTCAATCGGATTGGGATCTAAGGCATTTGGAGGGTAGGTTGATGCCTTGAGCTCTTTGTCCCATCCCGAAGGTCATTCCTGAGTAGCTTTTGTGGTGTGGCATGGTGGACTGTCCTGCTGGGGGGCATCCACGTGAATGGCAGGACCCAAGATTCCTCAGAAGGACATTGCATTGTAACAAAATGGTCGATGTTATTCACTTCACCAGCCAGTGGTTTTAATGTTTTGGCTGATTGGTGTATTCGTCAATACTTGCATATGGTCGGTATCGGTATCGGAGTATTGGTGCATCCATAATATTTCCCATACCTAATATTCATAATTACAGTGACAACAAATGAGCAGGTGTTGATTTTCTGTTTCACTCAGCTAAACAGTCCTGTGCCCTTCTGAAGCTATCACCGAAATATTACTTCAAGACCAACTTAAGACAGTATTTAAGCCACATCGTGATAATAACCATCCTCAGAAAATTGCAGTCTCATTCTTTCATCCAAAGTGCCACCCAAAATGTTTGTAATGTAACCCACCTATCTGGCTGTAAGATATGTTAACATAGCAAAAAGCATCCCTAAATTACATCGGTATTTTATCTGCCTCTTCACAATGCACAAGAGCCCGCTGTTATGGTTGCCATGGTAACCACTACACATCAAAACCGCAGAATTCAATGGCTGGATAATCAGACAGAATTTTGTTTAATTTCATTATTCAGCCTGACATTGTGCTCATGTTGGCCAATTGTCTGTCTGACACGGAGGCCGTGGTGGCGGTTGCTAGGAGCAGGTCACTGAAAGTTGTTCGCAAGGATTAAAGAAATATGCTGATTTAAAGGGTAACTACACCTTCAGTATCCGCTACATCTCACAGCATACTGCGCAAATACAACTGAGGAGAAGGGTCAGCAACGACTGTAGAAGGTAGGGCCAAAATCTCCTGTCACGATATATGTAATTTTATATCATGAATCGGTATATATCACAGTAGAGTGGTTTTTATTTTTATCCATTTAAAAATGGTTAAAATAATTTTTATCCATTCAAAAATGGTTTAAAATAATCATAACATACTTCATCACATTTGGTTATTGACTTCCTTTATATTGGACTATGGACCTTAACTATTGTTCCCCGCTAGTCGGTACCAGATATATTAGTCAGCTAAACCAATTAGTGTTTTTAGCCCCACATTTCAGAGGCAGTTTAATTATTTCAAATGTTATTTTAGTGGTTAACTTTTGACTGAGTTGCCGTCATGTTCACATTCATACCGCACAAAGTGTCTCGTATTTCAGCAGCATTTAAAATCTGACATGGTTGTTGAAGATTGTGATTAAAGGCTTCAAAGGGCTCTTAATGCACACAACATTTTTTGGGGTAGTGTTTCAAATACCTAACAATGAATTGTGCTACATTTTTTTCTTTTTTTGACAAGTCGACTAGTCCTAATTAAAACTTTCATTTAGTCGACAGGGAAATTAGTCGACAGGAACATCCCTGGTAACGACCTGCCACTATATCAACACTAACCTGCCAAATTTACGTTTTTTAATTTAAAATGGCTAAACTCTGATTTTACAGCATATTGATCTCCTCAGCTGCTCCTTGATCCACTCTTTCTCCCCCTCTGTTAATCATAAGACTGTAGGACACCCCACAGTCCACCTGCAAACACACACAGTGACAGGGCTAACTGTTAGCATCATACATCGCACATCACCTACAGTTATTAACAGTTTCAATTCGTGTCACCATGCAGGGCAGCTGGATTCACCAGATCACACGAGCTAAATAGCTCCCGTAGAGGAAACAGCAGCCGGGCTCGTTCGAGATGAGCCACACCTGCGCAGATTCAATCACCTGCTATCGCCGCACAATGCATGCCACAAAGTTTTGTGTCTGACGTCACCGCAGCTTTTTGTCCCTGCCTCCTGCTGCACCCGCCTGCTCTCATCCACTTGCCTACTGTCTAATCTCTACTGGTGGACACATTTATACCGTCACATGGTATATAGCATCATATCACCCAACCCTTGTAGAGGGTGAGGCCTAATGGCTCTGTAGTGTGTGACACTACATTTCGTCATGAATAAGGAGCGGTGAGAGAATTCTGTTGAACTTCAAATCCAAGCAGACACATGCCAGCTAATTTTGAGCAGAGGCAGTTTTTACACAGTATATGATGTGTTGGGGTACAAAAAAGAAATCACCTGTGTATTTTTATAAGTTAATAATCATCTATGTGATTATGTGTACGGTGCACACTTTGCCCTCTGCCTGGATTTCCTTATTTTATTGCTGTGTTCAGAACATTCCTGTGCACAGTGTGCAGGTGAGGCTAAGACTTTGTAAAAAGGTAGCACCCTGCTGCCTGACCTTAAGCAGCACATATCGAAGAGAAAATCGCTGACACAGTGAATCTGGGGTTGGCTTTCACTTTCACTGGTGATATCGTCTACAAACAGTAGCCAACAATTCCTGCGAAGTATACCTTTAAGACTGACTAAGAATATTCTGCACCAGTTACACATGTCACTCAATACGTTAATTGTGCTGCTCTTCAGTTTACTGCACTGTGCACCAGCTAGCTAGTGTACTAGCTAGTGGCGCCACTCATCTGGCAAGTACTGCCTGAACGCCATCTACACCCAGCAGTGTTGCTGTGGAAACACTGTGCCCACCCTCTGGTCTTCCACCAGGTTGCTTTAGTAAGTAACCCCCTCAGGCTTAATTAACTATGTTATCACTGTTAGCTCTGCTAGCAACGTTAGCAGTGTCAGCGCAGCTAATAATAGTTAACAATGCTAACAGGGTCTTGCAGCTTAAAACGAAGCTGCTTACTCACTTGAGTGATATGGGAGGAGCCTGGAGGGCGGCTACCATGTTTCAGCAGCAATGCCGTGTCATCACTGGGACTGTGCTACCAGCTGTGATCGCAAAATAAGTGGCACCACTTGCTCACGTCCATCTGACCTGGGTGATGCACAGAGCAGAGTAGCCAAGGCTAACATACACCGCTCAGCCAAAACATTAAAACCACTGACAGGTGAAGCGAATAACACTGATCATCTTGTTACAATGCAATGTTCTGCTGGGAAACCTCGGGTTCTGACATTCATGTGGATGCCACCTGACACGCTCCACCCACCTGAACACCAGTGCAGACCAGGTACCCCTCCTTATGGCAGCAGCATGACAGCAGGACAATGCACCATGCCACACCACATAAACTGCTCCAGAATTACCCGAGGAACGTGACAAAGAGCTCAAGGTGTCAACCTGGCATCCAAATTTCCTGAATCCCAATTTGATCAAACATCTGTCGGACGTGCTGGTACCCAACCTCACAATTCACAGGACTCAAAAGACCTGAAGCTATCACCTTGGTGCCAGACACCAAAGGACACCCTCCGGAGATCCAGTGTCCATGCCTGGACAGGTCAGAGCCATGTCCAGTCCAAGGAGACCCTACCGTGGAGCACCAGCACTTCCCTCAGATGTACGATCAGTTCAGGATCTGGGGTATTTGGAGGTCAGGTCGACACCTTGAGCTCTTTGTCATGTTCCTCGGGTCATTCCTGGGCAGTTTTTGTGTTGTGGCATGGTGCATTGTCCTGTGGTGGGGTCATAGTCATGAGGGGGTTTACAGGACCAAAGGTTTCCCAACAGAGCATGGCACTGTAACAAGATGACCAATGTTACTCACTTCACCTGTCAGTGGTTTTAATGTTTTGGCTGATCGGTGTAGCTAACCAGTGAAGACAAGAGGGTGGGCAGTGGGCACTATGTTTCCACGTTAACACAACTAGCCGGCAGTCTGTCAGCAAAGCCAACAGAAAATAAAATTAACTGGAAGTGACAACCCTATTTAATAGCCATTGTTTCTTTTAGTCCATTTACAAAAACCTTTACAGCACTGTCAATCTCATCGATGCTCATCACTGTTCTTGTGGCCACGCGTCGGTTACCATATTTCATAAATGTAGCTAGGTAAATGTAAGATTACGGCAGAAGGTGAGCAAGAAACCAAATGGACTGAGGTGGATATTTGGGACATTGTTGAGCAACACATAATAGCAGGAAACTTACAAGTGTAATCATTTTTACTGGGACAATCACGCAGCCCCAAGACACTAAAAAATGTCGAGGAGAAAAGGTATTAGGGCGGTGCATTAAAGTGGAGAGTCTGTCTCTCACACACACACACACACACACACACAGTGTTGCAGCAAACAATACAGCAGCCATCCACTTTTCAGTCAATTCACTCATCAACGACAGAGTAAAACAGAGCCATCATCCTGCGCAACGAAACTTGCATCACACCATTGTGACACTTTGTGCTCGGCCATGTTGAACTCATGATTTATTGAGTTTCTGATAGATTTCCCCTTTTGTTGATTTTACTTAATGATATTTTTCTTGAAATACGTTACTCCATTGTATATACCTTATATCTAATATAGCTCCCCCCCCTTCAGTCTCATTTTCTTCTTTGACTTAAATGAGTCACGAAACTTTTTGTGAAATTACAGGGTCGTTTTATTTAATTCCACTCATTCATTTGGGAACTGAAGCCACTACAGACGAGACAGTGTTAAAAACCATTGATTCTCTGTGGTTGGAATCAGGTGTATTTTCTTGTGAGCGTGTGCATACTGTGTACCCTGCTGCCCACTCGCATCCACCCCCAACTGCTCGTAGGCTGGACTATCCCACAGCCAACAGCCTACATCCATCCCTGACATCCCATCCTCCCTCACTTCCTTCCTCCATTTGTTTCCTTCCTTCCTTCCTTCCTTTCCCTCCCTCCCTGCCTCCCTTCTACCCCTCCCCCCCTCCTCAGATTACTGCAGTGTTTACCAGAGCTTTGAGAGACTTACCCACCAGGCCACGCGTGAGGTCACACTCGCCCCATCGGGCTAAAAAAAACCCACCCAAATCCTACCAGGCAAGCTGCCTGCTCACGCACTGGCTGCCTGAGTGTGTGGACGCTGTGTTTTGTGTGCGTGTAGGTGCATGTTGCGTCAGCCAGGCGGCCTACCGCAATTCTTCTCTTAGCACAAAAAATCCTCCTGTTCCCTCCTTCGCTCATTCTATCGCGTCTCACTCTCCGCGTCCTTTCACCTTGCCTCCCTGGTGTGGAGTGTCATAGATCGCCTTGCAAGACTATATTGTTAAAAATCTCCTCCTCCTCCTCCTCAACCTCCTCCTCCTCCTCCTCCTGTCCTGGCCAGCTTTCTTCTCCCCTGGCAAACACGTACACATACACAGGCCTACATTGTGCTGCCTGCCTCTGCGAAGAGCCAACAGTTTTCTGCTGAGCCCTTACTTTTCCTTGGTGGGACATTAATACCAGGAGCTGCCCTGTGTGGACACTTGACGGCAGGGATAGAACAATAAGGGTATTACAACACACTCACAGATGCCTCACAATACAGACATGCTCTATTAGTGTTACTCCCTGCTCTCTCTGTCTCTCCTCCACACACACACACACAATCTCACACACACACACACACACACACAAATGCCATCAGACACAGACAACAACAGGGCAAACAGGGAGGCGCCTATGGAATCCGTGGGGTCTTAGTGGTTGATGAGATACATTTAGCATAAGTGGATTAGCCTCAATACAAACCAATCCCCCTTTGCAGAAAGACAAGAGAAAGGCAATGAGTGAGAGAGGCTAGCAGAGAAAGAGATAGGCACGGAGGTAATGAGAGAGAGTGCAGGGAAGAAGAAAAAGGAAGCCAGGTGTGCGTGAATGTCAGGGAGGAGCGCGGGCCTAATTTGTCAAGATACAAAAAGGAGAAAGCAATTAAGTATCTCAGGCTGAAGCCAGGGGAGGTTCTGACACACTGACATGGGATGTCACGTCATTGTTACGACATGGCACGCCACGGCAGGCATGTGCACGTGGGTGTGGATCTATTGCAGGAACGCAAAACCGACGCAACAAATAAAATTCAAGGAGTGGAGCTACGTGATCACACACACACACAATTAAAAAGATATCAGACGAGAAACATCTGTCATGTCCTGCCAGGTCTCATTGTTTTACTTCAGTCCCGTCAGCGTGCCCTTTCCACGCAGAGCATCTCAGAAATTTGGATCAATTCATCGTACAGCGGTTGTCTAATGACACCACAGAGGAGCGATTGAGAGTTATTCAATACGGTGTTTATAGAGAGGGTCATTAAACCATCAAGAGGTTGCAGATAAGAACTCCCCACAGACACCATGATTGAATAAAAGATTTCCGCTGCCATTGGAATTATGGGACTCATGGTTTATGGGCATACTTTCCAATAAGGCTGGGCGGTATGACAATATATGTTTAGTGAGACAAAAGACATGAACCGGTAGAGATTAGTAATACCTTCAATATGTCTGGTAAGCCTTAGCAGGCAAAGTTGCAAATAACTGAGCTGAACTACTTTAATGCAATATTGAATTTACAGGATTTTTGCATCAATAGGATGAAGTGCTTTGATTTGCCGAGTGTTTAGTTCAGTGGATTAGCCACAAGCAGAGGTTGAAGGTCCAGTGAGTAGGATTTAGAGGCATCTATTGGCAGAAATGGCGTCTCATATTCAAAACTATGTTTTTATTCGTTTATTACACAATGGAAATAAGAATTCTTGTGTTTTCATTACCTTAGAATAAGCCGTTTCCATCTACATACAACCTCTCCTACAGAGTCCGCCATGTTGTTTCTACAGATGCCCATTACAGACAAACCAATCACTGGCTGGATCACTGGATGGTGTCAGCATGACCCACCTTACTCTGCCTCTGACTGGCTCACCCTTACATTCTTACCCTGTCCCAAACCAATCTCACTCCACCACACTCCTCACTGCACCAATAACGGCAACAAGTACAAGCCAATCAGAGGGTGAGCGAGGCAGGTCGTGCCTTCGCCTCCCAGGCACGGCCACACATGAGTGAATTCAGGCGAGTGACTATCACCAGCTGAGGCGGTGTTTGTGCTGAATGTGGGCAGTGCCTGGCATGACGGACACAGAAAGCTAGTTTTCTACTGAATGTGAAATATGATGTTATTGGTTATTGTTGCATCTTGCTTTTGCTTACGTTTTTGCCTGTTTCCTGAATCAGCCAAGTAGCATCTGTTATGTCAGGCAGTCTGTAGTTTCCATAGCCAATACCATATAGCTGGTTGAACAGGGCAACATGCAATCACTAGCCGCTTTTATGCCGCCTCTTTAAGACAGGAATTTGATGCCATTGATGCCATCTCGCCGTTCTATATGAAAAGTACAATTGCATAAACGTAGGGTAAAGTTGTCTCGCCTTTAAGTCCACATCGGAGGCACTAACAGCGCCAAAATGTCTGTGTAAAAGGGACAGCTGGCAGGATGCCTTCATGGGCAGCACAGATGTGATGTTTTGGTGATGCGTTACATGTGCGACACGCTTGTGGCTAACACAAAGAACAGCAGCTGAAAATGTTCGCTGGGGGAAAAAAGATCCTTCCTTCCAAGCAAAGGGCAAGATCAGCCGCCATGTAACAGATACAGTAGATGACTGTTGTTGCCATGTTAATGCCAATGTTACTGTTTATAAAGTGCTGCCAACGCATATGTTATACGCCACAGTAGAGGCTGACACTGTTATGTCACACTCCTCTTGCCTCTTTCGCTTCCACGATGCCGCCATGCTCGCACTGGAGCAAGATGATGCAGCCGCTGTTGTTCGGTTCTGTGAAGAAACGCAAAGGCGGCGTATAGAAGGGCTACTGTCTCCTCCACACATTTGCCACCTGAGGCAAATGTTTTATTCACCCCTTTGCTCACGTTGAATGGAAGTAAACAGACCCCATTAAACACCAATGCTAGTTTCGCTTAAGTGTGACCATGCCCTCCTGGGAAAAGAAAATTTGCACTTGGCACATGGAGAAGAAGTTCAGATCTGCAACCTCACTGCTCAATGCCATGAAATCCTACACACTACACCTTTAATTGTTTCTCAACATAATCTCCAGAAACTTAACTGTGTGCCAATAATTATGACCATCACATTACTAAAATGACATCTACATCACAGAGCTGTACGTTACAGTATACACCACGAGCATATCAGTATCAGTCTGTGTGAGTGTGCATGGTGTTACCGTACCTCTTGCAGATAGCTTCTTAGTGTTGATGATTTTTGCAGCATATTCCTGTCCTGATGACTTCTTTACACACCTACGCACCACTGAAAAAGCTCCCCTAAGAAGAAAGAACATAAACAACGAAAAATCAGTTCCATTTCACATGCTCTCTCTCACACATACACAAAGTGTGACATTTGAAACTGCATCCACTCCTGTGGCAGTGGTTTGTGTTTTGTGTGTATGCCAACAACTTTGGTCTACCTCTCACACACACACACAGACACACAGACACACACACACACAAACACACACCGAGTTTACAGTCATTACTATCACAGCTTCGGTGTGTACAACCTAAAAAGGTGGGCAACAATCGAGAAAACAAGCATCAATATAACAGGCTTCTCAAGCGTGAGTGCTGATATCAGCTCAGGTCTTGGATTATAAATGAATGGCCAAGTACTTTTGCTAATCTTTGATAGGCGCACAATACAATGCAACCTAGAGCCCCGGAGGAAATTCAATTTGCAACAGCCAGCACAAAGAATGGGCTGCATCTCACACAACAATGGGCAATATTTAATACATTCACAGGGTAACAACGTTCAGTTATAAATCTGCTCAAGCAGAAAAGGAAGTGCACAACACACAATAAAACAACTCCTACTCTGAGGAGTTTCATATTGACCTAGATGAATGCTCCATATTTTTCACCTGCTGGCTGCTGTAGTGATCGTTCACTTTTGAGCATCACAAGTAATTATGCATGATTTTCATAGCGCCGACATCACAGACGGCACTACCTGCAGTTTCGGGCCCTATGCAGTTTTCTTGTGAGAGGCAGGCTGCCTTGTGCTGCTTGCTCTGGATGATATATGGAGGGTTGCTACCTTCTGCTGCACTCCGCTCCCGCCGCTCTGCTCTTAGTTTCAATTATTTACCAGTAAATGAGAGGTGACAGAAGTACAAGTCAGTGCCTTGACGCTAATAACCTATGACGGAGCAAAATGCATTAACAAAGAGGGTGCAGAAACATAAGCCGAGGTAAGTGGTCAGTCTGCAGGAGAATCAGGGAGCAGTGCATCCACTGTGCAGGATGTATAGGTGTGTGTATGTGTTTGAGTGCAGTGGCTGTGCAATCAGGGCCATCGATTACTGTCAATTATCAGGAGGAGAGTGGAAATGGCAGCTGGAAATTAAGGCCGGTGTATCTTCATAGGGCCAGTGTCGCCCTGCTGCTGCTGGTTTGGGTACAACATGAAAAAAAAACAGCCTTCCCTGGCCAAGAACAACAGATGCTGCTGCTGCTGCTGCTGCTGATGGTGATGATGGTGATGATGAAACAGAGGAGGCAGTGGCCCGGTTTTTCTTGCCGTCATCAGAATAACGCTACCGAGAAAACACGTCACTGCCTCTTACACAGTAAACGCCAAATTGCTGTGTAACCCCCCCCCACCCCCCCCGCTCCACGATCACCTCCGTTTACAGCCACAATACGTTTATTGATGCCATGATGAGCGGGCCAGCTGGTGAGCGGAGCGTGTGGGCATTACAGTGCAAACATAACGCAGCCCGGGCCGAATAACTTCCTCATTAAAGTGATCCGGGGGTACGTAATGTTAACGTTACTCAACACGGTTACACAAATCATCTGCAGCTGCTCGGGAGCAGAGGAAAAAAAAAACAGTGGTCGGCCTAGTTAGCTAGCGACCACAGCCTCTGGTCTACCGAGCCAGCACGGAGCTGTCAGACCCGTGGGCCGGTGAAATGTCACAGGGCTGCGTCTCCGGCGTCTCCCGGGGCCCCGCTGACGGCTCCAGCAGACCAGAAAATACCGGCTAGCAAACACGGAAGGGCTAGCAGCTGTCAATGCGCCAACCTCCGTGCCGTGTATTCATCACCATTAGCGACTAAAAGACGCAACGCTAGTGGGCTAGCTCGGCTAGTTCATCAATATCAGCGTGGTAGCTTTTTTTTGGCTAGTGACTGAACGTTAGTGCGCTGTTCTCCGTTACTGCGGGAGCAGCTAGCTAGCCGCTAGCAACGGTTATGTAGCCTGACTGCACCACGACAATAACAGCCGCCAGTTAGCGCACACGGGCAAATTACCGAGGCACCTTACGTGGCTAGTGTGCGAGCTCTTGTGGCTAGCTATCGCCTGCTAGCTGGCTAACCAGAAATAATGTGAGGCGAGGTTGCGGGGGTGGGGGACAAAAAACGACAAGACAAACACGATGCACACTGTAACGTTAACGACTGCTGCTTACTTCCCGAGCTCCTCGTACAGCTGGTACTCGTCGGTAAACCGGGTGGAAGTAGCGGTGGTTGCCATGGCTGGAGCCGTGAGTTGGGGAGCCCGAGCCTTGGGGTACGACGGCGGCTGGCTCTCGTACGGGGTCCGGGAGGAGGGTAGCCTAGCCTCCAACACTGGAGTACCTTTCTGACAGGCAGGCAAGGCTGAAGAGGATAGAGGCGAGCAGAGACGGAAAGGGAGGGGCTGGGGAGAGGAGGAGGAGGAGGAGGAGGAGTGATGATGATGAGTGTGTGTGTGTGTGTGTGTGTGTGTGTGTGTGGTGCATGTATGTGTGTGAAGGGACGGAATCCTCGCGAGAATTGGCTCGTGCAGCATGAGACTAAGGCCTCCAGTTCAATGAAGTCACTGAAAATGTGGAGAGATGGTGTTTAAATCCTACTCTCCTTTAGTCTGAATGCATTTGTGGGACTGCAAATAACAAATGGAGGACATATTTTTAAAAAGCACACATGCACACGCACAATCCGGTGCACACGAGTGGCTTTAAAAACAAAAAACAGCTTTGACATGCAGCCCCTGTCTCCTCTCATATCCTCAAAAATATTGCAGGGAACATCACAGCAGCATTTTACTGCACTGGTTGGGATACACCCAACCCTGGGTCACACCTCACTGCAGCAGAGAGGCAAACTATGACACACACACACACACACACACACACACACACATTGCATAAGTACATGCACATACAGACACACACTCCAGGGATCAATATTGATTAATGCAGGTCTTGCTCTCTACACACTAGGCCTTTCTGAACCACTGATTTTGCCTTTGCGCTCGTGTACATGCATAAGAGATACAGCGATGGGAAGGGAGATAGAGGGAATAGTGTGACTGCTGTATCGGGTTTCCGCCGACGAGCATGCACCTATGTTTTTCCACAGTGTGAGGGCTGTTAGCTTGGCGGTGCTAAAAGATGGTGTCACACAGATCCAGAGTGCCTCACTAAATGTTTAATGTGGCATGAGTGGGAGGCCATCAGAGGACAGGCGGGTGGGGCTGGAGGGAGCCATAGAGCTTGAGAGTTAGAGGCCCTGTGTGTGATTGTATGTGTGTGTGTGTGTGTGTGTGTGTGTGTGTGTGGCTGCCTGCTCAGCACTCTAGCTCAGAGGTGGGACAGCGAAACAGCACATAGACGCTGTCAGAGAGAAAAGAGAGCAAAATGGTGATTTCACTTGAAAATCTTTATGTGTGGTTGTCAGCGTGGGAACACAAAGCTGAAAAAGTTCAAATATCACGAGGCCATATCTGCAAGTGCAGCCTGCTGAATCCGCGATGGAGAGCTGGAAAAGGAGGCCAGCATGTGTGTGTGTGTGTGTGTTTGTGTATGTGTGTGTTATGTGGAAGACAAATGAGCACTGCAACGTAGGCTACTAGCCCTCTCCTGCCCTCCTTTTCCTACGTGCTAACCCTGCTGCCTCTCCTCCTCTTCCTCCACCTCCTCAGCCTCCACAGAAGTTATATAATGGTGAACTCCTCAGCCTTTGTTATCTCACACCAACCACACACTACGCCTTGCCCGCTTGATGAGAGACAGAGGAGCAGAGGAGGGAAGAGGAGTGAGAGCACGGGAGGCAGAGAGAAGAGAAAGTAGGATGGTTTCAGCTGAAATCGGCACTCAGTGAGGGAAAGAAAGAGAGTCTGTGTGCCATTTTCCATATTGTAGTATTAATACAGTCATTCTCCACTATGCACTTAATGTGTGTGTGTTACAATTCTTGCTCAGATGACTCAAGACCACCAGCTGACTCTGACTTTACTGTGACACGCGAAAGAAGTCCAGCCCCTTTATGTCGACCTCCCTTGTGATTTTGCAGTGGAAACGGTACACGAGGATGGCAGTTATGTATGTTGACATCAGTCGGCGTTCCCATGCCACCCTGCTGTGAGAAACACTCAGCACGTTGGAGGGTGTTGATGCTCTCGCACCTTGCAATGTACATGTGTATAAGCTCAGAGAGTATGCTAACTGGAAAAGCTGATGACTAGATAATTATAGTCACACATTTCTTTCAGCCGTATTTAGAAGTTGAGTAGTGCTTTAATGGAGACACCTTGCACATGGATGGATTACTGGATGGATGTAGCAGGCACACGACCGGGGGCCTAAAGTGTCAGGGGGCCCCTGATCACTTGCAAAGTGGCACTCAAATAATAAATAATGCCTCAGAGAAATACAAAATGACCACAAAGAGATACAAAAAGACCGCAGAAGGATGCAAAGGAAATACAAAGAGACACATAACAACCAAAAAAAAGACAAAAATATATCTCAAAGAGACACAAAATGACCAAATCAAGATGGAAATATACTTCATAGAGACACAAAATATTAAAAAAGACAGAAATATATGCCCAAAGGGACATAAAATGACTTAAAAGAGACAAAAATATTATAAAAAAGATTATAAAAAGATGCAAAGAAACACAAAACAACTACAAAGAGTCACAAAACAACCCAAAAAAGAAAAAAATATAAATAAAAGACATACAAAATGACCAAGTAAAGACAGAAATGACCGCAAAAAGATACAAAGATACAAATATACCTCAAAGGGATACAAAAGACTGAAAGAGATGCAAAGGAACAACAAAGAGACAAAAAACAGCTACAAGACAGAAAACGATGACAAAAAGATACCAACATACATCAGAGACACACAAAAAACTACAAAGGGATGTAAAGAAACTACAAATAGACCCAAAAAAACAACTACAAAGAGACAAAAAAATGACCGCAAAAAGATACAGAAATACAAGTATACCTCAAAGGGATACAAAAGACTAAAAGAGATGCCAAGGAACTACAAAGAGACAAAAAAAACAACTACTAAGAGACACAAAACGACCACAAAAGACACAAATATACCTCAAAGAGACACAAACAACCACAAAGAGATGCAAGGAAACCACAAAGAGACAAAAAAAAACAAGTACAAAGAGACAAAAAATGACCGCAAAAAGATACAAGTATACCTCAAAGGGATACAAAAGACTAAAAGAGATGCAAAGGAACTACAAAGAGACAAAAAACAACTACAAAGAGACACAAAATGACCACAAACAAGACACAGAACCACAAAAGGATGCATAGAGATGCAAAACAAACAAACAAAAGGCAAAACCATCACAAGGTCTGTGTGTCTCCCTCCTGTGCAGGAGAGGTGGTGGGGCCTTTTACATATCTCTGCCCAGGGGCCCGTTGTCTTTTCATCCGCCCGTGGTGTTGCTGTTGCATTGGGTGTGCATGTTTCACTACTTTACTTCTTTAGTAAATCTGGCCTCACAGGACAGAGAACATATGTAGCACTGTGCAGTAGAAACAGCAGCAGACAGAATGTATCCAGCGTCATGTCACTTGCCTCTCTGCAGCTCAAGCTTGCAGCCATACACCCATGCAGGATTTATACTTAAATTTCATGCCTTCTTGGAGCTAAAACAGTCCTGTGGTTTGATCTGCGCGGCCAAAATATCACATTTCTGTTTGCAGCAGATTCCCATGGCTTACTGAAGCTCTGCCTGTATCCAGAATAGACTAATTGTGAAATCAGAGCGTCAGTAGCTGCGATACATTTAGGCATGACTTTTCCTTTGTTGTGACTAATGAGGGTGAATATGCCATCTGTTACATCATCACAACTGAGAGAGTGGAAGGGGCCAAGAGAGCTGAGTCATGACACTCCTATTCTGCACTGCTTTAGAGAAATAATCTGACTGGGGGGGGGGGGTTGTGAATGAGTAACGCTCTTTCCTCCTTCAATAGATGTTGTCGTGATGCCCCGGAGCAATAAGCTGCTGACCTCCAACTGCTCAGTTGTCGACGGTCATGAACACGTTGGACAGCACCCGGGCGTCAGTGTGTGTGGCAGTAAAGCAGGGTGAAAAGCAGGGCGCTGCTGCTGAAATGCCAGCGTGCTCGGTCAGCTCGGCCAGGATAAATAAATAATGGTGTGTTTTTGAACATCACAGCAAAAATCGGAGGTGACATGAACTCAGCCCCTGTTCTTGACGATTATAGAGTTTAGTCGTTCAAAGTTTGGAGTCTCCTCCTACACCTCGTCACAGACATCAGGGGCGCTGCTAGAAATTCAACATCTGCTAGTCATGCATGCACCTACTTATAGATGGATTACTGAGAGCGTCCCAGGCACAGGCCCAGGGGCCCAAAGTGTCAGGGACCCCACCGGCCTTCACTTTCAAAATGTCACTCAGGTTAACACGTGCTGACGAGGAAGAGACCCAAAATGACAACAAAGAGTCACAAAATACCTACAAAGACACACGAAACAGCCACAAAGACACACAAAATGACTACAAAGCAACACACAAATGACTAAAACAGACACAAAATTACCTCAAAGAGACACAAAAGGCCATAGAGAGACATAAAAACTGCAATGAGACACAAAGTAACTGCAAAAATCGGCAAAACGACCACAAGGAGACACAAAATTACTACAAAGCGACACACAAATGGCCTCAAAGAGATGCAAAAAGACCACAGAAGGATGAAGGGAACTGCAAAGAGGCACAAAGCAACTACAAAAGTGGGCAAAACAACCACAAGGAGACACAAAATGATGACAAAGCGACACACAAATGACTAAAACAGACACAAAGTTTCCTTAAAGAGATGCAAAACAACCACAAAGGGACACACAAATGACTAAAACGGACAAAAATTACCTGAAAGAGACACAAGAAGACCACAGAGAGCTAAAGGGGACTGTCAAGAGACACTAAACAAATACAAAAGTAGGCAAAACAATCACAAAGAGACACTAAACAACCACAAAGACTCACAAAATGACTACAAAGCGACACACAAATGACTTAAACGGACACAAAATTACCATAAAGAGACACAAATAACCACAGAGAGATGAAAGGAACTGCAAAGAGACACTAAACAAATACGAAAATGGGCAAAACAACCACAAGGAGACACAGAATGACTACAGAGAGATGCAAAACCTCCATAACGATGTGTGTCTGACTCCTATGTAGGAGAGGCAGGGGGGCCTCTGCATATCTGTTTTCAAATGGGTCCCTTGAACTCTCGCCTCTGAATAAAAATTGGTTCTATGGTTGAGGAAAAGGACAACCAGCTGGCTGCTGGAGGGGTCGTGGGGGTTTGCCCATCCAGTCTACATGTGCTTTGTAGACTTGGAGAAGTACTGCGTGACTGCGGAGTACCAGGCTCGCTGCGACGTGCCACCTGGTCCCTGTATGACCAAAGTGAGAGCTGTGTCCACATACTCGGCGTGAAGTCAAACATGTTCTCGTGGGTGTGGGCCTCCGCCAGGGTTGTCCCTTGTCACCAATCCTGTTTGTGATTTTCATGGACAGGATCTCGAGGCACATCGGTGGGTAGGAGGGTGTCCGGTCTGCTTTTCACAGATGATGTGGTTCTGCTGGCTTCATCACATC
>JAPZEB010000014.1:4919011-4934864 GCA_029783705.1 Chaetodon striatus | reverse complement strand
GAGAGGGACGTCTGGGGTGCTTTGCTCGGCCTGCTGCCCCCCCACAACCTGGCCCTGCATAAGCGGCTGAAACTCCGAAACTCTTCAATTACTTGATGGAAAACAAAAAAAATGGATGAAGTGGATGAAAATGGATGGATGGTATACTGAATCAAGGCTACGTAAAATGGAGGACGTAAAACAAAGTAAAACAAGACTTATTTCTAAAATAAAAGCCTTCACTTTAAGCTTCCGAACTGGAGCAGCAATATATAGCTTGTCATCTATCCGTGTGCCCAGGTACTTGTATGAGGACGCTCTTTGATTTACTGTCAGAAGTGAAGATGCTGTACTGTACAGCAGCAGGACACATGAGAACACAGTGAGACAGGGTTGTATAGAAACTTATGCTCTTCAACCAAAAGTCCTTTTTGTGGCATTGATCTGTCTCTAACATGAGCTAATAGCTGTGACAGTGTGGATCATTTCTGCATGAAAAGCTGCAGTATACATGTATCACTGTACAGTGTGTGCAGAGAGGGAAGTGAGGAGTGTGAAGGATTACTGCATACAGCATATATACTAGGTGAGCAAAAATGTGCTTGTATTCACATTAACTCCCCTATCTCTATCTCCCCCTCTACTGCACACCTCTCCCTCTCTTCCCTGCATCCCTCCCTCCCTCCCTCCCTGTCTCCTCCCCCTCCCTCCCTCCCTCCCTCCCTCTCCCTCTCTCTCTGTAGTTGTTCTACCGTGTGACAGAGGAGAGGGCTCGCCAGGCGGAGCTCTACTTGGTGGGCATGGTGTGCTACTACGGCAAGCACTACTCCACCTTCTTCTTCCAGACCAAGATACGCAAGTGGATGTACTTCGACGACGCCCACGTCAAAGAGGTGAGACACAGTTTTGGGAAGTCTGCATGCTGCAACGCGGGGAGGGCGCGCTGTACAGTATCTGCTGCATCTCCAGTTGTGCCTGTGAGAGCAGCAGTGACAAGAAGTGTGTGTTAGTTGAAGTGCTGCATGGTCAGCGGGGGCGGCTTGAGATTGATTATGTGTTTCAGGGTTTAATCCCTGTCTTTGTTTTAATCTCAGTGCAGGTTGAAGTGCTGGAACTGGTCTTATGTTGTAATTCTTTATGATTCAAGCATGATTTATCCTCCACAGGGCTGGAAAATATGTACAGTTTGTGGTGACTGAATCGAGGGACGCTGGGTTTGTCAAAGTGTGATATAAAGTGAATCTACACGTCCTTGACACTTCTGTCAGTCACAGTGCACGCTGTCGGTCATATTAGATTATTGAGCGAATGGAAAAGTGTGATAATATGATATTGATAAGGACACACAGCGGCACAATGTGTGTTTGACCTTCTAGTTTTGGTGGAATATGCGTAATGTTATATCTTAATACAGATAGATTTACTTTCTCTTTGTGTGTGTGGGGGTTATATGTATGATTATGTGTGTCTTTGTGTGTGTGTGTGTGTGTGTGTGTGTGTGTTGCCCCGCTGCACCTCCAGATCGGCCCTAAGTGGAAGGACGTGGTGTCTCGCTGTATCAAAGGCCACTATCAGCCCCTGCTGCTGCTCTACGCTGACCCCCGTGGGACGCCGGTGATACTGCAGGAGAGCCCCAACCCCTGTACCAGCTCCAACCCGCAGCTGGAGCTCCAGCACTGCAGCAGCAAGGCTGGTTACGACAGCGAAGACTCCGGTACAGCAAAGATGACACACTCTGCTACAGATCAGATCACTTTGTGTTTATCATGGAGGGGGTGGGGGGGGGCAAGCAAGGGTTGAGCTTTACAGCTCTGACCTTCAACCCTATAATCCAACTTCTGCTTTTGTACGCTGCAGAGCCTCAACTTATTTTCCCGCTTTTGACCATAAACATATGGAGACGCGGGATTAACTGAAAGGTCATGTTTCCTTCTCTTCTCTCTCAGGTCGGGAGCCGTCCATATCCAGCGATACTCGCACCGACTCCTCCACAGACAGCTCGAGTCACCGCGCCTCTCGCAGCCGGTCTCTCCACCAGTCCACGGGCAGCCACCTCTCCAGCGAATCCCAGACCACAGTGGTCTGTAATTACGACATCGGCACACCGCCGCACGGTGCTGACGCCGGAGGTAAAACTGAGTCCAGGGGAAAACCGACACGAGTTATCTATACTCACAAAGTGCAGCTGCACCTTCAGCTGAAACACCTTGACAGCTTCTGCAAATACACAAGTGACTGCAGTGTTTTCAGGGAGTAAGAAAAAAGTACCAAACTGCAGCACTTGTTGTAGGTACAAGTTTCAGTGCTAATGAAGTGCAGTGCGGGCTCTCCAGGTTATGCGCCTCGTTACCGCTTACTCTCATGTTTACTTGTGCTGCTGCCTACATAATTGCCCCCTGTGGGATAAATAAAAAATGTTATTGGATTTACTTTTCCTTTCTTTCTTCTCCCACGTTCAGAGTCAGCAGTGGAGGGGCCTCCCCGCCCTCCCTCTCCTCCCCTGCAGGAGTACAAGGAGACGGCCGTCTTCCTCCTCTCCTCCCGCCGGCCACTCACCTCCTCCTCCTCCTCCTCTCGTCCCCTGTCCTCCTCCTCTTCGTCGGGAGTCGGGGGCTGCGAGGGCGGAGCCGGGGGGCCCCACTGGGAGGATGAAAGCACCAGCAGTGAGAGCAAGTCCAGGTACTGCACTACTGATACTCACTCTAAACACACTGCCTTCGAATTCATATTTAAGGTTTTATTTTATGTTTTTTCGTATCATTGTCTGACCATTTGAAAACGCAAAAATCAGTGCAGGATGCTCGGTAAGTGGCAAAAGATTCAAATCCTTTTTTTAAAGGTACGATAACACTATTGCCAGTCAGAGTCAGAGCCATGTTTGCGTTTTTTCCGCACTGTGTCTTCAGTTTTGGTAGATTCCTCTTCAGTGTTGGGAGGGTTACTTTTTAAAATGTAATCACCATACAATGGTACTTTTTAATCAGAAAACACATTTTATGTTGTGGCATTTACAGGAAATGACAACGGCAAGTAGGTTGTTAATAGCGATGGAAACTTTCTGCTTCCTTGTGATCTCCTTCCAGCCAGCTCCCACCTGATTTAGGTTTTTGCTGTAAGATGAAGAGGTATCATAGCGATAACTCCTCATTTCAACTTCACAAATCAGGCGCTCATTGATCATTACGGAGCTTTTGAAGCGAGCAACAGGAGAAAATAGAAACGGGGCGCCGCTCGCAGCCAGTTTGAACATTACAGTGACAGTTGAACTGATGCTCGCTCGTGTCACATTCAATTAAGACTCCTTTTACAGGAAATTAAACAAAAACAAATAAAGTAATCCGTCAAGTAATCTATTTTTAAAGACAGTAACTGTATTCAGAATACCACAAATTTAAAAGGTGACTGTAACGTTACCTGTATTCTAAATACATAATTTAGTTTCAGAACTGTGTTTCATTACTCCCCAACCCTGTTTCTCTTGGATGCGTGCTGCTCACAATCTGGTCCCTACCTTTTATTAAAGTATTAAAGTCGGGTCTCTGTAAGAGTTATGAGTCTAAACCTGCTCTACCCACCTTATTCCTAGCCCCACGATCCCTTGCGTGAATTATGGCCGAACCTTCCGACACTGAACCGAAACCGATGATTCCCAGTGGTAACAGTTTGTCAGTACTCTATTCTTCTTTCCGAGAGCAACTGAGAAATAAAACGTCATGTACTGACGCTAAGTGACGGACTTGTCAGTCTACGTGTCATTCTCTTCTGCAAATTCAGTGGTAACCATGGCAACAGGAACAATCCCTTTTTGTTCTGGTCACATGTTCAACACACAGTTGCTGAAGACAAAAATGTAGCTTAGACTGATTGTTAGTCGTTACAGACACAGACAGTGCAACAGGTACCAGAGCTCCGCAAATACATTTTAGAAAATGCTAAGTTAACATTAGTTAAATATCTGTTTTAAAAAAAGTCAACAACTGTATTTGCTAAACTGAAGGCAAAGTACTTTGATAAATAACCAGCGTTGGCAGTTAGCCACCAAGAGTAGCCACTGGGACTAACCACAGTCAATGGGACTAACTAGCTTAATGCTACTTCCTGTATCTCACAGGAAGTTGCACACATAATTATTTCTACAGTAGTGCCCTCAGGAGTAAGGTGAATAGATAAAATTGAATTGAATTGAATCAAAGTGTTACCTGAGTAAAAATACTTAGTAACTTTTGATTAGTGCTGAAACAAGGTGCTTTTACTGTCATGGTAACTTTATCCTGTGCGCCATTCATTAGCTGAGACTGTGAAAATAAATAAATCAATTCAATAATTTAAACCGGGGGAGCCATGCCTCTCATTCTTCCAATTTAAACGGGCACTTTAATAAACAAAGATTATGGAGACTATGGGATTCCCTATGACAACGTTACTTAAAAACTGCAGGAAGAAGAAGCTCTTTAATTTCAGAGTCCTAGAGTGATGTTTTCTGTATGCACACTGACACAGACTCGACACAAGCCTCTCCCACTGTTGAGAAAAAACGAAAGTTTCAGTTGAACTATTTCCTCGGTGCTATAAATACAGGACGGAGCGCACATCTGCACTTCAGAGCGAGGCGTGGTCTGTCAGAGCTAACAGGTGGGCCGGTCAGTACAGCTGCAGTCACACTTCATCCACAGGATACCCTACCGTGTTTTCTCCCCGGTAAACTCACACACAGCTGCGACAAGATGCCAAAGTGTCCAAGTTGCAATAAGGAAGTTTACTTCGGTAAGAACAGTTCTTTTTATTTTAATTTTCTTTGCATTTTGTTCTGTTTTTTACATGCAGAGAACATCGTGTCTTGCATCAACATTTCCTGGTTGATGTTAAATTTGCGGCTTTCCTGCACAGATGAGGAAACAGTGACAAGCTGACGAGCACATGACCGTCAGCAGGGATTTTTAATTTATATATTGTGCGTATAAAATATCAAATAACCCGTTAAGAACTTCAGAAAATGGACAATGAATAATGTATTTTAGTATCATATTCAGATCAGTTATTTACGTAAAAATGCTGCATCCAAAAATATTGTATACAAGTATTTCTAAAGTGCTCCTGCAGTATGTTTTCTGCCACTTTTTACATTATAGGATAATTTTTATTGACGCAGTATCATGTAACCAGTACTTCAATGCTGTAGTTGGTTGAACTGGAGCTAATTTGAACTGTTTTAAGTAGTTTTGGGTAGTTCAATAAATAATGCATCATATTATAGCATGCACATATGTTCAACTTTTATATGTAAAATCACAATTTGCAATGTAACCAACTATTATTGTGAAATAAATGCACTTGAGTAAAGTTATGATAAATATATTCCTGTAGTATAAAGAAAGTAAAAAAGAGAAAAGTATTTGAGTAAAATACCTCAAAATTGTGCTTAAGTACAGTACTTGAATAGATGTACTTAGTTACTTTCCACCACTGAGAATACAGGGGCTAGACTGCGCAATGATTGAGTACTGATTGAGTATAGTTTTGAAATTTGAAGTGCTTTTTGTTGCTAATACTTGTGTCCTTTCACTCAAGTACAATTTATGAATGCAGGATTTTTATTTTTTTAAGTTTTTTACTTCCAACACTGATTCATTAACATGTAAGCCGTACTTTAATGTTTAAAGTTTGTTGAGTTTAAGCTAATTTTGACCACTCTTAGCTACTTTATGTACTTTTGGGTACTAGTATCATCTCCAGTGCATCATATTTTAGAAACTGAACTTTCTTTGTTAAATCTCAATCTGAAAAGTAACTCAAAAATGCAATATTTTACTCTGAAATAGAATTAGAAAGCAGCAGAAAATGGAGATACTCAAGTAAAGTACAGTACCTGAGTAAATATATTTAGCTACTTTCCATCACTTCAGTTTTATCATGATTTTATTTGTTTACTTGCTTTGTCTCTTTAGCTCTAAGCCTACCCATTTAGCTGTTTACATTATTTATATGTATGTATTTTTGCAGATTAATGCTCAGTAGACTCAAAGGTCACTGCACTCAGTAAGCTTTCTCGTTATCGAGTTACTCCAGGGTTATCTCTGCTCTCAGTAGAAAATGAATTGTCTGTCCTGATGACTGATGAGCTACATGAATAATGACTCTATGCAGCAGAGGAAGCAGGTTTCTTCTGTCCTGAAACGCAGCTCCATCCTCTTCGGCCCGCCTCATGGGGATACCATCAAAGCAGGGAGCAATTACTGCATCCGGGGAGCAAAGGGACAGCTCCATTTTATTCACGTCTTAATCCATTTACCACATTGTCTACGGCTCAGTAGTGCAACAGAGTAAATCTTCTCCGGGGAGAAGCGCGGAGGCTGAGGGCCAATACAGAATACGAAGCCAAGTCTTTGGACTGTCAGTCAGATGAATTGACCGTGCGACCGGGGGAGCCATGCCTCTCATTCTTCCTTTTCATGGATAAACTTTCCCCATCTGGCCAAAACAAGCAAACAAATTTGTTTCGGCCAGAACAAGCCAACCAAAAAAAATATGTTCTTTTCTGAAATATGGCTGAGAGGAAAAGTGGCCTGAAACAAAGCGTCTTTATGTGGAGGCACAGTTTCATCATTATTCTTAACAGTCTGCATCAATTTCCCACCCAAACCACCTCTATAAACTCGCTCTGTCTCACTCCTTCACTGCGATCACCTCCGTCACACCTCACAGCTCCACTCCCCTCTCTTTCTCTCCGTCTTTTTTGCAGCTCATTTGTCTTCATGTTTCTAAGCTCTCAGATGAAAACAATCAGGTTACTGCTGCCTCACTAAATGATGAGGGGGGAACTTGGTCCAGATCCAGATACAAAACGAGCACAAGACCACAAAAAAAATAAAATTAAATACACTGCCCTTGCTTTCTACTGCAGGACTTTAAATAAATGTTGTAAGCAAAGAAACTTACATGAACTAACATGCAGTGTAGAGTACGTTTCTTTATTTGTGCAGAGATTGTGCTTGTGGGAAACAGCATCTTCAAAAATGCATACCATGTGATCACACAGGCAACAATTGTCTCTACAATAGTTGACATTTATATATAATAACAAAATGCGCTTGACTCACTCATTAACATGTTGATGCCCTCTGTTGTTTAGTCCATACAAAATATGGTCACAAATGTTGATTAGTGAGCTTTAGAGGTGATGGCAGGCAAATTTTGTTACCTTCAGACAGAGCCAGGCTAGCCTGTTTCCAGTCTTATTGCTAAGCTAAGCTAAGCAGCTGCTGGCTTTAGCTTCATGTTTACCGTACAGACAAAGTGGTACTAAACCTCTCATCCAGCACTTCCCTAAGAAACCAAATAAGAGGCTTATTTCCCAAAATGTCAAACAATAACTTTCATTAGTTAGATTTACAGGCATTTTTGTTAGCTTTGCACAGAGCCAGGCTAGCAGTCTTTTCAGTCTTTTTGCTAAGCTAAGCTAAGCAGCTGCTGGCTTTAGCTTCATATTTACCGTAAAGACATGAGAACGGTATTGATCTTTTCAACTAAGTCTTCCCACATAAATGTCAAAATACTCATTTAATTGTTGAGATTTAAAGAAGTTCAGCAGATTTTGTTAGCTTTGGACAGAGCCAGGCTAGCTGTTTCCCTGTGTTTATGCTAGTCAGAGCTAACATGCTGTTTTTGTTCACTTTATATTTATATACTTACCAACAAACTCAAGACATTAAAAAAAAAAAAAAAAAAAAAATATTATTTTCAAAAATTTCAAACTATTCCTTTAAATATAAGGCAACGGCCAGCAGCTGGTTAGCTTAGCTTAGCACAAAAACTGAAAACAGAAGGACACAGCCAGCCCATATAAAGCTCACTAATTAATACAAGACTCTAGGAAGTCACAGGGCTTGACTGAGAATAATTAATCAGTAATTTAGTCGTTAGTAATTAGACTTTTATTGTCTTCACACAGAGCCAAGCTAGCTGTTTCTCTGTTTCCAATCTTTATGCTATGCTAAGCTAAGCTAAGTGGCTGCTGGCTCCATATTAAGCACACAGATATATTAGTGCTATCAGTCTCCTTATCTAACTCTAACAACCAGAGATGCCTAACTATAACTTTAAAACATCAATATTTAGTTCATCGTCATGCTGTGAACATTTCCAGTGAACATTTTTCCGATGCAAAGACATTTAAAAAATAACTACCGGTGAAAAGATGTTCAGGATAGGTTTAAAAGTGAGTGTTTTTTAACCGACTATTTGAAGACATTGATTGAACGTCCACGTCTTGACCATATTTTCAATACTAATTTTTTTTAAATCCTCTACAGTGTGCAAAAAAATAGTCAATCATCACTTTGGAGCCTAACAAAGAAATCACATAATTTTCTCAGTTGAAAGACAATATTGCAAATTTCAGTAAAATATAGTCTTCATGTAACCGTTCAATCAACGTGTTCATATAGTAGCAGGAAAAACTTTAACTTTTGAGCCTATTCTGAACCTCTTTTCACTATCACTGTTGTTTTTAACGCCTTTTAAACGTCAGAATGTTAACTGCTGTATTTAAGGTCATTCACTTAACTGAAAATGCTTCGGACTGCATTCTTAGCCTTTTTTTAGCTTGACAATCTGTTATACAACCTCGCCATGAATCTTTTTTGGGATGGAATGAGGCAAATAGTTAAGCAGCCTCCTTCACTGTGTGTTTTTCCATTCAGATTTGTGTCTGTTTGTGTACACTGGACGGCCTCCATAATGCTCCAGTCAGCACTTAGTTGATGCAGGGAGCAGATGATTATTCTCCATGTCTTTCACACACCATTTCCTCTCATATCATCGGGTAAAATAAATAGCCCATGCACACACACACAAAAAAAGCACGCTTTATCAGATTCATATACAGTCAAGTGTAAAACAACATTACATGGGCGTCACTGCAGCAGATAAGATAGACTCTGAGCTCCACTTTAGCCTTGAGACTCCCCTCCATTATTGGTATGTTTGCTCAGTCCTTTAATTTGTTATTTGAAGTTAAGTACAGTAATTATTACGGGTCAAACAAGGCTCACTACATTGTTTTCATGCCGCTGGCATGAGAGGCTGACCTCGCCCTGGGCACTTTCCCTGTTTCCGCTGCCTGTTGCATAATCTCATGCCACATCGGGTATTTTTAGGGAGGAAATACATCATATACTAATATTGTGGGAAGGTTTAGACGCCACCTGAAACCGCTTATTTCCATTTGTTCATTCATTTGCTGCCCTGTCTCTTTATGTTTTTGGAAACTCTGCAGACTTCTATCAAGTTTTGTGCTTCTGTTACAACATGTTTGGTAGCAACATGAGATCAAGATAAGACTTCCTCTATTTTTTAGCATTTCCTGTGCTTGCCCTCTCTGACCTCATGCATATAGTGAGCAATTTTTTTAATCTTTGCATGAAGATTCTTGGCAAGATTCTCGCTCATGATCGTGTGACGAGTCTCAAAAGTCATCTTAACTTGTCCATTAAAGACATGAAACTTGAGACAGTCCAGTTCCTCCCCGGGTTTACAATCTTCCTGATGGGTGTTTGTGCAGATCAGTTCTGCAGATAGACAATCTTTATCAGAGTTTATGAGGCAGGAGGAGGACACATTCCTCAGGGACACTCAGTCCTCATTTCCCCCTCAGGCACCACACCCAAACAATGTTCTCAAAGTTATCTGCAAGATCTGATCATGTTAGTCTGAAACTGATAGTGTGACCCTGTGACACTTCTATCTCCTCAGCAGACTAATTTTGTCTTTTAATGTGTGTTTGGCAGCCGAGAAGGTGACATCACTGGGCAAGGACTGGCACAGGCCCTGTCTGAGGTGTGTAAAGTGCCACAAGACGCTGTCGTCAGGCTCACACGCAGAGGTGAGACACCTGAAATACATACATGAATATCCTGTAATCTTTACACGGGTTGTCAGCATTTAATCAAATCTGAATCTCCACTCTACTGTTGTTTTTACAGTATTTAGGTTTAAGAAACAAGGGTTAAAATAAATGTTAAAATTTAAGAAATAAGCTATCAATAAATAGACATTTGTTAGACTAAGATATTTCAGCATATTATAAACGTTTTACATTTAACAGTGTCTCCAACTATATTGCGGTGCTAGCTATAAGGATGTCAACGATTGACCATTAATCGGTTAACTGCCGAGAATATTTTTGACCATTTACCCGTGTCGGCCTGTAGGTACATTTTGCTACTCTTCAATTTTCTTCACTGTGCACCACCTGGGTCTGGTGGACGCTAACGTTAGCATTGTCAACTCCTGTTAGTTCTGCCAGTGCCATTAGCAGTGCCAACACAGCTAGTGGTGCTAATATAGTTAACAGTGCTAAAGGGGTTTTGCAGGTTACAATGAAGCAGTTTACTCACTGGGGCTACCTGGGAATATAGGGCCACTATGTTTCGGCAGCAACACTATCCCGCACTGGGACTCAGTGATTTCATTTGGGGCCGCAAAACCCCTTTAGCACTGTTAACTATGTTAACACCACTAGCTGTGTTGACACTGCTCACAGCACTAACAGAGCTAACGGTAGTTAAAGATGATAAAAGGGGTTTGCAATTCAAAAGAGAGCCGCTAACAAAATGGGTCTACCTGAAGAGAGAGTATACGGTGTGCATGTTTCCTGAGCAATGCTGTTGTGTCAGGGCAGCATTAAAAGACTTTATCGCAGAATGAGTGGCACCGCTAGCAGTTCCCTGGTGGTGTTCAGTGTAAAACGGCTAAGGCTAACATTAGCTAACCAGTGAGTGGGCACAATGTTGTAACACATTAACGCGGCTAGCTGCCTGCTGTCTGTCAGCCAAGCCAAACATAGAATAAAAGCAAGATATTTACATCACAAAACAAAAGCAGAATTGGTCAAAACTGACATCTGCAGCTAGCTACTACGGCTCAAAAACAGTCAAGGGCAGTTTAAGATGATGGACCCAAGTTCAAGATGACTCAAGATGACTCATCAAAAAAATCTTTTCAAGGAAGAAAGGAGTGGGATTTACATATGAAACACTTTTTAGAAGGACAAATATTTAGCATTTGATAAAATAAATGAACAATCTGCAGACAAACAGCATTAGAACTTGGAAAAGTTTTTTTTGTATGGGTTTTTATTTGTAGTTTTGACAAAAAAATAAATACTCGTACTTAAATCATAAAACTATTTAAATCATAAACATGGGTTGTAGAGTTGGAGAGGACAGAAAACCATATTCACGTGGAGAATAAAGTGTACAGATAAGAAGCACGATGGCCTCTTAAACACTCAAATAGACTTTCATGTTTGTATCTTAGATGTTGTGATACTTCTATTACACCAGCACTGATAAAACTATGCTTCTTACAGCATGATGGAAAGCCATACTGTCACAAACCCTGCTACAGTGCAGAGTTTGGACCTGGAGGTAAGCATGTTAGGCTCAGTCACCTTTGGTCGTAAGACTCCCGGCCAGGAACGCCCTGTATAGGGATGATGTTTTGTACCTGTGTCGAGGCTGTAAAGCACACCTGATCACCTGATATGGTCAAACACTCCTTAAACCAGCCATTACATAATTGGTAACATTTCGTTTAACTCTTATCTTGCGTGAAAGAAGACATTCTCTCTCAGAGTTTCAAATGTTAGTTCACTGATTCCTTCCTGTCTCTGTCCTCGTAGGTTTTGGACGTGGTGGAACCGAGAGCCACCAATATAAATAGGCAGGTATTGTGCACATCGTCTTCATGCAGTCACTGCATTATTTGCTTATGTCTTTATAATATTTGTGTATGTCCAACATTTTCATGCCATTTGTTAGACAAACAGACCTTGACTGTAAGCAAATCCATGCTTGTACTTTGCACTTGCTGATGTGTGTTTTCTCTGCTCCATCATCAGGCTCAACGTTGCCTGGAAACTACACTGAAGCCGCCAGCGTTGCTCACGAGTCATAATAAAAGCCAGCAAACAAACCGTGTTCTCATTCAGCAGAAACTCTTTGTGTGTATATGTTTTTATTTTGCTTTTGATTTCTGGTTTCTAAACATGATTGCATATTCCCGTGATGTAGCAATGAAATAGTTGCTTCCTGTTCTTAAGGTGGACCTTCTGATTAAACACTTTTTAAATTTGTGTCATTCTTTGTTTTATTGTATTTTTACTTTCTCTGCAGTCCCTGATTTAAACACACTGACACTCACTGAAAATGACCGCACCACGTTTTTAGAGCCTTGACACCCTTGAGCTTTATGCTGTCTGGTTACATTATACTCTTTCACATTAGTTTTTTGCAGTGATATGAGTTTTGAATGTGATAACCATCAAACTTTTAAATTTAAAGGACACTAAATTCATCATCAAGTGGTACAATGATCTTTTAGTCAAGTCACATGATCTTCCTCAGCAGAAGTTTGATCAAATATCTATTTTTCTAGGGGTTTATAGGTCTACTCATCCATGTTGGCCAATGTATGTTTCAATGTAGATTGAAATTATTATTTTTTTGCCCTTCAAGTATGATGTGGGCGTGAGAGGTGTAAGGAGGCAACCATGAACAGCAATTTCTCAGGTGTGGGTCCATCTGGTGCCTTTAATTGCATGTCTCCTCCCTCATTTTCTGTTGTCTCACCAATATTTTCCAAGAATAAAAATGTCCAAAATATAATTAAACACAACAGAGGAAGTTGTGTTTATGGTATGCATCTTAAACCACTCAACCACCAGGACAACCCTAACATTTCTGATATATATAGTTTTAATTTCATCTCTTCAAAAATCTACAAAAATCAACAAATCTACAGGATAACAGATTACGGTGAGAATACATTTTTAACAGACATGTTAAAACACATAAAACATGCAACAAAAACAGAATCTAAAACCACACGTAAACCATTTTAGGGCACCAGTATGAACAAAACATTAAACATAAACTCATACAGGCCCTGGTGTTGTAACCATGCTGAGTATGGACAAACTTAATCCTCGACCTTGGAAACAGCTGTTCAGAAAAATGGAAATTTTAACGTCTACAACTCCATGACAACTGGACGATATTTATTTCTGTAACCCAAGTTCCTAAACAGCCACAAAATGAGTGAATGTCAAGAACAGAAAATAGCAGTGACTAAAAACAGGTGTGGGCTGAAGCCATAGATTACAGTGTGTGTATTTTGTGCACAAAATGCACCAACAAGCGACATTTGCGTTTCATTTTTCAGCCGATTACAAGAAGAAGCTGAAAAATGCTTCACTGCCAAACATCCTCTGCGAGTTTTCATCAGTTGCCTCAGTGTCTGTGGCCTTCACCATTATTTTCCTGTGACAGTGAGCATCTTTGTTGCAGAGAAAAAAAAAACAAAAAAAAAACAGGGTGACAGCCAGACGGACGGACGGGCACACTGGCTGTCTGTTGGGTCTTGTTTGTGTCTGTTGCCATAGCAACTGTCAGGCCAGGGATGGCAGAGGCATAGTTGGAGGGTGGCGGCTGCTATGTGATTCATGGACAGCGAGGGCGGCCGTGCAGAGCAAAAGTTTGGCACCGCAGCCCAAAAGAACCAGAGAGGAAGCATCTGGTGGATCTGCAAAGACTCAGCTGCTCCGGCTACCCACAATGCACCAGCATGAGCAGAGCTGGGTTTGGGATTCCTCCCATGTTAGACCCATCCATTGCTAAGAGACGTTGTGAGATGTTTTGAGCATGCATCGGTGAAGTTAAACACTGCTGCTGCTGAGTCTGAAAGTTTATTTCTGACCTTCGGAAACAGTCACGAGGTCCATTTAGTAGCCGTTCTGGAGCTTTCAATTACCCTTTCTCAGCAAAGCCATTCAATTCAATTAAAATACAGGGACAAAAATGCTTAAAGGACGCCTATAATACCTTTGAAATTTTAAAACAAAAAGGATATGAGTAGAAAAAAACAGGTCAGTTGATATTGAACACATGCATGGTAAAAAACGACACAGATTTACTGCTATTGAAAAATTCATGGTCATTTTGATCAGTGGGTCTTGATCAAGGTGTCGGGTTTCATTCCTGTCTCCAGTGTAGTGTTTCAATGTTTGACATTGTGTTTAGATTCCTCCTGTGACAATAACAGTCCTCATTTTGAGAATGCAAATCATCTCCCCCTTGCTCTTTATCGCCTTTTTTAATCACAGGAAATACCACGCTCCGGTCGTCATGGTGACGCATCCAGATGTTTGTGTGAAACCCGCAGCGTTAATGAAGCTCACAGTTTGCTGGTGCAGACATATGGGCTATACAGTAGGCACCTCCAGATATATTTCTGGCTCCTGACAGTCTCACAGCACATACTTTGTTCATGATGTCGAAGCCTAACGAGGTTAATTTCCTGACATGATCACAATGGAAGCGTGGGGCAGGCAGCAAGCACATCTATAAAGCACTTACGGTGACTTACGCTGCACTTAAAGCGAAGTCGGGTTTTTTTTCCTGTCGAGCAGGAGGAGAGAGAAGCTGAAGACCTGCTGTGTCAGCGTGAATCAGAGGCCTTCAGTCATGAAGCTGTAAAATTAGACTCATAAACTTATTAGAGGCTGGAAAATAAGGGTGGAAGTGTCTCACGGCTATTATAACTCATGCACACATGGGTGGCCTTAATTTCTCAAGTCAAGATAAAGAAATAGATTAATTAAAAAGACAGCAAGGGTGTGGTTTAGTTCACTTTACTGTATTTTTATGAGAGGGAAGAGTAAAATATCGCACATCTACAAACGTGGAAGATGGTACCATTCATACCATTCAAGTAGAATTTAAAACTGTGTGAATTTGGCGACCCCTTGTGGCACTTTTTAGAACAGCTACTCTGACATACCTCGTTAAATGCTCCCTAATAGGCACTCAGTAGTATAATGAGCAATAAAGTGGTTTCAGACCACAAAAATCATTTTGTGTTATTACTGATAGGTGTGGTCAATAAAAAGCACTGCATTGTGGGACTGTTTGCTGACACTAGTAATGATCATGTCATGGACACTATTTCTTTTTATTCCTGTCTTAAAAAGTAACAAAGTACATTTACTTAAGTGCTGAACAATTTAGATAGACTTGTACTTTGCTAAAGTATTTCCATTTATTCTCCTTTATACTTTTCCTCCACTACATTTTGCAGGGAAATATTGTACTTCTTCCTCATCCTACATTTATCTGACAGCTCTAGTTACTTTTTCAATTAAATTTTCAAAAAGAAAACAATATATTAATTTAGAAACTAGTTAAACTACGAAATAGTAACATATATAAAGTATGGTTGTTAAAATTAGCTCAACCCCAGTTGGCTAAAACATTAACAGTAATCTTATGGTAATATTAATCAGATAATTCAGTATATGTGTAACTGGTGGACTCTAGTGTTGTCTGCATTGTGTTAATATCAAACAGCCTAGACTGTGGACATCTTAGGAGGTGATCTCTGTTTATTCTTGACAACTGACATTAAGAGGTGAAAACAAGATCCTCCGTCAATTACGACCATATAACTCCTACACACATTAAGTGACACATGAATATGTCAGTATATTATCCAATACCTTAAGGCTGAAAAATGAACTTATAAACAGCTTAACAGCGCTAAAACACAGAAATAACTCCCAGAGCAGTGTCGCTGACCTCTCCCATGGAGTACAACAGCAAAAGGGGAGAGGTACGGTGGGAGACACCCCTTTATAGGTGGGGTACCCCCAAAGGTGAACGTAGGGGTACAGAGAGTATCAGACGTTCCACATATTGACTATAGAGGCCTGAGTGTGTCAGGTAATAACAACTGAAATAAATTTTGTGTAATTATAATACTTAATGCTACAAATGTACATTTGACTTTGTTACACACATTACAGCTGTACAATTGACCC
>JAPZEB010000014.1:4851805-4861879 GCA_029783705.1 Chaetodon striatus | reverse complement strand
AGCAGCTGTGCCAGCAGCAGGTAGATCAGGAGATGATGAGCAGGTGTGCAGGTGGCAGGTAGAGCAGGAGCAGTAGCAGTAGCCACGCCCAGACACACAGAACACAGAGACAGACAGGGGACAAAGCAAAACACAGAGGGGGAAACAAAACTGAGCATGGCACCACCATGACATTCAACATTTTTCAACCTGGAACCTAAACTGGAGTCTATCCCAGCTGACATGGGGTACACCCTGGACAGGTTGCCAGACTATCACAGGGCTAACACATAGAGACAAACAACCATTCATACCTACAGACATACAATACAGACAATTTAGAGTCACCAATTAACCTATCCCCAACCTGCATGTCTTTGGACTGGGAGGGAGAAAACCCACGCTGACACAAGGAGAACATGCAAACTCCGTACAGAATGGCTCCCTGCTGGGATTGAACCAGGAACCCTCTTGCTGTGAGGAGAAAGTGCTAACCACCACTCCACCGTGCCACCCCTGGACACCATTTCCCTGTGTAAATTGTGTGTAGCTCGTGTAGATTGTGCGTAAGTGTAGCCCCTCATTTTGTCTGCACAGGTCGGAAAAGCACAAACGTGACCCACCCCTTACAACAAAGGCATCTTTTTCCTCTGTGTGCAGAGAGTCACAGCAACTCCAGGAACCCCTCGTCCACTCTTCAGTGTGTATACTCCAGCTAGTAAATAATCATCCATGACACTGAATATATTTTAGACAACACAAAACTATGTTTACTGTAAACTACTCTGATTACTATACTCTCTCCTCAATACTGGAACAGTTTCAAAAATTGTTGTTCTCATCAGCCTCGTTGATCAGTTTACACTGGAAAACAGGGTCCAGGTTGAAAAATGCTGAAGTTATCCTTTAAGCCGTTCAGCAAAATATGCACAGAAAAGTAAAGGGTGGTGTAATAAAACGACAGGCTAAATGAAATGAACATCAATAGACGTGACTTCAGCATGCATCCAGAGTTATTTTGTGAGATGGATTTTAAGATCAACTTACTCATGGACTTTCCACATGTCTGTATCTGTCTCTTTTTCGCTCTCAATTTACCATCTGAAATGAAGAGGAGACTGCTAGAGGCTGGTGAAGAAGATGAAGAGCTCATTAACCAACAGGAGAAGCCATGTATAACTTTTTTTTGACAAACTTTTCAAAAGTTGTTTAAAAATGTTTTCAATGAAGTGGAGAGAGACAGTTTTAATTTCAAAAAGTTTAAAACTTTCTATAAAACCTATGACAACCACTGCCAAAGTCATTGAGCTAAGTTTTATATTAGATCCAGTGGGGTTTATTGTCTGAGGTTATCTGTCTGTCACAGCCACATGCGCTACACCTCCAATAAGCCACTAAGGACCCAGCCATACACTGTAGCACCAGTTCACTTTAAATCTGCTGCAATATGGACACCTGTGCAATATCTGCCTTATTTTGTACATATTTATATATACTCGTATTTATATATCCTCTATATTTCAACATTGTGTGTCGTTTTACTGTGTTCATATTTGTTTATACTTGTTATAGAGTTTTTTATTATAGTTCTAGTATTTTATTATAGTTGTAGTTTTTTTATGTTCCTTATTGCTGCTGAACTGACGGTCACCAAAGAAGTTTTGTTGTATTTTTTACAATGACAATAAAGTCTCTTTTGTCTTTGTCTCTGGAGCTGCTGCCATGAGCCTTTGGCTCCATTTAGCAGAAGGCTAAACTTTTAAAAACATTTTTTCTCTAGCACCTTCAACCCAGCAGCTGTAACAGCAACTTGACTGGTTTGTGGAGGCATACAAGGTGGTAATTGTAATTATTATAAAAACACGGAACTTGGAGACAAGCATTGGAGCACACAGGCACAGAGAGAACATGCTAACTCAACATAGAAAATCCTAGTGTAAATGCTTAAACTGAAACACTTAAAGCGTGAACAGATTATACAATGAACCACGCCACTAAATCAATAATTTGTTCATTTTTTAACAGAGTCTAAGCCAAACGTATGAGTGTGCCTCAGTTGAATGATTCCCCTTCATAACACACACAGACTTCTTGTCTGGATGATCCCTTTGCCAATAACAGTTTGCTCCCTAAACTGTTGTTAGATTCCTTAGTCTTAGGTGTCTGCCATGAGAATCAGCAGACAATTAATTAATTTATTGTTTGTGTGAACTAAATAGATGCTGAAATGTAAAAACTTTGGTTTAGTTTTTAAACACTTGCTGGTATAACTTCTGCGTTACAGATCTACCAGTGTTCCCTGCTTGCTTTCCTGGATGCGAACACAGTCATCACAACTGCTTTAATCAGCCAAACATTGCATTAATTATTCAACTGAGACAACATAGAGAGACAACATAAAACTACTGTGAATCTGTAACTGCCGGATAATAAATAACACTGACCTAAAAATACCTAAATACCAAACAGCACTTTGGGATTGAGCTGTGCGTATTCTTCACTTGAAGCCACAAAAGGCTTCATATCCAAACAATGATGAAGCTAAAGACACTGAATGGAAAGTGATTTGACAGTGCAGTATAGCAACTTTAGGACACTTTTTTTTAAGTAATGGCGATATTAGATGTATATCCCCAGTCTTCTGTTGGTAATCTGTTGCAGCTGGACTCTACATCACTTTTTTTTAGTAAGAGAAAACAGAGTTGGAGCCATTATGGAGTTTCCTGGCTTTTTCCTGCACGTTTTCAATGGTGGTGTCTGCACACAGTGCCAGGGAGATGAGGAGAACCCCTGTGACATTGAAATTGATAATGTAATATATCAGTGTTTTGGATCAGGTTTTATCTGAATAACTGTACTGATACATCTTACCTGCAAGAATCTGGGATTACTCACAGTCACTTTAACCATCAAAATATTACTGCAACAACACTAAATCTGTTTGCTGCTGGCAAGTCTCCAAAAACTCAGGGTAAGGAGTTAGTTATGTTCAAATCACAATTTGTCTTGGAGGGCTTTACAGCATACAACATTCCTCTGTCCTTTGGATCCTCACGCAGATAAGGAAAACTCCCCAAAAAACTTAACCGTTAGTCGCTTACTCTACAACAGGAAATGGCACTTCAGAATTAAAATTCTACACTGGAAATTCACTGTGCTTCACAATAAACTGTGTTTTTTTTTACAAACTTATATTCATATATGTATATGAAGCACTGATAGAGCCAAAGGCAGCAGGACACAATACTTTAATTGTCAGTGCACTGGCAAGGAATCATTTTCTATAAAACTCATAGGGATACTAGCTGTGTTTGTCCACTCCTCCACCTCAATCTGCACACCTGAGAGACCTAACAACAATTTGTGGGTGGTTTTGACAACTTGTCCCTCCCCCTGGGCTGTGGCTTTTTTCCACTTGACATCATAAAAGGCTCTGTGCCCAAATACTCACAAAGCTAAAGGCTCCAGAGGGAAACTTATTCTGACAGTGCAGTAGCAACATCAGGACACTGTTTTGTTAAGTCATGGAGATATTTCTTCAGTCCTTCAGTTCTATCTCTCTGCTGGGGGCTTTGGTGGTCCTGTCGCTCATTTATCTCATCTCCTCCAGCCTCAGTTTCCAGGATGACAGGATGGAACCTCCCGGGCCAAAACCACTTCCACTACTCGGGAACCTGCTGCAGTTTAACTTCAAGAGACGCCTCAACACATTACTGGAGGTGAGGTGGTACCATTTTTCATTCTTCTTTGTTGCTTTGCTTCTTGCTAAGGCAGCTCTCTCATCTTGTTTTCTGTATACAAAAATGAAATGACGTTATGCTGCTCTTCTTAGCTTTCCAAGCAATATGGATCAGTGTTCACCGTCTACATGGGACCTAAGAAAGTGGTGGTCCTGGCAGGATACAAGACAGTGAAGGAGGCACTTGTCAACTATGCTGAAGAGTTTGGAGAGAGAGCTCCAGTGCAAATTATGAAAGACCTTACTCAGGGACATGGTAAGACTTTTCCCGAATACCTATCTTTTTCATGTTTACAGCCATTGCCCAATCAGCTTCTGCTGAACTATTGCTCCTCAGGGATTATATGGGCCAATGGTGACTCGTGGAAAGAGATGAGGCGCTTTGCCCTAACTAACCTCAGAGACTTTGGCATGGGCAAGAGGGTGTGTGAGGAGAAAATTATTGAGGAAACTGGCTACCTCATTGAAGTGTTTAAGAAATTTAAAGGTAAGTGTCCTACAGTATTATCACCACCTGCATGATCAGCAACACTTCATCAGTCCTTGTGATTGTGATTTTTTTTTCTGTCTCCCTTGTTGCAGGAGAAGCTTTTGATACACTCCAACCAGTAAATTATGCAGTCTCTAATATTATCTGCTCCATTGTTTATGGCAGCAGATTTGAATATGATGACCCACACTTTACATCCCTGGTAGATCGAACAAACAGAGGCATTGTACTTACCGGCTCCCCGTCACTACAGGTGTCATTTCATATGTTTATTAAGCTTAGACTTTCAGCACTATGATTTTAATACACATATCTTTTTTACTCGCCTTTTGAAACTTTGTTGTGTATGTATATATTTTTTCTTTTTCTTTTTCTTCTTTCAAACAGCTGTATGACCTTTTCCCATGGCTCGGTAAATGGATTCCCAGCAGGAAGGAAGTCCTGAACACGAATGTCATTAACATGAAACACAACTCAGAGCTGTTCAGTCGTTTGAAAAAGACCCTCAATCCACAGATGTGCAGAGGCTTTGTGGACGCCTTTCTGGTCCGAATGCAAAATCTGCAGGTTGGGAAATGTATCATCTCCAATGGTCATTGCTATTAAGAATGAGGTTCAACAAGTTGAGCTGTTTGTCCCACTTTTGATCTCCTTGTTTGAGTGTGATGTTTTGTGCACCTTTAAATTAAAGTTCGCCTCCAGACACATTTTAAAGTATGTAAAAATACTGAGCTGTCATTAATATTTTGTTTAACATGGTTCTCCCACATTAGAAGTGAAAAGAAACCTCTGAACATAGGCTGGAAGCACATCTAGTTTCTCTCTGTCATTGAGAAATTCTGGATCTGGCCTCGTGCCCCGCCCTCTACCATTACTTGCACTTAGTTGACTGGCGAGAGACCAGTGTGCATCAAGGTTTAAGTTTATGTTTGTTATGCATAGTCTTTAAAGATTAGATTTAAAAAACATGGCTTGGCTTAAAAAAAGGATGGTTGTTACTTAGGTCATTTGACGTATGCCATGGTAGCCTGCTTTTCAGAACTTTGCAAAAGCTGCCTTTGTGCGTCAATGTCTTAAGGCCAAAACACACAGGTGGCAGATGCCACCCATCAAAAAATACACCTGTATTATTTTCAATGTACAAGCCTACACTGGTGGTGGCAAGACACATGTCTGCGCTCCTGGGCACTCTGCCCCACAGCACTTTATACCCCTGAACTTATTCCAGCCTCGCCACCCCCAGAGTGAAGTGCGTTTTCCCCCACTTGCTCTCTGCTTGCACATACCTGGTCTTGTAGCAGCTCCTTTTATCTGCTCCTGTGGCAGCTCAACTCCTCTCCTTACCACTGATGTATAGAGAGAACTCCGTAGCTGTTGCTGTGTCTTGTGTGTGACAAAGAATGGATAAGGAGAGACTCGTAGTTGAGGTCGAGAAATATCCAAGCTAAATGATCAATAATCCTGTCATTGTAAAGACAATGGCCAGAAAGATATTACCTGGCGAGTCGTCACCCTGGAGATCAGCTCTTTCGGTTAGAACTCAACTTTAATTAAGGGCTTTCCAAACATAATTTCAAAGTAACACAGAGGTGGAGGAGGGACAGATCTTTCAATAAAAGTAGTAATAACTTTGTGCAGTAATCTGTTGAGAAGCTGCAGCACAACACATCCAGTGTGTGCTAGGGGCTACACTTGACGCACGTCACATGATGTGCCCCACTATGGCGACACCTGTGTGCTTTCAGCTTTAGGTAGACTGTTAATGAAAACAGGCCTATTTAACAAGTTCTGTTGTTACAGGCTGCTTCAGCAACTCCCACAGCCTTAGGCAAATCATGTTGCCATGAAAGGAGCCTCAGTGCGTTGGTATTTGATGCCAGGATCACTGACAAAGTGGTGGTATTTGATGAGATGGGAATGAGAATGGGCTGGTTGTGAACAAATATTGCTAGCTAGCAGATCAATCAGAATTGAAAGTGCAGTTAGCATCTTTTATTTGTTCATGTTGTTTGTGAGCTTTTTAGCTTTTAGGCTGACTGGCAGTGGCTGACACAGCATTTGTGGTTGTAAAACATGCAATAATATCTGCTACAATGTTAAGTTACATTTCTATTAGTCTGTTGTACATCCAAAAACTGCACTCTCTGTTGCAGTCAAAACATTCACTTTGCTAATGCTAACTCTGTTCTCTGTACTGACAACTCTCTGCGCTGGAGCTATCAGGTTTTTTGCTGATTATTGTGTCAGAGACCGTTTCCCTGTCGATATGTGTTTCCTCTGACCTAAATCTGGACTAAATATGAGACGGTGTTTGGCTTTCAAATTTGTGACAAAGGCCATCTCTCTCTTCAATAGAGCAATGTGAAAACATATCTCTAGTGACAAACTTTGCATTGATACAAGTCAGTTTTGTCAAAACTTTGATTCTAAGTGTGGATGTTACACCAAAATTGAACCACTGCCTAGTGCTTTTGCTGGGGGCCTGGTGGGATGCCACTGAGGGATCAGGTACTTATTCCTCCATGGAGGTTCTCCTACTGGTTGATCAAGAGCTTATATCTCTGTTTGTCCACACTGTTCTGAGTAATAAATAAATTAGGGGGAATAAAATGCACCATCGACCACCGTCGACCATCACGACTACTACTTTACAAAAACAACAACAAAATCCCTCATGTGTAACATCTCAAAGTTTTGAAACAGATTTGTTTGAATAACTGCACTGATTCTTTTTTACCTACAGGAATCTGGGATTACCGACAGTCACTACCACCATAAAAACCTTATGTTCTCAGTGACAAATCTCTTTGCTGCTGGCACTGACACAACATCAACTACACTGAGATGGGGACTTCTGTTTATGGCCAAGTATCCAAAAATACAGGGTACGGAACTTAAGATAGCCACAGTTTTCATACAATGCCAAGCAGTTCACGCAACATTGTCCTTTATCAAAACAAAAATTGGCTTCAGGAATTTAAAAACAATATCATCTCCCAGACCAGGTCCGGGAGGAGCTGAGCAGGGTGATAGGAAGTAGATCAGTGCAGGTCGAGGACAGGAAGAACTTGCCATTCACTGATGCTGTCATCCATGAGACACAAAGAATGGCCAGCATCATTCCATTTTCACTGCCTCACAAAACTACCCAAGATGTCACTTTCCAGGGTTACTTCATTAAAAAGGTTAGACTGAATCAAATATCTAGCATGCCCCCCCATGCTAGATATTTCTGACTTTGGAGAAAAAATATTAAGCTGTCAATGAATTAAAAAAATCCCAAACTAAAATTGCATACTGAAATAATAACATTTATGGTGTTGAAAAAATATAACTTTTTAACCTTTTTCAAATTCATGTGCTATTTTTTGCACAGTAGGTATACATTTGCATATAAATGTGTTCTTCAATCAATCTAAAATTTATTTTTTCACACTTGAACTTCCCAACTTTCATCCTAAATCAACATAAATCTGGATTATCTGTACCGTTTTGGGACCATTTAAATGTAATCTTTCATAATGACACCTAATTACCGCAGAGGTGGAGCTGCCAAGCACACTTTGGTGCCTCATAAAACCTCAACTTTAATATGTATTTATATTCATTTGTTTTTCTCCTTTCTCCTAATTGTAAGTCCTGCTTAGTCCTGCACATGCAGCTGCTGGTTTAGAGGACAAAATTTTGTTTTATATTTGTGTACATTTTATATTGCTATATATTTGTGTGTCTCTCTTTTATTCTGTACAGCACTTTGGTCAAGTGCAGTTGTTTTTAAATGTGCTATATAAATAAACTTGATTTGATTTGACAACAACAAATAACAACATAACAACAACATGATAACAAGAAACAACAACATTACAACATAACAAACAACAACAGGACAACACAAACAACATGACAACAACGTGACCAGACTCCAAAGGATGGCTGGTTTCTGTTTGCTGCCCTGAGCTGAGCGTGCTGACGTTGATGTGAAGGTTTATCGGTGATGATTGTGAGAACTAAAACAGGAAACACACAAACACGTGTCAACATTAAACTACACTTGTGTCTTCGTGACGGCTCCAGCAGAGCTCAGACTGTATTTGAATATTTGGTGTTTTGGTGTTTGAAGAAGAACAAACAGGTTTGTTCAAATGAGGTAGCAAACAGGAAGTCACTGATGATGTCACTCAGCACAGCAGCTGCCGCTGACGCACAGAAATAAAACAACGACATTAAAAATACTTTGATCAGTCACTTTATAGCCGAAACACGAGTTCATGAACTTTTTACTGTTTGACGTCACACTTTGTGTGATTGGCTGAGGTGTGTCAGAGTCAGGATGTGACTGGCTGAAAGTGTATTTATTAACCACTCAGCTCTTTAACACTTTGTAAATGAACCAAACAGAGTCTGAATGTTGACTCTGAAACTGATGACATCATTCAGACACATTCAGTCTCTGTCAGTCTGCTGAGGACACGTACTGTGTGGTGTCAGCCAGAGTTTGATCCTGTGTGATGTGACAGGTGAACAAACACCTGCAGGTCCAGGTGAGGAGGTGGACTCAGGTCAGGGCAGGAACACAGCTGAATAATTAAGAGTGACGTGATGAATAATGAATGAGTGATACCTGCTGGTGATCTTGGCCTCTTCCAGCAGCTGTTTGAACTCCTCTCTGGCTTTCTGCAGTTTACTCTTCTTCTCTTTGTATTCGTCTTTCACCCTGCTCTTCACGAACTGTTCAAACACCTGCACGCTCACACACGCACACACACACACACACACACACACACACACACAGGTTACAACTATAACAGCATCACCTGCCACTCAGCTGACATCGGCACAGTGTGATGACATTGTTTGTTCACACCTGTTTCCTCTGATCTGAGGTCAGCAGCAGGTATCGAGGGTCAAACACCATCTTATGGAGCTCCTTCTCCCAGGTGGAGAACGCTGACACCTGAGGGCGGAGACATTTGTGAAGGTTACAGGACGACATGTGGGACACACACACACCGTCATCACAACATACAAGACACACACAGGTTCAGACTATCACAGTGATGTCTCAAAGGTCTCAGAGTAAAGTTTACCTGATGAAGCCTGGTTTGTTTGTGTGTGTGTGTGTGTGTGTGTTACCCCTCTCTCTAGCATCATCTCCCTGAAGTGAACGATACGAAGCTCAAGTGGGAGGAGCTTAACTTCTCCTGGACGAGGGATGAGAGACATGGGCTCCTCTATTCTGGAGAGACAGACACACAGACAGACAGGTGTTGTTATCTGAGGGGAACTTGAACTCATCATGTAACCAATCAAATCACTGGGTGAAAATGACATCAGCAGGTCAGCAGGTCTGATTGGCTATGTCAGACTCACCTGTTCCTCTTGGAGATGTGTTCATGATCTTTATCTTCATCTTTCTCGTTTCCATGGAGACCAGGTAACTGACAGGTGGAGCTGCTGTCTGTCAAAAACACACCGACACAGAGAATTCATCAGACAGGTGAGATGACAGACAGGTGAGTTGACAGGTAAGATGAGAGACAGGTGAGATGTCAGGTGAGGTGACAGACAGGTGAGAGGCAGACAAGTGAGATCACATAAAGGTGAGACGACAGTTGATATGACAGGGAAGATGACAGACAGGTGAGACGTCTTGTGAGATGACAGACAGGTGAGGTGACAGACAGGTGAGATAACAGACAGTTGAGGTGACAGACAGGTTAGAAGACAGGTGAGGTGACAGACAGGTGAGTTGACAGGTAAGATGAGAGACAGGTGAGATGTCAGGTGAGGTGACAGACAGGTGAGATGACAGACGGGGGAGACGTTAGAAAGGTGAGGTCACAGACAGGTGAGACGTTAGGTGAGG